>CM022480.1:13331222-13649970 GCA_011952105.1 Coreoperca whiteheadi | reverse complement strand
CACTGCACCAGCGCTGTGAAGTTCACATTTGGTTTTGAATGTCTGGGACAAAGTGTGTTTTTGTTCTAACTCTGGCAGACAGCTATTGCCTTGGGTCTGAGGAGCAAGGTTGTGGATCCATGGATACATATTCCACAGGTAAAGGCC
Organism: Coreoperca whiteheadi; assembly: GCA_011952105.1. Taxonomy (NCBI): domain Eukaryota; kingdom Metazoa; phylum Chordata; class Actinopteri; order Centrarchiformes; family Sinipercidae; genus Coreoperca; species Coreoperca whiteheadi. The sequence continues at coordinate 13,649,823 of CM022480.1, read as the reverse complement.
TAAAAATAATGAGGGAGAGAAAAAACAACAACTAAGAACCCACGAGTAAGCAAAAACATTCTGCTCACTGAATACATTACCAATGATAACCTACCACATGTCTTCAAGGGTTGATTATACAAAATATAAAAAGTACAAACTACAATCTACTATCCTGTCCTGACTTACATGGAGCAGCAGGATCGGGTATTGATGATAAACACGTGATAAGGCTACTTCCGTTTCATAGCAGCAGTGTCTTCTTCCTTCAGGACAAACTTTTTCCTCAGAGCTTCTGAAATCAGCGTGGCTGAGTCCTCCTCTCTGAGGGACGTACAGCCTCTGTTGTACCTGCAAGGACAAACACCAAAAAAATACAAACCAAATAATGTAACTTGTAATTTTTCAGTCATCAAAATACTGTAAAAATTATATCCTGTATGAGAGGGAGAAACGCTAGTCTATTTCTTTAAAAAGGAGTAGTTCAGCAATTTGGGAACTATGCTTATTTACTTTCTTGCTGAGAGCCAGCTGAGTTTGGAAGTTTTTATTGGACTTTTGTAACCCACAGAAGAAGATCCACAAATGTGTACCATGACCCCCAAATATTTCACTATGCACATGTATTTTTTTAAATTTGTGTTGTGTAAAGTCATATCCAAAAAAATACAGAGCGATGACAAGATTGATGCCACTCTCATATCAGTTATAAATATGACACTATAGCCAGTAGCTGGTTTGATTAGCTTAGCATAAATACTGGAAACAGCTAGCCTGGCTCTGTCCAAAGGTTAAAAAAAAGGTATCTATTACCACCTGTAAAACTACCTAATTAACCAGTTATTTAATCCGTAGACAAAAACAAAACAAGTCAAATACCAATCACTTGCAGTTTTGCAGGGTGCTGGACTATATCTTGGCCACGCACAGAGACTTCTTGGAGTCTCTGCTCATGATGACAATAAGACTCCCGCAGGTAGGAGACTGAAAACTCTTACCGGTCTTTGCTCATCTTCATGCGGTTCATGTCCTTCAGGATGTCCATAACATCAGCAAAGCTGGTGGACTTTGATAGCGACACTGTATCCTCCTCTGCCTCCCTGAAGTCCATGCTGGGTCTGTCCAGGTCAAAGGTAGCTGAGGCCGTCATGGAAACAGGCGGCAGAGGGTCAGGGACAAGCTCTGACACCACAGAAACCACATCTTTCTCATCTTCCTCTTCCTCCTCCTCCTCCTCAGTGACATCGCTGATGACAAAGGAAGCGGCAGCCGCGGCAGCCGGCAGGTAGGGCGCTGTCTCGAAAGGCGCCATGGAGAAGCTCATACTTGTGTCATCAGGGGAGAGCAGGTCAGGGGTCAGGGGGTTGGAGTCTGAAAAAAAGAAGAGGAGCAGGGTAGAGAAATTAGTGTGTCTGTAGTTGTTGTAGTGAAGTTTGAATTGGACAGTTTATATTTTTATCTGTCATTTGTATAAGTATGCTATTGTTGTTTTCAGCAGCTCTCCTCCCAGGCACTATTATACCTTAAGTGGAGTGCTATGGGAGAGTCTACATTCCAATCACTCACAATATTAAACAAATGTTCTATTACCAGTATTGGCTTCTTCATGAGACAAGCATTTATTATTGTTTGCCTCTCCTGAAAGCCCAAATTGCTTCTAGGATCACATCACCTACCTCACAGCTTAACCCAAAATTTACTGAATTTAGGAGGCAGGCTAGCTTGACAATAGTGTTTAAATCTGATAGTTGAATGTCCTTGTGCACCTTTGTCTATAAGAGAAAGTACGTTTATCAGTAAATCAGTGGGAATACAATACATGTGAACACGACACTTTCTCAAATGATATTTCCCACGAGTGATACCCAACCGCCACTGAACCAAAGAGATTAGGTTTTGTCGCTGACCTACAAACTGATGCCAAGACGTCTTAGTAGCAAAGAGCTTTAGGAGAATCAGGGCAGCTGACTTGACAACAAAAGGATCACAGTCACATGAAAACAGTAACTCAGTGGTGAAACATGGGCTCAATAAAGCAATTTGAAATCTAAACAGCTTTATAAACCACAGTCTGAAGTATCAATAAGGAGAGTGTCAAGATGTGTTACCAGTTCTCAAGTCCCTGTGTGTTTAATTCAAATCTACTGTACAGTGGACAGGCTTGTACACTGAAACTCTTGCTTTGGTTACCTACCAGAATCACCAGCCACAATCTTGGCGATCTGTGCACGGAGTCTGCTGAGCTCGTCCTGCAGGGCGGTCGTGCGGTTTAGCGCCGTCACCCCAGGCTTCCTTAGCCCCTCCATCCTTTTGCCCTCACGGCGGAAGTTGGGTACAGATGAGTTCCTGTGGAGCACCAAGAGAGGCGTGGGCCGCCATTCGTGTTTCAGAGGACGAGTGTCACTCCTGAAAACAGAAGAGGGGGCGACCAGTGTTACTGAACAGTAACCTTTATTATATTAAACCTCATAGAACTGAGTCCAGTGTTTGAAGTATGCTACATGTCATCTGATGCCTCTCTCTCCTCATGAAATGTTATTGGACTAATCAATACTTTTATTACAGGTACAGCTCAATCCAATAGCACTGCAATAAATCCTATCTTTGTTAAGTTTATAATGTTCAGTTGTCACCACTACCTACGGCTGCAAAAATCAGCACAGAGGTGAATCAACGGCTCTCTGACACAGTATCAACAAAAACTAGACATTATAAACTTGTATTGTATTTTTTTAGTTTGCACATGTGCACCTAATACGTTGAACGCTCAGAGAGTCTGTGACAATGCATTTGTGGTGTAGTGACTTGGCACTACTCCATAACCTTAGCGGTTGTCTCTTACGGCTTGATTGGATACTTACCGCACTCTGGCATATGTCTCTTCTTCATCTGCAACAATCCAGGCTATGTCTGCCAAGGTAGGAACCATAGGGCCATCCATAGGCCGAAGTTGGGGTAGACCCGGTAGTTCCTAACGCAGAAGGACACAAGATAATATTGTACACACAAGCATTTCTATTGTAATAATATGGAGATATAATTTATAGATAAGAAGGTAATGTGCAGGACTTATGGGATCTGATATTTACCTGGAAACACGCCCTTTGTGGAGGTTTGAGTGGAAGAGTGGAACCTATTCTTCTCACAACACTACGGGTCGATCCATGAGGCTTATTCTGCCAGATAGGAATAACTTCCTGCAAAGCATGTATTAAAAACACAGTCTCTACACAGAGTACAATATATCAGTGATTAGTCTATGTTTTGCATTCCTGCACAATCATGCAGGAGAAAGGCAGTGTTAAGTTAAACAGTGTCAAGTAAAGACATCATTAACAGCTAGGAAGGATACTTACTGTATCTGTTTCCATGGTGATAGTGGGTCAGTCTCATTCGCTGGGAAGCTGCACACCAATGCTGAAGACAGAGCAGTTCAGTACTCAGATGCCATGTCAGAATGACTAGTTACCGGAGCATCTGTTGAGAGAAACAAGCAGGAGGAGAACTTACTTTAACCAAAAACTTAAAACAAATTTAAAAGTTTAGAAATTACTACCAAAGTGGCACAAGACAAACTAATCTGATGACTGACTAACTAGGCACGTAGCCTTTTATAGGAAGACCTCAAGTTAAATGCATGTGGTAGATACAGCTTCTGATTGGCAACATTAGCTTAGTTTTCGTATCATTGGAAAATACATTATGTTACTTGGCTACTTACGCTAGCTAACGTTGGTAACGTTAACTTACTACCCTAGCACCTCACCGCGATTAGATCAACACATGAAGGAGCAGTGCTAACATAGCAAGCTAACTATCCTACCGCTTACATTTAACACAACTAACTGTGTTGACGGTGCCGCTGCAGGAAGCTTCGACTAACGGGGCGAACGAAAGAAAGATCGCTTTAGAGCAGTGATTAATGAATACATTTGCGGTTTTCATCATTAGCCGGTAGCTATGGGTTTAAAAAACACACACATGGACCGTCAGTTAGCTTTAGCAGCACCAACAACGACCCGCTGGTTGACCCTCAACTGTTCACCAACACCACCACTTGTCTGAGTATTTCGCGAATCTAAATTAAATGCAATCAGCGGTGCAAGGGAGTCACTTACGGTAGATTACGGCTGCATCTGGGAACGCTAACCCCTTAAATAGTTTTTCCGCGAAGCAGCGCCTCCTCGTCGTCTTTCAGCCTTTACTGGTGTTGTCGTTCTTTAGGCCGAAAACCTGTGCCTCCCTTTCCTGTGATGTGATTGGCTGGAGCTCCACGAGCTTCCTCTATCAGAACTGGTCCAAGAGCGGCCCCCAGAGGTGGAGGTGAGCAGCGCTGACTGCAGGACGCTCAGGACAAACAGCAGTGCAGTCGACTGTAACTCTGCTTTGGAAAAATAAAACATTTGTTTAACTAATTAGCCAAGTGAGTTCTCTGAGTTTATTAATTATGCCAAGCAATACATTACATGACTGTACCAACAACAAAGCTGATAAAACATATAACACCTGTAACCGTCTTTTATTGTAGAAAACCTTGGTATGTTTATTTGCAGTAAAATGTTTACGTGCTGTATACTTGTTATAGCTATTTAATGATTCTTATTGGAAAAATATGTAAAATAATATAATATTTTTTTAAATAAAGGGATGATTTTTTAAAAATTATGTAAAAAAATATTACAGCTGGTTTAGAAATACAGTGGTAGCGATAATTTACTCCCACGCCCTTATGTGTCGAAATATCACAATGACAACATGATACTATTTTTTAAAGCATTTAAGCTTTTCTACTGCTATTCGTTATTTTTAAGTAAAACAATAAACAAGAGCCTTCAGAAAATATTTTTATAGATCATTTGTTTTCATTTTTATTTGCAAAAAAAAAATCAATTCATAAACATCAAGGCCTAGAAAAATAAGATAAAACTCTGTCAGCGAACATAAGTAAACGGATAAAATAAATAACGTATTACAATATACAAAAATAATACAAAAATGAATACATAACTCAAGATAATATAAATTAAAGAGAAGAGGGTCTTCGGGGTCAGTTCTACATGAGCTCTGAGGAGAAACTTGACACAAGCTGTCTGATAACACAAGATACAACCCCCTCCCCCCACTTCTGCTTTCGCTGTTGCCTGTGCCGAAATAGGACTGCACCCGAGATGAACGAATGTACTGTACATGAAACATGCTGCTTATGATATAGCATCTTACTAATGAACTAATAATTACTAATAATGAAGTGTAAATGATTCCACTGAGAATGACTGACACGACGTATTTCGGGAATCCTATCGCGGCGCAACACCGGCCGGGGCGGAACTATCTTGACAATCGGCGCAACGGCCCTTTAAGAAGTGGGCGGGGCTTGAAAATGGAACTTGCTCCTGTGGTCTGCAGTGATATCATAACACTGCAACATGAAGACGCGCTCACATGGCCGCCGCCCGTCTCCATCCCCGAACAAGACACAGGTCAGTAAAGATACCGCGTGGTTTTCTCGATGCACCTATGAGTTCTTCGTCTCTGTGGAGCTGCTGATGCCATGTCTTTTGCTGCCATAGCGGCAGTCTCGATCATTCTGTAATGTCGTCTAAAATGCTTACTTCCTCCACGGGTGATCATTGCACCCCCAGCCTTTACGGGAAGGAAACTGTGGTCCTTTTTGTTTTTCACCGTGAGACAGAGTAATGTCATGAGCTCATGAAGGATGCAGGACCGGGCTAGGCTAATCCTGTTGTTGTTGCTGCTGCTGCTAATTCACCACCCAAAGGGATGTGTCATGAGTTGCCGAAATTAGGGTTTTGCAGGATGTAGACAGATGCATTCCTATGTCATGATATGATCATGGTGTTAGGTCATGTTTAAATAATGCTGGACACTACTAAGAGCCAGGAAACACAGTATCTGATCCATTGTAGAAGCATCCTATTGATATACAATAATATTTTTACTTCCCATTATTATAGAAATATGAAATATTAAGCTAATTAGAAGTGCAAACTGTACCTCATTTGTCCCACCTGGTCAGCAACCTTGGACCGCAAGCTCAGACACACTGATTGCAAGCACACTCATCATCCATAATATGGATTGATTGACCATTTAATTGAGTGCTGGCTCCATTACTCTGTTAAATGTTTAGCTCACTTCCTTATGGGAGTCAGGTGGCTGCAGCTAGGACTTTCACCATCCCTTTTCCCTCCCTCTGCCTAGATGTTTGTAAAATGAGCCCACATTTTATGACTTACTGTCTTGTGTAGGTGCTGTAACTGGGGCAAATAGGTATGAGGAATAAAAGGAGGAGGAGGAAGGATGCCAGCTGAGCCCCTCATCCCTCTGCAACCGCTGCCGCTGCCAACATCAGACTAAAAAAACCCCAAAGAATATGGCTCAGTCTGTGAGGAGGCCCGAGACTCTAGGAGCCATGGACCACGAGCCCCAGAGGGACAAGACCAGGACCAGCTACTTTGGCAATGTCAAGACCAGGTCAGGCCCCTAAATACATGGATTACTGGAACGAAAGCAAAGGGGAAAGCTCCAAGTGCACATGTGACCAGTTTGGCTGGCATTTGCTACTCCGATTTAAGCACGCTACAGTTCACTCTTTCATTATTCTATTAGTTTCATAACATGTTCAGATTACCACTAAGCAGGTGTCATGCCGGACTACAATACAAAAAGGATAGATTTTTAGCACAAATTGCACATTTTCACTGGAGTCACTGAAGGACTCCATCATGGGGGAGAGCTGCAGCATGTTGCCAGGAACTCACTTCCCTGACAATCGCGCAGACAACTCCCACTCCCCTATAAATAACTCTGATCAGACTATGAACACTGCTCTATACAGCTATTCACACTTCAAATGCTCTAAACAACTAACCCTTGAATCCCAGCAATTAAAGGGAAAGTCCACCACCACGATTGACTGAAAATTCATTTTCACAATTTTGATAACATGAATAATCGTTTGTAATTTTTCAAGCAAAAACTCAAAAAAACCCATGCTGCTTTTCTCTGTCTAATGTGACACCAAATTGAATATCTTTGGGGTTTTGACTGTATGTTACAAGCAGTTCCTGTAGTATAATACATTTCAGTATCCATTCATGAGTTTAAACTTGCAGCAGAGACTGTGGAGATCATGTCATCAATAAAGAAATCGAGTAGCTTCTTTATAGACTGTGAATAAAGGCATACATCCTATGATAAAATCACCAAAGGATTCCAGTGAAATCATCAATTGATTTTAATGGTAATTGGCATTTGATCGTTTTTTTCTGCTCCCTCTCTCAGGCTGGGTTCCAAGCTCCCTACTGGCGTCTCTCAGCCTCCACAGTTCGCTAAGCGGCCCTGGGAGACTCAACCCCGAGGGATGCAGGAGCCCGCGGCCTGCAGCCAGCGTCAGCACCAACCCATTGTGGGCCGTCCTCTGAACCACATCCCCCACATCAGAAACCCCAAACTGCGGCAGTACTACCTGCAAGGTGCTCCTGCAGTGTTTGATATCTTCGGACAGGGACCTTGAATTTACGTTTTATAATCCTCAAACTGAGCACGTTGGCAATTTCGTGTATTTGCATAAAGTTATTTTCCTACATGGAGGAATGGCAGGCATATGCGCTGTAGTGTATTAATCCTGTTAGGATGTGGCGATGAGGCTCTGCTTCCTCATATTTGTGCTGTGCTCAAGATGTTTTGTCACAAGGCGTGACAGAAATTGATTTTTTTTGTGGCTCACAGGGACTTCATGGGATCTAAACAATACTGCAGTGAAGCAAGAGCATATGGATGGAGCGTCAGATGACCGCACGAGCAGCGGGGTGAGTCGCATGTTTTTTTGACTTTTCAGACTTTAGTGTACTTCTTGTGTGCATTAAGAAAGTCAGCTGGGGGAACAGATAAGAGAAGAATTGGGAAGTTGGACAGACATGTAATGGATTTATCTCTGCATCTATATGTAAGCTAGATGTGCTTGAGCATGCATGTTGCGGCTGGCATTGGTTTCACAATTTATGATTTTGATAAAGAGCGTCCAAGGTTCAGAGATGTCAGAGCTGTTCTCGAACGCCATGGGAAAACAGAGTGTGTTTCAGGTCCTTTACAACAAATACAGCCAAAGGAATGTATATTCAGACGTTTATTCTAAGGTATTCCTCATCTGGGTTTCTGATTTTGCTCCTGAGCTGTTAAGTATGAATAGTGTTGATCTTTCCGTCTGACTGTGATTGTCTCTGTGTCCTGAAAGGGCGTTAGTGCTTATTACTAACTGCTCTGGTCTGATTTGTTTCACCTTTGCTTGGAAAGTTATCACATTTTCCTTGTTCATCATCATGTTTTCTTCCCTTTATTTTTTATTTTCTTCTCCTCCTCTTTCAAGTCATTAACCTTTTGCAGCTTCTTTTAGAAACTGATGATTTTTGACCGATTTAGTAACATTCACATTTTTGAGCTGAAAAGGAAGCACACATGTTCAGTAGCCAGTTTATTAGGTACACCTAGATACAACTAATGCACTCTACACACAACATCCCTACAATATAATTTCAGTTTGTGTTGACTCATCTTCATGTATTTAGTGGCGCTGTTGAATTGTATTGCATTATTCTGGTAAGTGTGAGTGTAGATTAAATATCAGAAACACCTCTCTTTTTTTTGTTCTTTTTTTTTTTACTCTTGAACAGCTATACAAGCAGCGCATGCACACATACAGATCCAGACACATCCATCCACACCCACACAAAAGCATCCAGTTTATACTGTGGTCACATATTCTGTCAGGCAGCAGTAATCTAATTTAGGTCATTGGATCCAACTGTCAGTGGATGACAGTTGTGGAAGTCATGCTTCACTCGCACTGTTTCAGCTCTTGAACTCAATTGCAAACAGATATATATTTTATTCACAAGTTAACATCCAATCTGATCTGATATTGTGAATGTTTGAGCTGATTTAGAGTGGAAGCAAACAAATTGCAAAGTGGGTATTTAAGTCCGTAATTATAGCAAACTAGCGCTTAGCAGGGCGCTTTGATATTGCATTCAGTGTCTTTTCCTGCACTCAAAAAGAACAGTAGTTTGTTTGTTGTTTGTTGTTCACTCCTGGATGTAAAATGTGTTGTTCACTCCAAAGCAAACTCAGTTATCTTACGCACGAATAAGGAATAACTCCTTGAGATCTGGTGTGTGATCAGATTTTGTGTGATTTAGGGTCTCCCTGGGGACACGGTGTTCAGCGTCTCATCTCAGTTTAACAGCAATGGTACATCCTCAGCAGAAGAGGGCAAAATGGACCACTGTCCCTCCCATTCCTCGCCACATGTGCCCTTCTCGTCTGCTACCCTCATCCCTAGAGCGGTAAGAGTCAACTGTAAGCACATGAAGGCTCCTGTCGCAATAATTAAGTGTGTGTGTAAAATGATGGCACCTTTATTTTGCCTGCTGTTGTTGACTGGATTTGCAATGCAAAACAGTACCTTTCCTGTCTCTTCCTTACAGCTTCAGCTGCAAGTATTTAGTTTTAGGCAGGAAGTGTGCTCCATCGTAAACCCATTCAGGCAGTCAATACCTCACCCTGAAAGCTATCCTTGTGAGCAAACTCAGACTTATAATATGCGATATGTACTCTTTACACACTGTCATTTCAATGCCATATTGTAGCTGTAAAAGTATATATATTTCTTTTTTAACCGCAACCCTCATGTGTCACATGGAGCTGATGTGACAACAAACAAAGAGAAGTGGGGGGGAAAAGGGGCCTGTAGAAAGAGGAAGTAGTCACTCTTGTCACCGGGTTTTACAGTGTATCTATTTCAATGTCAGAGCTATTCTTATCATGGCTTCCATTCTGAAGCAGCTGGTCGTACCGAAGGGAAAAGCCACTTCCACCGGTCAAGGATCGTCTCAGCCAGAACTGGACTCTTATCCTAACCGGAAGCGAGAGGTGGAGGCGGATCCAGAGACTTTGGATACACCCGCTGCTCAACCTCATTCCCCCTCACCAGAGGCAGAATATGACAAACTACTGGTGAGTGGAGAAAAAAATAACATCCTTTACTGCACATTCCACAACAAAGCACTAATTTTGCATTGTTTTATAACCCTATATGTGTAATTGAAGTGAAGAGCAGTGATGGAAAGTAACTTAGTACATTTACTCAAGTACTGTACATTTTATGCTACTTTACACTTCAGCTCTGCTACATTTCAGAGGGAAATAATGTAATTTTTACTCCACTACTTTTCTTCGACAGCTGTAGTTACTTGTTACTTTTCATATTAAGAGTTTAGGATTAAAAGTTTTTAAGATTTTAAATAAAAAAAACACATGATAAGCTGCTAAAATACATTACATTGATGAACATTAAACATTTCAACCATTTTGACCATTTTACCCTTTAAACTTGTATTCAAAGAGGTCAAATTCATCCATTATTTCACAACAAAATCAAAGATTAAAGAAAAGTTAAAAAAAATAAAAAATGAACACGAATTTGTGTACCAAATTAATTTAGTTTTTTTCTTCTTTTCTACCCAATTAATTATATGACGATGTCTTCCACCACTGGTGGAGAGAAGGCATTCTTGTGGTTTTAGGTTAAATAATATATTGAACTTTTATCGCAACAAGTATAACTTGAAATGGCCATTTTAGGACCTCATGTAACATACATTTAAGTATAGTCGATGTCAGTCAGTCAGTCATTTTCTACCGCTTGTTCCCGTTAGGGCTCGCGGGTGACTGGAGCCTATCCCAGTGACTTTGGGCCTTAGGCGGGGTACACCCTGGACAGTGGCCAACTCGTCGCAGGGCTGACACAGAGACAGAGAACTCACATTCATCCACTAGGGTCAATTTGGGTATAGTCGATGTATGGAAGGTAATTGAAAAGAAACCTCTCTAGTGTCTGTAGGTACCAAGGTTACGCGAAATGACTTTTGACAGTGACATTTGATACTAAAGCAATCCCTATGTTGAATAAAATTAAATTATTGAGAAAACTTTGTAGTGGTTGTAGTACATTCAGAGGGTGGTTAAAGGTGGTGCAGGTGCTCCACAGCCAAAAAATTATTTAGTATATAAAAAGAAAGGAATCAATTGCAAGGAAACACAACAGACCAGTGCACTTTAGCAGTACAATTTAGCTCACAAGATCATAGCAGATCCACTGCACCCTCTGGTCTGAATATGCACTTTTATCTTCAGGTCAAAGGTATAGCATGCCCAGGATGCGGACTAAAAGAGGCATCACATCCTTTGTCCCACTCAGCATTCAGCTGCTTAACAAGCTCTGATCACATGGTCTGAATTTTGCACTTTCTTGAACATGCACTTGATGTCCGATTATCGATTTGCCAAAACTTATACTTTTTATGATGTTTTTACGATGCTTGTGTTTAATGTTATATTATGTGCTGTCATGTATGGTTGTGGATGTGTTTCAATATTATTTTATGCTCTTTGTGCAAAGCAAATTCCCCGAGGGGCAATAAAGCTTTCGTGCTTTAATTTCATTCAAAACATTAAAGTGCTGAGTGCAGACTGCAAATAAGCAAGCATCAAACTCTGACAGTGGAAAATTGTACGTTAAGGATTACATTTACAGAAATATAATGATGTTGACTTTAGCATTAGTTTCACATCTTTTCCGAACATATAATTATGGAGCTTTTTATGAATGGCGATAAGACGTGTTTTCATCATCTGAGCAACAGTTGCATTGCTGGCTTGATTTGCAACTAACATTTATTTTCATTGTTGATTAATCTGCCAATACTTTTCTTGATCGATCATTTAGTGTATTAAACGTCAGAAAATAGTTAAAATAAAACTGTCCATCACAATTTCACAAAAGTTAACTTATTTGAATTGCTTGTTTAGTGTGACTAACAATCCAAAACCTAAATATATTCAGTTTACGATGATAAACAAACTAAGAGATCAGCAAATATTTACATTTGCGAAGCTACAACCAGCAAAAATGTGACATTTTTGCTTTAAAAATGACTTAAATCGATAATCACTTTTCTTAATTGTTGCGGCCTAATCATTTCAGCTTTTATTTGATCATGATGCACATTTTGTGGTTAACGCTGATACAATATGTGACGCTGACAGGATGTGGAGGCAGTGCCGATGCCTGATGGACAGCTCTGCTTATTGGCTCTGCCACCAGAGTGCTGCCAGGGGGAGGGACCAGAGGCCATGCAGTACCTCAAGCTGTTTTGTCGCTACATCACAGACCGTAAGGTGGGTGTGAACAGCACATGCGTCAGATCTCAGTTTGCAATACATGTAGACATTTGTAGGCTACCCTCAACATTTTCTGTCTCTCTCTGTTAGGGTGTGGTTTCAGGCATCCTGTTGGTGACTTCTAAGAAGATCTTCTTTGACCCGTGTAAGACACATCCTCTGGTGAAGGAACATGGCTGTGAGGAATACCTCCTGTCGTGCTCTGTTGACAATCTGGCATCTGTCTCCTTCTTCTCGGACATCTCACATGTTCACTTCAACACGTCCCAGCAGAGGTCAGCAATGATTCACTGTTACTAAACAACACAAACACACACAGACTCAGATTACATGAAAAGTCATTACAAGACTTTTTTTATTTTTCATTTCTTATTAGAAGAAAAGGAAAGAAATTTTTCCAGAAGTTGAAAACCGCCAAAAGGCGAGCAGGCAGCTTCCCTAACCAAAAGGGGGAGTCGGCCCCAGCTATGGTGTCTGCGGCTCTGTTCGATGTGTCCAGTCTGGCTCTGAGCCTGACCAAAGAGGGTTCTGGGGAGGAGGAGGCAGAGAGCAGAGACATGGCGGAGGCCGAGGGAGAGCTTGATAGCAACCCGCTGGAGGTACCGTCAGAGGCGTCTGTAGGCGTCCTGGGAGTGGCGGTCCTGAGCAGTGCTGCCACCTTCTGCTGTGGAGGTCAAGAAGCGGCGAGTAAAGTGAAGACGGAGCTGCTGCACAACTCTGTGAAGAGTCAGACTGCAGGTACAATCTGTCTGAGAGATGATTTACTTTCTTGTTTTCATTTCCTTCACCACAGGTCAACTCTTGCTCTCTGTTTACTTTCAGTGCCTCTGAGCTCATCAACAGGTAGTCCTGGCAGTCTGATGTTTGTGCGGCTGCGGGCTCAGCCGTCTGCAGGGAAGAAAAAGGGTGTAGGAGGCCTTCAGCTGGGGTCGGTCAAAACTTTACCCCGAAGGGATTCCTGGCTTGCCCTCTCAAAAGACCGGTACAGTAACTAATGGCAGAGAAATGTACATGGACCAGAAATTTAAAGGGCTGCAATTGGCTTTTAGTCCCTAGTATGGGTAAAGCTCCAAAAACACTAGATCCTGCATTTCCCATAATGCAACTCAGTAGCATCTTTCACTAGACTCTCTCCGCCCCCTAAATACTTCATTGAAATAATTTTCATTCAAACATCACACATCCAATTTGTAATTCAGGTTTTCTGTTAAAAGTTTTCCGTCTCAAGGCCAAGCCAAAATAACCCCGATGACATCCCTATCACATCATCAGGGTTAGTATTTTAAAACTTCTTTCAAAGTACCTCCAGAGCCACAGAAGAGATTATGCAACTGTTTTCATGGGCTGTGTAGTACTGAACTGAATTACCGGTCCACTTCAGCCTAATATCAGCATGTTCCATCTACTCGTGATACTCAATCTTCAGTTGAATATTTACTTTCTCTGTCAACTAATCTCTCGTCACTCACTCACTCACAGTAAACATTATCAAAACATAAACATTACCTTGACTACAGTGAAAGTACAAAGGTAGCTCTTTTGGAACTACATCTGTCAACAGTTAGTTATAACTGTTTAACTGTTGGTGGGGTAACTAAATACAGTTACTGAAGTACAATTTTAAGGTACTAATACTTGAGTATTGAATATTTATATTTAATGTTACTTTAAACTTCTATTCCACTAAATTTCCAAGGCAAATATTGTACTTTTAACGCCACTACATTTAATTCACAACAACTAGTTACTTTTCAGATTTTACAAACATGTTATCAGGTTTACAAAAATTATTAATTTATATGGATTAATTTACCCAACAATCAATTACATTCACCTCGGCCCATTACAACATTAAATCACTGGTCACATGTTGATGCATCAACACTTACAAGGTCCATTCTGCATGAGTAGTAGTTTTACTTTTGATACTTTTAGTACACCTTACTTGCCAATGCCTATACTTAATATATTTTTACTGAAGTAACATTTGAGTGCAGGACCTCTACTTGTATTTAAGTATTTTTATAGTGTCCTATTGCTACTTTTACTTATGTGAATTACCTACGTACTTATTCCACTATTGTAAATATTACACCATAAAACCAGTTCCTCTCTAACTAAGTGATCCTATAAAGTGACCTTGTTTTGTTTTTTTGTTGAAAACTTTATTTAAAACCCTTATGAGGCTTTTGTAACCTTCCTTTTCAAAAGCTGCTGAGTACAACACTACCTCAAATCACAGGATAATTACTAGTTTGAGAATATATTCATAAAGGTACATTAAAAGCACGAGTTTCATTCAAAAGCTTCTCACTCTCCTGTTAACGTCTCTTCTCGCCGTGTTGACACCGCTGTTGGGGTCGTTTGTCATTTCAACATATCTGAGTGACTGCTTTCTTTTCCCCATGCAGCTCTGACGAGCTGTATGCCTACCTTACACACTGTCGACCAGACTTGTGTATACTTGAGGGGGGAGAGGAGGAGTGGGAGGCGGACCGCGACGAAGAGGAGTTTGTGCTCATTGAGGAGAAAGAGGAGGAGGAGGATGAAGAGGTGTTCCAGAGGCACCGCAGCTCAGGGGACGACTGGGAGGTGAGTGTTCAGTCTCGCGGGGGAGAAGACCACAAGAGGCAGACCGAAACGTTTCATTCTTAATGAAGGGTGTGCCGTGTATCTGGACGACGTGCTCTTCTATTCAGACTCCTGGGAGGAGCATGTCCAACTAGTCCAAGCCCTGTTTGAAAGACTGGTGTGGGCCAGGTTGACTTACAATTTGGCCAAGTGTGAGTTTGCCAAAGCTACAGTCACATACTTAGGCAAGGTTGTGGGGCAGCGTTTTGTCTGTCATATGGAGGCCAAGGTCCAGGCTGTGAGGCAGTTTCCACAGCCCTCTACAAAGAAAGAACTGATGCCCTTCCTAGGAATGGTGGGGTACCACCGTGCTTTTTGTAAAAACTTTTCTGTAGTAGTGTCCCCACTGACCAATCTTTTGAAGGCTGAATTTACCCAGTGTCAAGAGGCATTTGATGCAGTTAAGGTTCTTTTGTGTTCGTCACCTGTGTTGGCCGCACCACATTTTGGGGAAACCTTTCAAATTGCAGGTAGACGCTAGTCAAATCGGGGCTGGGGCTGCGCTTTTCCAGGAAAATTATAACAATGTTGAGTGTCCAGTCAGTTTTTGTTATCAGCAAGTGTCAGCAAAACTACTCTCTAATTGAAAAGGAGGCTTTGGGGCTCATTTGGGCTCTTCAGCACTTCGAAGTCTATGTTGGTTCCGGTTTGACCCCCTTAACTGTGTTCACTGACCACAACCCACTCATTTTTCTGAGGTCCTTGCAAAATCCCATCTTTCTTGCAACCATTCAACCTTGATATTAGACCCATAAGTGGCTAGGATAATATCAATGCTGATGCCCTGTCCCATGCTCCTTTAACCTAGTTGGTATCTCTTCTCTCCGCTGACCCCTGCTGGCTGTCTGCTCTTTCTCGTAAATTGCTCCTCAGGTACCAGCGTCGCTGAGGTGGAGGGTCGGTGAAGTCAGTTAGAGGACATGGGGCGACCGATAGGAGCTGGGTGCTGGTATTTTTATTTTGGGCTGAGGGTGGGACCCTCATTTTAAGAAGGGGGGTGATCCCCCTCTGCCTTGCGGGGGCGGTGCCTCATGCAGGCAGAGGAGGGTTGTTAGTGATTGGGGCCACCTCTGCTCAGGGTATTTAAACTGCCTCAGTAACCAGCTTTCTCTCTCTCTCTCCCTCTGTCTCTCTCTCTGCTCCTCCAGGTTTGATCCTGTTTTGTTTGTTCTTTTGTAGTTTTACTTAGTTTCCACTCAGACATGTTCACCCACACACACAGATTCACGCATCCATGCACTTTACACCCTACATTATGTACACACGTCATTCCGTTTTCCTTGTTTATAGTTAATAGATTTTGGTTTACAATAAAGAAAACCTTGTTTGGCCTATACCTGTTGCTGGTGTCCCCTTATTTGCCACAGGCTATGAGCTGGCCTGTGACAAGACAGAAATGAATCATGGCTCTTGATGTTTTAGAACAAACTGGCTTCTGTGTTTTGTTTTAATGTATTAATGCTTTTTTGCAGATGGTGTTAATGGAAGAGAGTGTGGACAAGCTGACCCTGGTCGTTGACAGGGACCCTGAAGGGCTCCATAATACCGTAGAGAGCAGCCGCATTTTAGAAGCTTCACATGTCAGAGAGGTGAGTGACCCACAGACAGTATACACAAACTCTTTACACACGTCTCCAGGGCTCTTAGTAACTAACTTAACTGTTAATAGCTACTTTCAAAATCGTGATTTTCTAAATTATATTGTGCCATTAAACCTTTCCTGATATTTCTCCAAAGACCCTTTTTCTTACTTTTAACATAAAAAAATTAAAAATAAATTGAAAACTCACGTTGACAGTATTTTGCACTGTAAAAGGGATGACTAATTGTGATTTCAATTGGACTTTGAGAATTTAGTAATATATATAAATCAGTTGCAAGGACACATGTAGTGCTGTCCAATCAAAAGAAGTCAACTGTGTAAACAAATCACTATAACAGCCCCAGTAATAGAAATATAACAGTTTTAGGGGGCCAAGTGATATTAAACTTGTAAGTATGACTTATGTATAAATACATGGAGTAATATGTGTGTTGCAGAAATAGTTTTATTCATGCAATTTAGAGGTGGAAGTAAATATTTAGTCTAACGTTATTACTCTTCCCTGTTTCTTTATCTAACATTCTAGGCATATCTTCTTCTTCTTTTCCTTTCGGCTGTTCCCTTTCAGGGGTTGCCAAAGCGAATCATGTGCCCCTATTTTGTCGCAGATTGAGAGTGAAGCCCGCAGCTGTTTGCATCATTAAACATCAAACAGCATTTCAATCAAGTGTCATTCAGATATGTTGACCATATATATGGTTTCCTCCTTGCCCCTTATTAAGGGTAGGGAGTGTTGTCTGCTGGACCTGTTTTACTCTCTATACAGCTTGTATATTAGCAAGCTAGTTTTGTCAGGTGGTTCAGTCAGCTATAAAACAGTTACACTGGGGCATTAGTAGGTTAAATATTTCACAGCTAGTTTGTGTGGTGCAGCCTGTTTTTTTTAATTTACAACACTTGTGCGTCAACTACACTAAGTTAAATTCAGAAGAGCTGGTGCAGCTGGGTCCAGAGCCAGAGTAGAACAGTGGGCTGATTGTTGTGTGGATTGAAGTGATGCTACTGCACTTTTCCTTGGAGCATTAAAATACCCTTCTTAAGGATCTGGCTCTGTTCATGTTTATGCTCCTTCGTTCCTCTGCTTTGTTACATATTTCTCCGCTCCTTTTT
Source organism: Coreoperca whiteheadi (assembly GCA_011952105.1). Taxonomy (NCBI): domain Eukaryota; kingdom Metazoa; phylum Chordata; class Actinopteri; order Centrarchiformes; family Sinipercidae; genus Coreoperca; species Coreoperca whiteheadi. The sequence continues at coordinate 13,632,239 of CM022480.1, read as the reverse complement.
AATCTTTTCTCAGCTATGTAAGGAGCTTCCCCCCAGGACAATTGGCCACACCTGGCAGCTGGCTTACAGTACGTCCCGTCACGGCTCCAGCCTCAAGTCCCTCTACAGAAAACTCAGTGCCACAGACTCCCCCGTGCTTATTGTCATCAAGGATGCGCTTGATGATGTAAAACACACCGTACATTATCTCTAATATCAGTTATAGATGTTGTAATGTTTAAATAATTGTTTTGTTATTGTTGCTGTCTCGCGTGGCTTACCTTCATCAGGTATTCGGGGCCTTCCTCTCTCACCCTCTGAGGCCCAGTGAGGCGTTCTACGGTACAGGAGAAACTTTCCTCTTCATGTTGCATCCTCGCTTCAAGGTAAGCCACCTAACGACCGTCCCCAGAGTGATGCTGCAGTTCTGTTAGTTCAGCCAATTTGTAAAATATGTGCTAAACATCACAAACTCTGAAAATGTCAGTCATTAATAAATTCCCTTAAATTGCTCTAATTAAATCACTAGGGTAAGGGTATTGATAGCTGCATGTGACAAGTTTAGAATTTTTCACAATCCAGTTTCTGAATTGATGGTTCTAAAAAGGGAGTGAGTGGAATCTGCCTTTTCCCCACAGTGCTTCAAATGGACTGGAGAGAACTCCTTTTTTATGAAAGGAGACTTGGACTCCTTTGCCATAGGTGGAGGCAGGTAATGTATTACATTTTATGTACTCTATTCTGTCTGGAATCTATTCAGCACACGTGGGGACATTTCTGTCAAACAAAGTAAAAAAAAAATTAAAAAAAAAGACATTTATTTTTCTTTACTACTCTTTGTTTTGTTTTTTTCCTGCAGTGGTCACTTTGGTCTGTGGGTGGATGAGAATTTGTACCTGGGTCGCAGCAGCCCCTGCTACACCTTCAATAACTGCTGCCTCTCGGAAACTGACGACTTCCGAGTCATGGAGCTGGAGGTTTGGACGTTCAGCTGAGGAGGCCAAGCGACCGCTGAGTATCCCTTTGACTCACCTCCTCCCTGCTTATCAGCTTTATCGAGACAGCATTTATCACTCAGCAAAAACAAATACAGCCGCTCATTCATTTCGTGGTAACATCCATGTAAAAAAACAACAACAACCACAAACTGCCGGATTTGATTAACTGCTGTGGATTTTAGCGAACTGAAATGAACTGCTCTCGAGCAGCTCGACGTCCCAGAGTTGGGGTTCAATGGTGGACTGTTTCATGGTTGACTCATTTCGGTGGGCTTGGCAACCAAACGGAGTTCAACTGAGCAGAGCTGAACTGTTAGGAAACTGGATTTTTGAATCCTCACTTTTGAATGGAGTTGGTTACAAGTCTCAGAGACTGCACTTTGCTATGTGAATCAGTAACTTTATGATATCTCATCATTTATGATGTGAACATGACGATACACCTGTCTTCATGGGTAATGCATGCCCCCACTTTTATTTGGAACTGTGTTCAGTTAATGCTGGACATTTGAAACACACATTAGTCTTCTTATGAATAGATTCTCTATTGAACGAAAACTGCATGTGCACAGCCCACAAATACAAGCTCTCTTCATCTGACACCAATCATTGTTAGGGATTTTCATCAATTGGTGTCCCAGACAGAAGAAATACTGAAAATAATCATGTAAGAACACTTGGAGCACCACTTTGAGAAACATTTCTCAATTGAAGAACATCTGTACTTCTAATGGATCTTAGTCTCATTCATGACTATTCCGAACTCTTTTCATTTCAAGCGCTGGCTCATATACCACTGTGGTTTCTGATCTTGAAAGGAAAAAGCTGGAGATCTACTTCAAATCGTCCAACTGTATCTGCAACGTGCTCTCATTCCGAAAGCTTGATCTACTTTGCTTCTACTCGGTAGATTAGTTAATAAAAATCAGCACAAAGTGAAAATGTAAACTCTACAAATGTTTGTATGATTGTTGTTAAACTCTACAGTGTGTGCTAAATGTTGCCAAAAAGAACACAATTAAATTAGTAAAAAATTGTTTTATTTTTCCTTTGTGAAAAACATGGCACTGGTAGGTTACAGAATAACAGTGTTTTCCCCCTAAAGGCTCAGAGCAGTCAGATGTTTCACTCTGAGTGGACAGTTTAACACGTTTACAAAGTCACATTCCATTATTCTCATTTATCAAATTCCACTGTTACTATTTCTAATTAGTTTTCCTGATCCCTGTGTTCCTCCCTTACACATTTAAAAACAGAATTTAGGACCTGAAGAGGAAACAATTCTTTTTGGACGACTGGAAAAGGTGAAAATGAGACATATTGTGAAAAAATAGCTAATGGTAGGTATAGATTGTCATCTTTTTTTTCGTTCAAATATCAACCCTTTTCCTTTTGTCTAGCTAAAGACACAAGCAAATACGCTACTTTGAGTGGAGCCTAAAAGAGGATAACAACAGTACACGGTATCCTGTGCCTCTCAGTTCAACAACTGAACAATTTTGCAAACATAACCATTTGGCTCCTTTGAGTTTGGTAAATATGAGGCAAGCAACCTATTGAATGTATACTGCTCAAAAAAATAAATGGAACACTTGGAGTTAAATTGTGTTGTTTAAGTGTTCCCTTTATTTTTTTGAGCAGTATATTTTTGCTCAACAGCTGTTCTAGCTGCACACTACATGTTAACTGTTTTTGGTGTGCTCACATCGTCCTCCAAACAGAAAACCTGCATTAATATTAAACAAATGGTTTCCAACTCAAAATACAAGAAAACAACTGAATTCATCCTTTTATGTGCCACAGTCCAGTTCAGTTTTTTTTCCTGCCGCTTTTTGTCCCCTGAGTCAGAGAAGGGCGTTCCCCTCCAGTGGCCTCAGCAATAACATCAGGCGTCGCCCAGCCCAGAGAGAGCTTTCAGGCAAAGTCTTCACAAACTGCTGAAACACAACTGAAAGGCAACAACTGCACCAGTCCCGTCTCTGGGTACGCGCCGCAGCATGGAAAGTCATTAAATATTGCACATGCAACACCGGGATGTAAAATGTAGAAATATAGGATGTTTCAGTGCGTTATGATGCACTTATGGTTTGTCTTAGGAATGGCCTCTACATTCTACATTAACATTAATTAATAGCTACGAGCAGATCTAAATGAGTTTACATTCTGTTACTGCTCAGGGTGCAAGGCCTTTGTATGATTTAAAATATACTATACTAGACAGTAACGCTAACATTAGGTTTGAGAAGCAATATTTCTCTTAAGTTTATTTATGTGGACTGTTTGTCACGATACAAATACTGTATAGAAAAGTTTCTGACAGAGACAGATGCCCAAATAAATAGTAACAAAAAGAAGGCAGAAAACATTTTTCAGCTGCCAACACTGATAAGAAAGCTTCTCTACATAATTGTCGGAGAGTTTTCCTTATCTTGGATCATTACCCAGAGGAATAATTATCACTTCCTCCACCCACACGAATTACTGTGCAAGGTACTCCTTGGCTTTCTCCAAACCCTCCTTGAGGAAGCTGATATAAGTGGATGTGGAGGGGTCCTCAAACCCACCGGAGAAGCTGAAAGTTGCTCCTTCCTCCTCCGGTTTCATTGCCGTCTGGTCCAGGAAGAAGTTGGCATTGATGTGATGGACCTAAAGCCATACACAGGAGGTAGATGAAAGCCTTTAGTATGATTCCCCACCCCCCCCCCCCCCCCGTGTAAATGAAATAAACGGAAGATTATGGACATCAATAAATATCCCATGTCATGACAGTGGACATGCAACTGAGATGAAACATTTTTGCCCCAGACCTTGCTCAAGCAAAGATAAAAAAGGTGTTTTTAAGCTAAAAAGGTTCCACGTTTAGCCTTGCACTGAAACTTAGTGACTTAATACTGATATTGACGGGAGTACTTCTGCACGATTTCCTGGATGTTTCATAAATTGTAGGCTGATTAAAGTAAAGTATTTACAATAGTTCCATTGGGCAGTGCCACCATCATCTCCACAGGAAAGTTGTAATTCTCCAGGTGTAATCGAGCCTTCTCACTCAACGCAGGGTTCTGCTCATCAGCCTGTTTAAGAGAAGAAACATTAAGTAGCTACAGCATACTTAAGATTTGAAAATGACACAACTCTACGGAAATGGAGCATAAAGCTTTTTTTTTTTTCCAGTCGACTGGCTGAATGTCTTGAAGTTGCTCTGTCCTGGCTGCTGCTCACCTGCATGTTCTCCAGCTCTCTGACCAGAGACCAGCTGCTTATGAAGCTCTGGTTGAGCAGGGCCAGGACGGGCGAACTTTCCAGGACTGTCTCCCGGAGAGTTCGCCCCGAACCTACAGAGGTGTGACAGAGATGTTGAAAAGATACGCCAAAATATACAACTCAAAATGGTTTCTTTCAAGGACTAAATTGTTTAGCTTTTAAAGTGAGACATGGAACGTTTACTGAATGGCGGTCACCATGGCAATAAGGCACCGTTATGGAATAATGCCAAATCCTAAACAGTAATTTAGCTAAAACGTTAAAACTAATTTAACAGTAGCACAAGTGGAGAAGAGTCAAAGTCAACAAAGTGAGTCAGTAATGTGCGCTATACAGCTAAAATTAGCTAACATTAGCCACAACAGGCTACTGGTCATACCAGACCAAATAATGCTGCAGCTGCAAAACCACTGAGGGTATTTAACTTAATGAAGCTGTGTTTTACTGCATATGAGTTCAACCTTTCATTTCAGTTTATTGACTGTTGAAGGAAAAGTGAAAGTGCAGTCTTTCTTGCACAAAAACACAATATTCCAGAATGTATCTTATCTTCACTTGTAATGGACCAATGGCTATAGAAGCATCTCAAATCAATTCTAAGTAACACTAAGTACTGAATACTGAATACTAAACTAACTTTCCCAACAGGCTCCCAGACCGTGGAAAACCCTGCCTGAGAAACTGAGCTTGGCATGCAGCTCTGTTTTAGCCGTGTAATTTAAATCTTTCCTCAGATCTATAACCGTGTGCAATGCTAGATGTTAAAAGGTCGCACCTCAGCAGGACTGGTCGTCTAATGCTCCCCAAAGCAGAATGGAATGCACCAGTTTACTCTCTGCTTCAGCTCGCTGAAAGGCTTCTGAAAAAGGCAGGTAGGACACCTGGGAAAGAGCACAACGAGAACAATGAGACAGTTGTGTTTAAGGCAACAGTGTGTTTAATAAATGCCTTGTGGATGTTTACCTTCTTGAATGGGTAGAGGGTGACATCCAGGCGTCGAGCGGCTTCTTGCCGGCTGATCTCTGAGGTCCAGTGGATGTCCTCGAAGACGAACTGGATGGGCTCAGTGCTGCCATCTCGACTGTCAAGGATGTTGCCCTCCTCATCCATGATGATGGTGGGAGTGGATGGGCCTGTGGCCTGCAGCTCTAACTGTACACACGTTAATAACGTTTTACATAATGCAATTTCTCATTTGAAAAAATACATTACATACTTAAGCTGTGACATTTTTATTTGAGGAAACAAATCTTTAGCATATTTCTGAGGAAATTTGTGAATTAGTGATCATTGAAATTTGATCTGGTTTAGGCACCTGTACATTGAAAAAGGTTTAAAGTAAAAGTGTCTCAATGAGACACAAAAATACTTAATGCCTGAAGAAATAGCAGGTATCTTTTCAATGTGTGCAGGACTAATTGAAGCAAACAAAAACAACAGTTAAAGGGAATGGGACCAAAGCTTAAGGTTACTTAGATTTATACTAGTCGCACTGCAACACTATAGCACACACTGTGATTAGAACAGTAAGTCAAAACAGTGACAGGAGACTTTTAAAATAAAAAAAATCCTGAAACAAGACACCCTGTTGGATAGTAATTGTATTGAATGAGTTTATTTTGGTTTAAACTGCATTAATGACCTCGCACTAAATCAGCATTAAATGAAACATGAATACTAATGAATGGCTACACTAAGATAAGAACAGGAAGTGCTGGAATGTCATATAAATGAACTAATAGAGACACTAGTCCCTTCAATGAATCCCTGCAGCTGTACCTGTGGCAGGTATCCGATGTCCACCTCCATGTTGCTGCTCTCACTGGCCCCATACAGCCATTCCATGTCCACATTCAGAGACCTGGGACACAACAGGACACGTCACACTGGAGCTACAGTGGCTGACACAACACACAGAGTGGGGGCTGTGTGCACAAAGGTGACGGAGTGTTTAAAGCATTTACCGGTCACTGGGGACGTAGAGGTGAAAGTGGCGGACATGAGATGCATCTTTAGACAGAACGATGTTGCCGGTGAACTGCCCCGGCGTGAACCAGAAGGGAAAGTCTGGAACGTCGTTGAGCTGGAATTCTGCATGAATCCTGCAGAGGTGAACAGAAAGAGTGTTCAAAATGAATTCTACTGTCAGTGAGTAAGCCTTGGTGTAGCCTTTTAAAAGGTATGTTTCTAGCCTCTTTATTACAAATTGTGTGCATTTAATATTACTGCTGTCCATTTTCCAAAGAAAACCATCAGTTGTAGATTGATTTCAAACCTTCCAGGCATACATAGGATTTATTTCACTACAGCGGACTTTAAACTTTGAGATAGATATTCATCACAGTATATAAATAAGAAAGCTTTATATTTCCTATTGTTACATTACGGTCACATGGAAATGTAGTTGTGAGGGAGGACTGTTAAAACTCTGAAATTTGATATTTGAGGCTGCTGCTAAAAAGTACTGCAAGACGTCAGAACAAGGTGTCTGAAAGTCAAACCTGAAGGCAAAAAATAAACAAGCATGAAATCCGAAATATGGATTTGGCGGTTTCGTTTGGTTGCTCTGAAATCTCAGTTTTGTGAGGTGCTACAGTACATGCAACTGCATTAGCATGCAATGATAATGTAACTTTGACAAAAACGTCAAGTAGACTCACTGGGGTGGATCAGTCTCTGCATGCTGATATTAAACTGAAACTAATGGCTGCCGGCCAGGGACGAGATTGACATTAAAATTCATAGTATGCTCTGGATATTAGTCAGCACTAACGGACAGTATGCACAATTATGCAGTTAATGGTCTAAAAGAAGAAAAGCACCACTATGGTCTTCTGTGTCGCCTCCTGAATTGCTCCTCACCTGAAGACGATGTCATAATAAAAGTCGTTGCTGGCACGAATGCAGGCGACTGCGCCCTGAGGAGCAAAACGTGATTTGATGAAGGGCCGAGGGTGGAACATACTCAACAAGGAGTGGATGAGGACCTGCAGTGGGATAAGAACAGCTGTCAATATGCAGTATGATTATCCCAAGTTTCAACCCAGTCTGACGCTAAACAGTGATGAGTCTCTGGGATACCTCTTTGCCCTTCGGTGAAGGAGGGTGGTAACGATTGTTGGGCAGGTACCCGGTGAAGATGTTGAGCTCGCTAGGAATCACCCACCACGTGTCTCCCACTTCGACCTTGCTCTTTGGGGGCAAGAAGACCCTGAACTGGCTGGCAGAGAAGGAGGAAGACGGCATTGCTGGGCTCTTCCAGGAGCGCAGCCCACTCAGAGAGCTGTGGGACACCTGCGAGATCACGATGAAATCAACTTACTCTTAGTGAATTCTTCAAAACAAGAAGGTGTGCTTCTACAGAAAATGTATGTTACAATTTAATCAGCCTAAGATGGCTACAAGTTAACTCTCTGCTATTTCATTGTTTTGTTTCATTCAATTCTTGGTTGTGTAAACATCCAGACTCAGACAGAGAAAATGTATTGATTCCAATATTCTCAAGTATCTTGCTGTGATGGTTATTTAAAAAGGTTTGTTCAACGTTTCAGAAATGACAGTGAATGTGTGACTACATTTAAAATCCTTGGTGCAGGCTCATCTATGATTGTTTTGTGGCTCTACAGTAGTCCAGGGAAAGAGGACAATAAAACTACTATACTTTAGTTTTGTCTTACCCCAAGGAAACCATCCTTGCTTTTTGTCATGGAGTCGAGCAGCAGAGGCTGCATTTTGGCCTCCAAGGTCAAAGTCTCTCCATTGGGATCAAAGGCCACTTCCTCCTCAAAATCCACTGGGGGTGTAATTCCTGCGAGGAAGCCACGGTGATCAGAGTCAATGTGGGGTTATATGAGACCAGCGAGACTGACGGCTTTGTCAGTGAGAGAGGACAAGGTATCGAATAAATGGGACATTCAGCGAGAAAGATAACGTGATGTACCTGTGAGTTTCTCGGCAATAGGTTTAAACTCCTCCGGACTGAGATAAAGGTCGTGGTCGGTGTCTAAGGAGGAGAAGAGAAAAAGCCCCTCGGTACCCAGGGTTCGAACACTCTCTTCCTAATGGAGGGGAACATGCGTTAGACTGATCCTTATTGTCATTTTAACAAGCTTCAGGGACTAAGTGAAATGGTAAAAACACTGTTGTAGATGCATGATCTTCCATTAAGGAATAATAAATGGATAAAATATGTTCATGTTACTATAGTGTTTTGCCCGTGGTGTCAGACAATACAGTCAACCTCAATCAAGTGCTTTCTGGATAAAGATCAGCAAAGAGGCCACAGATTCCTCATGTGTTTCAGTCAGACCACCCTTTGTTTTCTCAGACAGATGCGTGCCTAGTAGCGCTTGTACAATGGAGGGAAAGGGGGGGAGGGAGGTACAAGAACAACTTGGAGACCAAACACGTGTGGATTCAAACAAGAGGTTGCGTTTTACCAGAGTGGCACAGACCCACCCCCTCTAATAAAACACCACGGGCTGGAAAAACGGGCAGATGTGGTATTTAGTGGCGACTGATGTCTGAAACAAATATTCACTCTTTCGGAACGCACATTTTTGGGGACAACAGTATTGCAATATAAAATCAAAATGTCCCTACAGTATTGTTACAGTAATTACAAGTCATAAAATGTACGAGAATGTCACTGAAAACTTTCTATTAACACAGACAACTTACAGTAAATTAGCATTTTCTTAGTTTGATATCACCTAATGCATGTTTATTTCCAGATAAAAACAACACTAACGCTGCTAAATTATGAGACGTGTGTATGTGGATCTCACATGACGTTTGATGAGCTGGGCATCTTGGTAATACTTGATCCCAAAGGCGAGAAGAGGGACAGCAACGACAATGAGCAGAGTCCACAGACCCTTGGGGATCCAGGAGCCAGAGTCCGGACCCTGGTGGCCATTCTGCGGCGAGATTTCGCTCTCATCTTTGGGGATTGTTTTATCCACGTCTGCGGCCATCCTCGACATCCACGACAGCTATTTAGACGAGGGCATTGCCGTCGGATAACGTGCGAAAAGGCTACCAGCAGTAATCGCTCAGTGCTAACTTTCTCCTTAAAGTGTTTAGAATCTACCGACAGTTCTGTTATTCCTGTAGCCGGAGACCGCGCGTCTTTTACGGCCGTTACACTCGCTGGCAACAGCTGTGAAATGTTAGCTAGCAGCGCAGATTTCTTATTTCCCACATATAATCTGGAACCATATGGATAAGGTTCAGATGCGTCAAGTGAGCAAGAAATAGCATGGATAAAACCGGATAATTGACTCAAAATAAAAGCCCTCGTAGGGTATGCCCAACGATAACGTTAGACCCCATTTGTGAACTGTGTTCACAAGTGTTAATGCACTTAACATTAACGTAACGTTATTACGTGAGTGGGAAAGGTTAAAACGTTATTCCTTATCTATAATTTAACTTCTTCTTGTGTCGTCAAATATATTTTTTGTAGTCCCACAGGTGTCTACCTCATTTGTGGGATGAAAAAAAAAAAGTTTGTCCGGGTCAGTAACCACCAACGGTTAAATTCCAACTTTCCCACACACAGTGTCGCTCCGCTCGGCTCTTCTTCACTGGAGCATACATTAAGTCCATCAACATCTGTGGGGTCCGAAAATATCTTTAGGATACAGGCCACTTCTCTATAACAGGCTTTAAAACAACCGTTTTAATATTCATCAGGAAACGGGTTATTACCGAATCATGGATAAGATCTAGCAAGCCATTTCACAGGTGAGCTTTATTTTGAAAGCGGTGACCGGAAATATGTTTGCATTCTCTCGAACTTAGTAGAGTTTAGGTGCTGGCACAGTAGCCACATTTAAAGGGCCAGGCGTGCCTTATTCATTCCAGAAAGGCCTGCTAAAAAGCTTCAATTATATGTTTCACTATTACAATATTTTGTAACTTAATTTTTGCCAGTGGAAGGGAAGACTTTCTGCTAGGCTACCCTTTAGAATTTGAACATGTTGTTATAATCTAATATTCTCAATGACTTGATTTCATATGTCCTTTTTTTAAGATGTTTTCATTCTGCATAGAGAGGAAATATTGGCAGAAACAAAGGGGGCTGATGTACAATAAAGATCCCCAGCTGGATTCAGACTGGAGGGGTTGTCATTATCTGGTATGTTAGACCATTACAATGACGGAGAAATTTCTGAATCCATAACTCCATGAATTTGATGTTGCCTACACCAAATCCCAACCAGACCCAAGGCCTCCAACTAAAGCACAGTCTCTTTAACCCTGTCGTCCCCAGCCCTTTTGGCTTGTGACCCCTTAAAATTAAGCCTAGTCTATGTGTGCGCGCCTCATTTCAGGTTATGACCATTCAGGCTAATCATCAGGCTAGGTAAAAGTATCCAGTAATTCACAAAAAAATAAAATAAAAAAACAACTGAGGGAAAATTATGTGTCCCATATGGACGCAATTTACATAAATCCACTTTATTATCATTCCATACAGTTCTACACATACTCAATATTTACACAAGTACATGTTGCATTACATTACCCAGTATAAGGTAAGGTTTTCCTGATTCCGGTGATAGCCAGAAGTCTAACAGCCAGGCTTGAAGTGTGTCACAAATAAGCATTTAACAATGCACTCAACATTTGTGACAGCAGTGAACAACAGAAGCATTATCCGTTTTGTTAATGCTCCAGTTATTGAGTTTATCAGTCCATGGGTTAAAGAGGACAGCTCAGTCCATGTCCTCTTCCATAGACTGTGTCTTCACGTCAACCGTTTTTGGAGGGATGTAAGAGCCCATGCCCGCTGCTCTCTCTGCCTCTGCCTGGGTGTAGGGCTCCTCTCTGAGCTCTTTCAACCTGGATGGGGAAAGAAGGCGTAAGCTCTGAAACTAGCAGGGATACTTGAGTTTTCATTTTCAGTCAAGAATATGTGTAACATGTATAACATCGAATACATGGGTGGGATATGGTGCCTTACCGTCTTTTGTGCACTTTAGTTTTGAAGTGCTCTTTCATGGATCTCATGTCCACAAAATATCTCCTGCGAAACATGAAGAGCCACAGCGTTAAAAACACACAACAACAACATGGGCTACGGTTTTGTTATTATTTGGTCAGATGAGTTCAGTGAGATGAAGATCTGTTCTGCAAGAGAGACTTGGGCACAGCAGAAGACATAAGTAAGGAAATAAGACACGTAACAAAACACAGCCAATCTCACACAATTAAATTGAATTTTGAAATAACCAATGTAAAGTTAGGATGCAGCCCTATTTGTTTATGTGGCCCATTAAGACAAACGGGGGTAGACTTACGCGCAGTGTAAGCAGTAGTGTTGTGCACATCCCGTCACATCGTAGTCCACCTCCTGATGCAGCAGCTTGGATGCTGTCTCGGGCTTCATGTCGGAGTGGATCTGGTCCAGGTCTTTGGTCCTGCGCTTTGTCTTCCATGTCTTTGCAATGTTCTTTTTCTTGCCATTCTTGTGGTTTCCTGTTTGTTTGGACTTCCCCATGGTGGATCCTACAGGACTGGATCAAATGAGACTAACACAGTTACTTTGTTAAAGTCGTTTGTAGATGAATAATCAGAAGAAAACTAAATTATATATGTAATTACGCCACAGCTTGGCGATGTGTACCGATAAAACCAGAATACTCAATGACTTGACTGCCGAGTGAGTAGAACACAGAGACTCCAGATGTCAGCTAACTGAAGTCAGGCGTTTTAAAACCAAATTTGACCCGCAAAATCGGGTCTTGTGGCGTAAAATGTGTTCCCAACAGAAATTCTCAATTCAAGACCATCAGTAATATAGCAGATTCGCTTCACAAAACAAATATCAATTTCAGCGTTACTTACCTTTCACATGCGTGGCCGGGAGGGAAGAATTTTACTTCCGGGTCAAGATAGGTTACGTCATACCACAGAAGGTGGCGGCATTGCACGATGGATGCCGACTGCCGTTAAAGAAGAAGAAGAAGAAGAAGAAAAAGAAAAAGAAGAAGAAGACGTCACGTCATACCTGCTCACCTGTAGAGGGCGCCACATACCACTGTTTGGCAAAAAAGAAACGAAAAGTAATGTCACGCTATAATCTTGATAATGTGAATAGTGAACAACATTAATGATGAAACCAAAACGTACCATTTTCATAAGCCTATAGTATTTATGTTTCTCTATTGAACCAAACTGTCACTCATATATAATTAAGTACATATGAAAAAAGCATTCAATGCTCAACACGATTCTTCAGTTCAATCGTGTTTGCTGAAATTAAGTTTTGCCCAGTACGACGTTATTTTTATGACCCCTATTAAGTGGAGCAGTCCGGTAAGTTATCAAGCTACGTGACATGTTACCTTCCTGAGCTCTTCGTAACTTTCCAATGCCACCTCGATGGAGGTGTTTTGATCGGAAATACTTACAGACTGTGTGGAAATAACAAAGGGAAACCTGTAACAGAAGTGTTTTTGTCTTTGTCGTTTTTATAAGCTGCATATACAGTATACACTCCATGATGAAACAGCAGGACAGGAAGAACGGAGGAATAGGGGGGGGGAAACATAAACCGACCAAGGGTTGCATTAAAAAAGGTATATTAAAAAAGATAATAACCACCAACAACAACATACAAATAATAATACCAACAAACTTAACAACACATTTCTACAAGTCGCCGTCTTTCCCACTCTGTCCTCGGGTTAAGGTGAAGTCCACTCACATATTTAAAACATCCCGACAGCACGTGAAGGCGGCGTTAGACTGCACTGCATACGCGCCGTGGCGGAGAGCGAAGATGGCGGAGAATAATGTCGAACCAGAGCACGAATGGAGCGACCGGGCCCTGGACACGGCCGAGGACACTCTGGTTGCAATGGAAACCCTGCTGGCCACACTAAGAGCCTTTGAAGACGTACTCAGGCAACAAGAAATATCCATAGCATCTTCCACGGAGTACTGCGACAACTTCTGTCAGGTAATGTGTGCGTGCAGCTTCGAAGCTACCGTTAGCTTAACGGTAGCTCATCCAGGATTGTTTTTCTCGCAGCCCGCAAGCTAATTTAGCTAATCTGCGACGGCCCACTAGCTGCTTTGCCAAGATCATGGTTGATGTATAACCATACAGCAAATGCTCAGTGTGTCTTTTTGTACACATTCCCGCATGCATGTAATTTCATGCCAAAGCAATTTAACGTGCTACAGTTGGCCTAATTATAATGTGCATTGTTTGCTGGTTTAAGTTGATACAGTCCGCTCGCCTTACTTTAATTTAAAAAAACACGTTTAGCTGCATCTTATTTCACAACATACTGGCAAAACATGATGTTTGCATGCACATGGCATTGCTGTAGTTTGCACATCATGTATAATTGTGTGTGTGTGTGTGGGGCGGGGCGGCATCGCGGTATGTTTATAGAAATTGTCTTGCTAGTTGGGGCGTAGCTAACGTTATAGCGACTGCGAATTGGCCTTATGGTAATTTTCACAACTTGCACCTATCTTGAACCTATCAAATGTTTTATTCTTTCGCTTTGGTTATAGTGTCAAAACCTGTGCAGCCAAGCACTTGTGTTGTTTTGTCTGTTCAAATAGACTGTCAATGTAGTGGCTCAGCCATGTTGCAATTTTTCTCTCCTCAACCATGGAGGAGACGCACTCTTATCATTACCGATATTATAGATCTGTGAGTGCAATTTTAGTATTTGTAGTAGGGAAACAAATGGGGAACTACCTTGGTTTCCACTTGTGCCCGATTTTAAAAACTCTAACCACAGCTGTCACTTTCGTTTTCACTGCTTACGCCAAAGTAAGTTACATGTTTTTCAATCAGAGAGGAGCTTCCAGTGAAACTTTACCAGCCAGAGTTGATTTGTAGAGAAGAGTAATTCATTAGCCAGCCCTCTCTGATAGTAGTTCTTTGTTTGGATAGTGGCAGCTGCTCATGGATACCTAATTTATTTAATTTTTTTAAGTTTGTCTCAAAGCAATACTCACGCCCATATGTACATGAAAGAGTTACTGATCTCGTTCCTCCTTTCCACGCTAATCCAAAGTTAGTCTTTTTAGTACAGAATTCCAGCTTTGTGTTTTGCTGGACAGTGTTTTAATTGCGGAACTGCAGTGGAGTAACCCCCCACTAACTTGTGGTTAGTAACACAACGAGGGAATTTTGTATTAAAAAGTCTGTAACTTTTTGCCCAGAACGATGGCTGGATTTAGTCCCCCGGGACCTGCTAGAAAGACATCTCTTTAGAGCCAGTGTGGAGAGGAGGAATTGTTGAAGCATTTAATATTGTACATATGGGCTTGTAACTCACTGTTTTGCAACTTACTGACTTGAATGTTTTTATGGGTTGGATATTAAAAAAAATATTATGTTGTATTTATTTTCTGATCAAGTCGGAAGTAGTCTGGATGTAATTAGTACACTGATATAGGTCTCCTGTGGTTGAGACCTTATTCTCGGCTCCCTTTGAGAGGGTACGGTAATTTTAGACTGAGGGGAATTAATTTAGTCCCTCTTTACACACAAGCACCAAGCAGCATGGCTCCTGCTGTCTGGCAAAACGGGACTCCTGGGATGTTGATGGTGATGTTGATGATTTAATGTGTGTAGCTACATACAGGTGTCATACTGGTTTCGACGCAATGATGTTGAATCCTTTGTGCCTGAGGACAGTTGGAAGTTAAGACAACATTTACTGTAAACCACATTGTGCTCTCTGTTAAATGTAAAGAATGAATAAGAGACAGAACTGTGTTGTGGTTTTTTTTTTTCTTGTCTGTTAAAAAAATTCTTTAATGTAGGTATTCAGAGAAACATAATTAAGCTTGCGTTCGTTCCAAAAACACACTTTGGTGAAAGCATCCTCTTAGCCGTAAAACATTAAAAGTATGGAAAAGGTCTCCCTCCTTGAGTCAGGTTTTTTTTAGTGCTCACTATTTAAGGTTCAGGGTTGTCATATGCTGTACAGTCAGGTCCCCTCAGACCCAATCAGGAGCATATCACACCTGACATTGTCATCTGGGATCAATCAGGTATACGCTGATATCTCCCTCAGGTGGAAAACCCCAGTTCATCCAGACAAATGTCTTCCATCTGATCTCCTCTTCTGATCACTGTTTTAAACATATTTACAGTATTTTCCCATACCTGTTTTTTGTCATTGTTTACATTCTGCAATGTGTGTGTTTATAGGCACTGATGCACTATGCTGGGAGCAGGAACTCCATGGAGCATGGTCTGCCTCTTCTGGAGGTCTACTGTCTGTCCATCAACTGCTTTGCTGCGGCCCGATCCCACCTCACCGCAGAGTCCGACCGAGTAGCCCTTGTTTTGAAGAGACTAGCTTTGTGAGTACTGAAAAACATCTAATAGAAATATGTACGTTTGGAATCAAGTGCATATACCCTGTGTACACACTTAGCAGTTTGTGTTGTGGAGCACTTTTATTGGTCACTGTATGGATTTAAGGTGAAAGGGTCAGCTTCAATTATTCAAGTCCTTAAATAGCCTGCCTGGCAATAAAAGCCTATAATTTCTAGTTTGCCTAATGTAGTTAATTCAGGCATTTACCTAATTTCATGTAGGCTGCACAGCAGACTTTTGACAGTTGTGTTCTTCACTCACACATCAGTATGCTCCCTTCATATACCTGACTGGATGAATGCACAGATAGCTGGGTTGTCGTTTGTCTTTTCGTCCGATTTTCAACGTTCCAAAACATGTCGGGTGTTCTGGAAATGTCAGGTGTCTCCCAAACGATCAAAATTTAGTTTCTGAATAAATGTGATGCAGAAATATGCCATGCACTTGGAAAAACCTCAACCTGTAGTTGGCTGGTACTTGGGTCGACAAGTTTCAGGTCGTGCTCAATTGCTTTTCTGTGAATGTTTTGCAGGCTTGAATCTTATCAAAAACCCAACTTGCAAAATGTAGTCTGGCTTTGTGAGGATATACCTTTTTATGGGAATAAAGTTGTCCTATTGCATTTCACATTAAAAGATACTTTACAAT
Source organism: Coreoperca whiteheadi (assembly GCA_011952105.1). NCBI lineage: Eukaryota > Metazoa > Chordata > Actinopteri > Centrarchiformes > Sinipercidae > Coreoperca > Coreoperca whiteheadi. The sequence continues at coordinate 13,615,988 of CM022480.1, read as the reverse complement.
TTTCATTTATTTTTGATTTCAAGTTTTTTTTAATTTTATTTTTTTTTAAAAGACAGCATCTTCTTAAGCAGATTTGTGCATAGGATTCTCCACTCTCTAAGTTAGCCACATTTCAATTATTTGCTCTTAAATATAAATAGAATATTCTGCATTATGATTCTGAGAAACTTTATTTAATAAATGTAATGGTCAAGAACAAATTTAGGCATTTGTTTGCTAAAATAGAAAATCAAGTTAAAAATGGTCTCCGTTTAACATCTCTTGCATGCTGCAGAATACTTCATATTATTATAAATACATGTGAATAACACAAGTATGGCTTCACTTTGGGGAATGTAGTAATCCAAAATGTAAAACCCAAATGCAAACCCTTGTGTAATGACCCCAGTCAGGTGTGTGATTTTCTGTCTTTGCTTTTTTTTTTTCTTGGCCAAGCACTCGTCATATATGACAGATGTGTTTCCTTTTAAAGCCATAATTTGTTTTTTTCAACAGTTATAAATGAACCCACATAGAGGACACAAGCACAGAATGACTGACACTGATTGGTTGTTACTTTGGCCTATAAGTAATTCTTATTGTACTTTTAAGACTCATTAAAGGGTTCATGCTGCAAATGACTGAAGGAATTTACTGAAACATTTCTTACATGACTTAAATTAGGTTGGTTAGAGATTCATAATGTTTTTCGGTTAATTGCAAAGCTCACACAATATGGCTCCAATCACACTCCTATCATCGTACTTGCAGAGCCTCTGTTTTGTAGTTTTTCTTTTGCTTTTCTTTTTGGGTCAAGAATAGAACTGTCCAGAATTATCATAACTTGCAGAAATCATTGTCCTTTTTTCTTTTTCTTTGTTGCAGGAGCTGTTTTGAACTGCTGCTGTCAGTGCCTGAGAATGAAATCCCGTATGAAGCCTGGGTTCAGTTCCATCACACTGTTCAGGTAGAGGACCTTGTTTCAAAACATAATTTGCTGAAGGGTTTCAGCTTTAAATAGTAGGGAAAAATAAAGTGTTCATGACTTAAGTCAACAATCACTTCAACAAAAAAATGCTATTCAGGTGTCTGTGTGTGAGTGAGAGAGAGAAAGAATTCAGGAACTGGATTATTTGTAACAGGTGTTATCAAAAGCCTTCTGATAGAAGGATAGTGAAGCCTGAGAAAAAATGCCCCAAGCTGGTGTAGCTGGCAGTGTTTTGTTTCAGTTTGCCCCTTGTTGAGTCCAAACCACCACTGTTTCTCCTCGAACTCATCACTGGTAGGGCTATCACTATCAGGTTTTCACTACACGATTATCATGGCCAAAGGAATTCATGATAACGATATTATTGTGATATCTATAGTAAATAAAAAAGCGAGTTCCTCGAGCTAGTTACTGTTTTCTTTTTTACGTTTTATGGCGAGTGGCAACCAGCGTTGAGGTGCGTTACTGCCACCTACTACAACAAAGTGAGAACGAGGGAAAAATGGAAATTACTTAAGGGACGCTGGATTGTTTTTTACAATATTATCATACGTGTAATATTAACATTATATACATTTTTAAATATGATTATCATCAATGCCATTAAATCTCAACACCCCTATTTCAAGGTAGTGAGCATTTCAAAAGAATTACATTGTTTGATGTGATTTCAATTAAGAAAATGTAAAATTTCTGTCAGCAGGAGTTGACCACAAAAGAAAAGTAATAAAAAAATGGGCAACTTGAGATTAATTGTGAAAAACAAATGTTTTCCTTTTGTGTAGAGTAGATCAATTGTGTTAGAAACAAATTGTTAAATTGGGCCAACAGATTTAATTCAGTTATGTAATGGGAACTAATATCCTTATAAGTAGTTCATTTGTAAAACTCATTATCTCATGACACTCACATGACAGTAGTGGAAGAGCACCACCAAATATGGCTAAATTGGGTTATTTGTAATCAAATTTTCAAGAAGGTGCTGAGCACATTTTGTAAGTTGTATTTGGATATAAAATGTCTTGTGTGTTTATTGCAGATTGCCCATGATACCTTGTTACAGTATGGCAGCACAGACCTCCAAGCTTTACTACAGATCACAGGAGAGGGAGGAGCGTGGAGCAACCCTGTCCTTACTTCTCTCCTCACCGGCCAGCACACCAACCCAGAAGAAGGTTGGAATCTAGTTAACTTGTTCACTTATCTAGGTTATTTCATCTGAACATGATGCACAGGCTGCACTTTAGTGCTTATTGTCACATTGGTCTCGTTGTGGTAGTTCGCTAATCAGATTCGCTTTGAATTTTGTCTCTAGTTGATGCCTACATCAGCTTGGAGGGCGAGGGCTTCATGGAGATGCGGGTGAAGCACCTGGAGAAGATGGGCGAAGTGGCCAAGGCAGTGGTGCTGGCCAAAGCTTGCACTGAATGCAGCTTCATCTCCAACCAAGCTACCTTTCGTCAAACCTGTGTCTCCCTGCTTTGTCACCTGCTGCCCAATGAAGAAGCCATCATGGAGGTATTACAACACATTGTTTCTGTGAATAGGGACAGGAATACTTGCCAGTGTTTCACCTACCATTCTTCCCCTGAAAGAATGCCAAACATATTCTTTAATAAAATATTCTTAGATAAATGACAATATATATTTATTTTAAAATAAATATTATTTATACTCATTACTCATCATCGGTTTAAGTCACTGCATCTCCCGACAGAACACCACGGTTGAATTTCAGCATTACGTAACGAGTTGTCGTCAAAGCCATTAACATTCACTTCACATGTCTCTCCTCTGCTCCACTCCGTGTAAGCCCACACGCACGGAGCACCCACCCCCACCCCATCCCGTGCCAAAGCAGTCAACCTAGGGGAAACACTGCTTGAACAAGATTTTCAGTTGATGGCATGATGCTCTTTTAGTACAGTACAACATTTGTTCCTCACTGTGTCAGTTTTGACAACTGTGATGAAATGTTACATAACAGATGGTTCTCACAGGTACTTAGTATGTTGACACTGTGAAGAACTTGGTGTCAACAAGAGTGTGACAAAAAATATAAAGTTGCCAAACTGTTGGATATTCTAAAAGTGTGTATATATACACTTTAAGGCTACAATAACACTACTACCTTTTGGTTTTAAAACGCATACGTTTTGCTACGTTTACACATAGCGTCCACCCTACTCTGGTTTTTTCGAGCCCCTAAAACGGAGAAGTTTGGAATTGCTGCTGGCCGCATTTTTGTTTTAAAACTCCGGGGTTGTGTTCTAGTCTGCACGGCCAGAAAGGGGGCTTTTAGAATCGATGACATGGCCACCCACATTCGCTTCTTGTTTGGGTCTTGTCAGTCACGACGTTGTCCTTCCTTGATTCGTCACGCCCCGATCACGCGTCCCTTTTCCGAAAGATAACAAACCGAGCATAGCTAATCAAACAATATTTAACGTTATGTGAGCTATAAACATCTTTGACAAATGTGAACTCTTGAGTATTTGAGTTTGTACATTGGTGGAATGGATGTTATATTGTCTTTATTTAAAAAGACACAGAAGGACTTGAAAATATGAGAGAAAAACAAAATGCTATCAACAAGGTTTTAATAAAAACAGCATTATCCGGGAGGATTTTGTGAAGAGCAGTCACGTTTTTCTGTCATTATTTTTGTCCTGCTTCCTCTTTACATCAGCACGTGCATGCCCAGTGTACGTGAATGGTCATGTGATATGCATTTTCATGCATGTTAAAATGGATGGAGGTTATTTCTGAAACGGAGCTGAAACAACAAAACGGTTTTAAAACGAAAACGTAGTAGTGTGGATGTAGCCTCAAACAGTGATCTCCAACCAGGAGTACTTGATTTGAAGAAGAAGAAAAAAAAAGACCAATAAGACACACATATTGAGTGAGCTGTAAAACCTATTACACGTTATGATCGAGTTTGCCTGAAAACTAGTTAGCCAAAAGTAAAAGTTAATGACCAAATGGTTAAAATAGATAGCTAAATGATAGGATAAACAAATGAAATAATCAGCTAAATAGTCAGAACATTCAGCCTCTGCTCAACATGCTGTTGCTATATTAAGAGACATAAGGTTGTGGCAGGAAGTGTTGTAGGATCACAGCAGGCTGTGGTCTCCAGATGAAGCAGCCTCTATTGTCAGTATTCAGTCACACAGACTGACTAATGCAAACACACACGCACAGGAACAGCAATTATCTCCTTCCTGGAAACATAAAATGTATATTATTAGTCATGAATAAAAATGTGGATATATTTGCAAGTCAAACCTTTTTATAATAAATATCAAAAAGGTGTCTATTTATAGAGTTTACCTGCACCGTCTCTAAAAATAGTGCAAATTCAGCTTTCTGGCATTCTGTTTGAAGATTTGAAACTTCAGAGATTCTGTATAAAATACTGTGAATTCATTTTTTTCTATGATTTAAATCCATCTTTTCCAACTGTTTGAAAAGGCATCATGTCTTTAGATTGAGGCACAGTATAGTTATGGCATCTGTAATGTCCACCATTGGCTTTTCTGAACTTTTTATTACACCACAGATACTTGTGTAGCAGGAGTGCATTCTCAACTCCTTGTACTCACTGACACGTTTCCTCATTGTTTGGTCCTGCCTCTGTCTTGACGTGTGTCTCCATTCCACCACCTTTTCCTGGTGTGCTGCTGTCAGTTGAAAACCTTGTATGTCTCGTTTGAAACGATAATGCTTCCAGAGCCGTTGAAGGATCACACACACCCCCACTGTAGGTTAACACCAAAACTCTTCCAAAACCAATAAATTGTTATTTTGCTGCATTCTTAACAGGTGCATTTGTTTAGCATAAAAGGGAAGCAAACTCACATTAGTTTACATGCAGTTTATAGTACTGATGTTTGTGATGGGCTTCTATTGTATATCACTACGAATGTAAAGCCAAATCCAAATCATTGATCACATCGTGTGTGTGTGTGTGTGTGTGTGTGTGTGCTGGTTGTACAGCCCACCCCTCCCCTGAAGGAACCCCCTTGGATCTTTCCGTTCCATAGCCATGCTGCCTTGCTCACGCGTCCTGTTTTTTTTGTTTTTGTTTTTTTTTTGTTCAGGCCAGAGGGTGGAGGAGAGAGAGACAAAGATCTGGTGGTCAAAGTGATAAATTGAACATTTAAAGCCTTTTTTCTTTGTGTGCAAGTCATTTAAACGGATACTTAAAACTCTGCTTCCCAAGCCCCCCCTCCAAAAAAAATACTTTAAGACCATGATTCTTGTTTGAATATTGTCCTTTTTTCTTAACATTATGAAGAATCCTGAATACTCTAGGAAATAATTGGGCTATTGTCACCTGTACTGTATTTTGCCACATTATTGCAGTGGTGGATGACTAATCAAAAATCCTAGATGCATTTTTTTTTTTTATGAAGTTTTATATATTCACATGTTATTTTTTAGATATCCTTGGATCATTGTCTTTTTAAGGTTCTTTTTTCCAGCAGTTTTGCCGTCATGAGAGACTTGACTGTAGAGTGTGACATGCTGGTGTGTCTTGGCTCTGCCTAATTGTCTATTGGAACAACTTGAAATGGGGTGGATTGACTGTAGGGATGCAGCGATCCAACTTTCTCCCAGTACCAGCGCTCTCTTTTTCTTTTACTTATTATTTCTGTGGCTTATTATTTGTTCACTGATCTACTGTATATAATTTTTTTTGAGTAGCATAAAGGGAACTACAAGCAAAATCTCATTATACAACCCTTTGTTGTAAAGTGATCAATAAATCTATCTTTTATCTTTTTCACCAAATTTAACATCTGCCTACCTAACTGTGTGAAACTAATTGGAATCATGTTGATGTAAGGTTTAATGAGGCTAGGGATTGCTGTGGCACTAAAAACTATGTTGGCAGCTCAATTGACCTGAATGAATGTAACGGATGGTGAAAACACTGCAGTTTGCAAAGACATTAACAAAGAAACTGCATTTAATGAGGATCGGTCACATCATGATCTATTCCCAATTCAAGTAATAAGGTCAATATCTGTCACATCATATTGGTGCATTGCTCATTGACATGTTAACTTAAGCATAATTGCTCACTGGGTGTGAGAGGCTAGAGGAGTGAAATGTTTGCAGTATTACACATTTGATTTCCAAATTTAGGTATAAATAGCGCCTGGGGATGTGTTGTCTGTCATGTTGTTTTCTAAGCAGTTAACTCCCTGAACAGATATCCAGACTTGACTGTAAGGATGTACTGGAGATCACATGTAATTTGGAGACAGAAGGGGAGGAGAACACAGCCTTCATCTTGTGCACAACTTTCCTGACACAGCAGCTCCAGCAGCAGAGCCTTTACTGCTCCTGGTGAGTAGTCCAAGGGGTTTGGTGGACTGCATGTATTGTGCATTTTGTGACTACAGTCAAATGTAAATTGAAAATCAGTCTGGATGTCTAAAGATCTCTGATCAAAAACATTTTTTTTTCCCATTTCTTTGTTATTGTTGTGGTCATCAGAGAGTTAGAAAATTACTTAATTTTCTTGTCTTTTATTTTTTTCTTATCCAAAGGGAATTGACTCTGTTGTGGAGTAAGCTTCAGAGGAGGATCGACCCCTCGTTGATGTCTCTTCTGGAACGATGCCTTCAGCTAGGTGCCATTGCCAAAACAGTCTACCATTTGCTTTACCTGGTCCGTGTCATTCAGACAGAGGTGAGCCCAAGAGCCATACTGTCAACTGTCATACAAGTTGGTGCATTGGTCACATAAGGCTCCTTTTTTAAGAATATTTTGTTTGGCATTTCTGCTTCATTGTGATAGTGATAGCTGGAGATAGAGAGGATCTCATGCAGCAAAGGGCTGCAGTAAGGACCAGGTGAGATACCTGGGCGCACCATAAGGCTCCTTTTCAACCAATTAGTTCCAAATACTAAGGAGTGGCATGTAAAAATACTACTCCAATTATTAAAACAAGCTCACGATAGTTTAGAACAAATATTTTGACAGCAGCCATGTGGAACTGCTCAAACTGCAAGACCAGCTGACCAAAGTTTCTGACATGCCAGAAATACAACCGATCGTCCAAGAGCCTTTTCTTCTTTCAGGCAATTAATCAGGCATCCCTCAAGCTGCACTTCAAACAACAACCCAAAGTCTGGCTTAATCTGTACACTGTCTGTCCGGCCTTAAACATACAGGTGTCAAAAACAGTGCACTTCTTAATCCAGTAATCCAGTATTGGAGTTACTTCTGTTTGTGGGAAAGCTAAGCTTGCCCGCTTGGTTAATGTTAACTTTTGACCAATGTCAGGTCTGACTTTCAAAATCTAATTTTTTTTTTTATTTTAATTTAGAGTTGAAAGGTCATTGATTCAATTGAAATCCAATTGCAAGTGGGAACCCTGCCTCATCATATGGCCATTTTCTGCTCAATTCCAATTTTTTTCTTCTTTTTTTTTTTATGCGGGGTTTTAAATAGTAACTAATAATTGGCCTTGCCATGCCATCTAGTGGTGACAACACGCTTTTTCCACAACCCATGCAACTGATATGTAGCGTGGCGCTTGAAGACCACACTGCATCACAGCTGGGTGCGGTCACAACAGACCACACCTGACCACAACTAACCACACCGAGCTGCGATGTTTGGTGTGTTTCAGAGGGTCGAGAGACTTGCACTGTAGGTTTCAATCCATTAGTGCTACTGTTCAGCTACGTTTTTCTCCTTCTAAAATCAAGTTTGGGGCAAATTTGCTACTCTGGGTCCCAAGTTGAGGAAGTAAAATCTGCCCACAGTTTCAGAATGTGATGAATGTAAAACAGTGTGTGAGTTTAAAAAATGACCGTATGATTATTTGAGGGAAATTTTTGTAATTTATTCTTTTGGTCATTGTTTAAGTCTAATAATATATCACTCTCTTTACAGGCGGAGGAAGTTGGGGTACCTGCCTCAGTAGAACTTTGTGTCAAAGCCCTTCAACTTCCAAAGCAGGATGACTCTGAAACGAGGATCTCAGTCTGTAAGACGGTGTCCTGCCTTCTTCCAGACGACCTTGAAGTGTTGCGTGCCTGCCTACTTACAGAGTTCCTACTTGGTCCCAGCCAGGAGGTCTTTGGGTGCCTTGAGGAGCTTTACTTACGCCCAGACCAAAAGCATGACCAGGAAAATGAGGTTATTCCCAACTCGCTACGCTGCGAGTTGTTACTAGCACTGAAAGCATACTGGCCTTTTGACCCTGAATTCTGGGACTGGAAAACTCTCAAGTATCACTGCATCTCCCTTCTAGGGTTGATGCCGGAGTCAGAAGGGGAAGAAGAAGAGGCGGTAGACAAACAAGACATGGGTAAACAACATGAGCTGCAGGGAATCACAGTAAAAGTAGAATCTGAGCAGCACATGAGGATAAATGGATTTCTTGATGATGATGATGAGCAGCAGGAGAAAACGCAGTCTTCAAACTTAGCAGAAATCCAAGAAGAATCAGAGACAAAGAAACACAAGTTCTGCTGTCAGATTTGTAAGAGGTTGGTCAGTGACACCCAAATTGTTCACCACTCCAAAAGACATGCAGAGGACAAGTGCCACCCCTGCCCTGTGTGCTTGGAAAAGTTTAAGAGCAGAAAGGAACTCGTTCCTCACATGAAACAACACGTTCAGAGTGAAACACATCTTGACAAAAACAACGTAAAGAAGGAGGATGTGCAGAAACGGATGGATGAGGAGGAGGATATTGAACCAGGTGAGATCACCATTGACCCTTCCTTAATGCTGTATTACAAATCCACACATGATCCAGATGTACTGCACCACATCGTGCAACAAGCCAAAACTGTGAAAGACAAGCATGTGGATGATGACGAGCATGTAACATTCGAATACATTGACCAACACTTCAGTCTGCAGAACCGGGATGAGTATCAGTGTCCAGGAACTGGGTGTACTCGGACTTTTAAACATTCCAAGTACTTATATGTCCATTTAAAGTCCGAGCACAAAGGCGATGAGAATGTGAAATATTTTCATCAGATGAGAGACAAGAGGGAGAAGTGTGTTTTTTGTAGACGCCATTTTGTCTCTGCTTACCATCACCGCAAACATCGAAGAATTCACTATGGTGATCAGCCTTACACATGTGTGGTTATAGGTTGTGGTGCTCAGTTTAGTACTTCCAATGAACTTGTCACGCACAAACAGACCCATGGCTATCAGCTCAACTACCAGTGTGAGCTCAAAGGCTGTTACGTCACTTACTCCGACTTGGGACAAATCTATCACCATGAAGCACAGCATTTCAGAGATGCAGCATTTACCTGCTCTAAAGCTGAATGTAGAAAGTACTACTTATCCAAAAAGGAATTCATAAAGCATTTATCCACACACAACATCACCTTCTCTGAAGACGACTTTGAGGCTCAGAGGAAGGCAAAGCGGAAACTTCTTAAGATGGTCACTGAAGCGACACCCCACCTTAATAAGTCAGTTGATGCAGAAGAGATTGTAAATGGAGATGTCCTAAACTCTTCCTCAGTAAGTTGTGCCTCCACTTTGCAAGGATCTGACAGCAAGGAGCCCAAAGCAACAATGACCTTGGTGGCTGTGTGCTTTGATGGAAGTAAGTTCACCTGTGGTTTTGAGAAGTGTGGCATGACTTTCTCCAGAGCCAGAGATGTCCAGCGACATCTGAAATGTGCCCACCCAGAACACCTTAAACTGGAGAACAAAGAACACAAACATGACAAAGAACGGGGCTCAAAGTCCAAAGGGATAAAGACTGAAGCTGAGCCAAACGGTGAGGAAAAGGGAAAAAATGAGCTCTCAACTCCACTTGAAACTGTGGAGGCTTGCAAAGAAAGACAACCATCCACTCATCCCAAAAACAATGAAACAAACTCCTTAAGCCTTCAAAGAAAAAATGATGCCCTGAAAGAAATTCTTATTGGGCTCAGTAAACTGGACCTGAATTCTTCATCCCCAAGTGAGCCCCCTCAGTCCAACCCGGAGTCTAATGCATCACAAATATCTCTTCATCAGGCAATCATGGCAAAGCCTCCTGTTGTATTGCTTCAGAAGAGACCTCCACATATGCCTGAGGAAAAGGTAAAAGTTAAAACTGAACAAACAGCTGATGAAGAAGGCAGTGTTGAATCTTTAGCTGCCGCTAAGCCATATACCTGTGAGATGAAAGGTTGTGGCTTTAGGACTGCCCAGAGTTACAGCTTAATGCGACACTATAACACCAAACATGGCCGCACTGTCGAACAGGCCAAAAGGTTGACTTCTTTGAAAACGACTTCTTTTAAGCCTTATGTGTGCCATCTTTGTTCCAAGAGTCACAGAGAAAAACACGTGTTGAGGGCCCACTATATTCAAATACATAACCTGAGTGAGACTTTGGTGGACAAAATAAGCTGTGCATCTATACGGTATGAGGGTGGCAAAGACCCCTCAAAGCCTACATCTCAGCACTTGACGAACCATGGTCTAAAAATGAGGAAGAAAGAGATCTCAAAGTTGCAACGCCAACACGATAAAAAAACCTCCACCATGATAAGTGAAAATGGACAAACCTCAGACAATCATTCTGATCCATCTGAAGAGGAAGGAGAGGATGAAGCAGAGAGTAGAGAGGAAGACAGTGAGCAGAAAGGAGAAGGTGAGGATAGGACCACGCAACAGGTCAGAACTACAAGACGTTTGGTAGCCAAAAGTAATCTCTGCTATATACTGGATAAATTCAGTAAACCCTTTCATTGTGTAGCAAAAAATTGTGATGCAGCTTTTTCCACCCAGGGAGGCCTTGTGCGCCACCTACAATTGGTACATCATTACAATCGCTCTCAGCTCTTGTTGGAGAAAGATTTTGATGCGCATCACAGTCCGGAAGTCAGAAAAGAGCCTGCCAAGAAAAGGCCTCTTCCAAACTCAGATGAACCTCAGCCCCAATACAAGTGTCATTTTGCCAACTGTAGTGCTTCCTACCACCTTAAAAGCAGCCTAGTGCGTCACACTCGTGATTTACACTCACAACCACCAGAGCTAATAAGGTGTAAGTATGAAGGCTGTACAAGAGTGTTCAGCCATGATGATGCACTTAAAAAACACATGCTTTATAGTCACTTTGAGTACTACGATTCACTGGTGGTACGCCTACAGAGCACTCACAAAAAGTCAGTGACTGGATGCCAAAAGAAGCTTATTGTCACACCACCAAGTCCTCAGAAAGAAGAACCTGGTTCAACCACCACAGAGGCTGAGAGATCGAGTCCCGAGCCTGAAGTGACCACCCAGTCGGAGGCAATGGGTGAGGAGGCTGTTATGGAGAAAAAGGTTTCAGGAGAAAAAAAAAGGAAAAGAAATTCTTATGATCGTTTTGTTTTCAGATCTCACGAAGAAGCACTACAGATGTGCCAAGACCGCTGTTTGCGTGTGGCCTACCCATGCATGGTTCAGGACTGTGATTCTGTCGTCACGTACTTGGGAAGCTTGCACCGTCACTACCTGAAGGTTCACCGCATGCGTCGAGAAGATCTTTTTAAGAATGAAGATACGCTTGTTTTTAATGCTGAGCAGCTTGAAGAACTGATTCAGAGAAAGTCGGCCAGGCCAACAGTTACAGGAGCATGCGCCCCTAATGGGGTTCAGAAAATGGAGTATCAGGCAGAGCCAGAAAACACAGGGGAGCAGCCTGCACCCATGAGCTTACACTCCGTCAAGGCAGACACACAAGACAAGGATAGTCATGATCCAGTGGGATTCCCAGAGGAGCAAGCGGAGGAGCCACCACCTGTTGAGAGAAACGGTGTCCTTGTTGGTGCAGATGAGGTGCTTTACGGTGAACCGAGCACTGGTGGGCATGCTGACGACTCGGCTGCAGCAACACAGAACATACAGAAACAGGAGGAGAGGTTAAGCTTGGATAAAATCAAACCACTTCTTCGTCCTGTCACTGTTGACCTCTCGCCACCATGCTCACTGCGCATTACTACTGAGGAAGGCTTCCAAGACGTGTCCAAGGATGGTGGTAAATTGTTGAACGGGTCAGCTCCGTTGCCTACTCCTGTTCGCCAGCCACTAAAACGGAAAAACGAACTGTCTGAACAGCCTTCAAACTTGAAAGAGACTCAGCCTTGTAGCCCTTCTCCACGCCCTTTTGACATCGCCGCCTATAAACCTATTGGCTTTGAGTCCTCATTCCTGAGGTTCATACAAGAGACAACCCCAAAAGACAAAAGCACGGTGCCGGCGAAACGGCGAGACTCTTTTAGGCGCAGTTGTTCCGTTAAGGAGAACAACCAGCTGGGAATCTCTCACACCCGCAGCAGACGCACTCATTCCCCACTGCTGAAGCCTCACGCTATGACTGGAGACTTCACAACAGTCCAAAACTTGAAGTCCATCTTGGACAAAGCCCTGGCAGGGTGTGGGGACCTGGCTATTAAGCAGCTTCAGTACCTCAGACCTGTGGTGGTCCTGGGGAGACCTGTGTGCACCACCACCCTGCCTGACCTCTTCCCATCGGACTCCAACAACAGCAAACTGCTTCTTGGAAGTTAGTTTAACTGGGCACCTTTTTAACATGTCAATAGCAAATTTCTTTGTATTTTCACAAGCTGTGTACAAGTATTTTTATTTCTCCCAAAATAATAGTATTATGTTTTTTGTTGTTTGTTTTTTAAGTCGCCAAACTAAAGAGTTAAAGAAATTAGGGTTAAGACAAGCTTGGGCAGCGCACATGAGATCCAAGTGGATTGTTTTTTTTAAAATGTTATGAAAGCATTCAGATAATACATTATGTTAACTCATGATCACAAGTGTATATACTGTAGTTCTCTAAGATAACTGTACAGATTTTCAGATTGTTAGAAATGGTCACTAGCGTGTTGCAAGGCCTTTTCAGTTGTGTGAAAATGTGACTCAAAAACATTTCCTTACATACGAAGTTCTTGAGGAATATGTTTGGTTATTTTTCACCTCAGTTTATATTAAATCAGTGTTGGGATGCAGTGGACAGATGTTGGCAGACGTGTATGTAACACTTTCTAATAAAAATAAATGTGGAAACGAATATAAAGCCCTTTACTTTCCAAATTGTGTAAGTGACTTCTTTTTTTATTATAGTGAGTTTGGTAAAGTCACAGTGAACTGGCATCAAAGGAGCTGTTTGCTAAAATGAAAATATTGTGTCTGTTGTAATTCCACTGCCTGGATTGTGCACAATGAGGCACCGTTGTCACCAATCGCAATTGGCAATGTGTTTAAATAATAACAAACAGGTTTTTTCCCCCATATGAATTTACAAACATCTTCTCAGGTGATGATCGTTACTATTATTAGTTACGTATTCCTGATGTGTACAGATTACTTGTTAAGTTATATTTTATTGTCTCAGATCGCAGTCTTTAATCCAAAACGTAGGCTTTTCACTCTAGGATTTAGCTAATTTGGTAGACAAGGCTGGATCACCAGTTGGGCAATGCTGGAGGCCGAGACCCCATAAACTGTGTTGCAAATATTTTGTGAAAATTTGTTAAATTGGAATTCTGCATGGGAATATACAGATTTAAAAGAACATTATCAGCTGTCAAGCTAAGGCCTTCAAGTAGATCGCTTTGAAAATGTAGGTTTCAATACCTTCATTCTGATATTATGACAATGTGGTTTCACATTCGTTAAACAATGTGTTGAAATAAAAGTATCACAAATATTGCGATATTGCAGCATAGAAACACTGTCACACTGCACAGAGTGGGACTAGGGGTTAACAGGGACCATGCAGCTAATTTTGCCCTCAGGGCCACCCGACCTCTTAATCTGACCATAACTGATACAATATTTGATTTCATCATCTGCAGTGATTAAATGGCAATTGATAAACACATTTCTATTACATTATACAACTATATATATTAGAATGGATTTCTATTAAGACCGTACACTGTATAACGTTTTGCACATAAGGTCACATGTTTTGTATTCTGCATAAATTGGGTGTGGCGCAGTTTCTCCAGAGGTGTGAGCGCCCCTTACAGGCTTAACTTATTTATTTTGCAATGACTGTTTTCCAGGAGTGTTAATAGCAGCCTCACAAAACTGAATGTGATTTTATACATTGCCACGACAGACATGCTCGTTAGCACTGCTCTTATTTAATTTGTTTGACCCGGCTCCATTTAATTTGTGACCATTTAGCGATGGATACAATCTTCAAACGTTTGGGTTCCGACAAACAGAAGTAAAAGTCCGCCATGTGTCGAACAAAACGTTAGTGTGGAGTATCTGCTCATTGGAGTTCCTACTAAGACATGTGGTTAACTTACAAATGTGTTGTTTGCCTTCAACGAGTTCCTCGCAACTAAAATAAATCCGCCACGGAACCAAAGTCCTAGAAGTCGTTTCAATAGGGATAGCATTTCTTGCCACACCTCACCGTCAGGCTCACGTCTCGCATGAATGGAGGGATATTAGCTGTAAAAGCCTTGACTTAGGAATGGAAACTGGATGCAAAGATTTCCGAGTTAACATTTGTAGTCGGCGTCTGTCGATTTAACGCGGGAACAGGTTTCCCTCAATTCAACTTTAAAGTGTTGTCTGTTTGTGTGTAGAGCTGAAGCTAAGCTAGCTGCTAGCCTAAAACTACCAGTCAGGCTAGGTAACGTTAACATTACCGTTAGTCTGCGAGCTGGTCGTCCCTGCGCCAACAACACAGACCAAAGAAATAGCGCAAAGATGGTTCTCTCTATATTTGACCTCCCGGTGGAAAACCAGATATTTTATGCTGTTTTGGGATTTTCGTGGACAGTGTGTCTATGGGAGGCATACCTGTCTTACAGACAGGTAAGTTAATCATTTGTCAGTATCAGACTCAAAGTTTGGGTTTGTAGCTAAATGCGTTTTTCGAGTTGGAAAAGACCCGAAATCAAATTAATTCATTGGCGAGGCTAACGTTAGGTAACATAAAACGTGTTTTTATTTATTTATTTATTTAAAACTGATGCACAGCACTTGAGCGCGAAGAGTAATGGAAGTTAATATAACAGTGCACAACAGACTTTACACTTCTGGTATGACAGCATTTATATAGCTGACAGTTATGTTTAACCATGATGCACTTGCACCAATGTATATACTGTAGCCATACAACATAAATGTAGACATTTTCAGGTTGTTACAAATGGTCAGTAGTGTATTGCAGGGCCTTTTCACTTGGTGAGACTATGAAAACTGAATAACCTCTTTATAAAGTTCTTGAGGGATATGTTCAGTCATTTCCCCTCTCAGGTTATATTAAATCCCTTGTGGGATGCAGTGGGCAGGTGTTGGCAAACGTATATTTCTCATTCAAGAAGTAAATATAAATCCCTGTAATTTCTATTGATGTTTTTTCTTTGCAAGTTTGGCACATTTTGTACTGAGAGGTAGCTCTTGGAAATGGCTGGATAAATAGTTTAGATGTGTGCTTTTTGCAGCATAAATCTGGACAAAACAAACCAAGATAGTTACATGAATATGATGAACAAAATCTGATATGATATGATATGTTTTGTATGTTAATTTTGGAATCTTTTTCTCATGCTGTCCGATATTTGACAATGTTTGAATTCAACAAACTAATATGTCTGAAATTTGTAACAAGGGCTAACAGTAAAGATGACCTGAGATATAACATTGGTGCTGCTCTCTCTCCCCTCCACAGAGGAGCATATACAGATCAACAACACATGTGCCACACGAACTAGGGAAGATCATGGATTCTGAAACATTTGAGAAGTCGCGTCTTTATCAGCTGGATAAAAGCAACTTCAGCTTTTGGTCTGGACTCTATTCGGAGACTGAAGGGACGGTAAGACAACCAGTAAACTAAAAGGCAGAGATTGCTTGAGGAAAAACCTTTACAATCAGTCTAGTAACTGAGGATGTATTGAAATAAGTGGGCTGTGAGTGTCAAAAAGTCGGTGCTTACAAATGGACATAGAACAGGACAGACCAGTGTCAGTATTACTCTAAGACTGTTTATGTTACCATGAATATTCAGTTTGACATAGTAATTTTCCTTTTTTATGTTTGTGACACAAGTTTAATTTGATATGTAAAATGTGAAGGGCTTATGTTATGTTCAAAACCTTTTAGTTGATCCTGCTCCTGGGTGGAATCCCACTTCTGTGGGGCGTCGCCGGTTCTGTGACAGCTCGCTTTGGATTTGGTTCAGAGTACGAGATCACCCAGTCACTCGTGTTTCTGACACTCGCCACGCTCTTCAGTGCCTTAACTGGACTTCCCTGGAGTTTGTACAACACATTTGTCATTGAGGAGAAGCACGGTTTTAATCAGCAGGTACACTGACTGAACAGCACTTCACCCTCTGTAGGCCTGAAATGTTTGTGGTTTCCTTCCTCAGGAAGAACAGCAGCTGTTATTGGCTTGATTGCATCACAGTTGCAGTGAATTGCAACCAACATAGATCCAACATGAATTAAGTGATGTGTCACACTATCACCCTATTATGGGCTCCAAAGCTGCAGTGGAAGAAGTGTGTTTCACTGTATTTTGGCAAAACAATGATTCTTGGTTTGGAAAATAATAAACATGCAGAAGATTAAACAATGCTACAGGACATATTGCAGAAATGCATATGTAATATCAATATAATTTAATGTTTCTTTTTCTCAATACTTGATTTATTATCAAACCTAACCTAACAAGGAAAGTAGACCTGGGGAAAATAATAATAATATTAACAATAATAATAAATATTCTAGTATTAATTAAATCCTCAATTTGTACAGGGAAATGATTTAGGGACACACACACACGTACACACATACCTACCTACAACTAATTGAGCTTTTTGTAAAAAAAACACAAAAAATACAGAAGTAATAGAAATCCTGAGCAGCCACTTATACTGTAATAATTTACATCTGTTATTTATAGTTTGGGTTTGGACCTGGGGACATGCTTTCTCCCAGTCCTCTGCAGAGATGTTTACCTGAAGGTCATTCTTCACATGCAGATAAATGTGAAACTGGGTTCTCTTTGGAACCTGCTAATAGTAGACAGTAGCAATTGGTCATGTGAATGGGTCACTGTGAGTTGTTCAAGGGTAGATAATGTAGGTTCTGGGGTAGTTTTTAATTTTGGAGTATTTGAAGCTTCTAATTTGCAAGTATTTAAAAAAAATCGTTATCTATTAATTGTTGGAATGACATTAGGATGCCTTCATTATAAATATATTTTTATTATCCAGTGTTTGAATTCCATATCACGTCTCCCTGCTCTGAAGTTTTCATTTATATTTGTCACTGTGAAAGCTTGTCACCATTTGAATCTATTGTAACAGACCGTGGCAGCTTTCTCTGTGAAGAAGCAAACTCCAGACGTTTTAGAGCCGCATCAGAAGTCTCTCACACATCCTGACAGATTCCTCTCTTTTTCAATTATCCACCATTGTCTTCTGTTTTAAATTGATGTCTTGTCCTCCTCTTAGACAATGGGGTTCTTCCTTAAGGATGCTGTAAAGAAGTTTGTTGTGACCCAGTGTATCCTGCTGCCCGTCACCTCACTGCTGCTGTACATCATCAAGATTGGTGGGGACTACTTTTTCATCTATGCCTGGCTCTTCACCCTGGCTGTTTCTCTGGTTAGTGCTGTATTCACCTTGCCAGCTGTTAAACAGTGAGTGAACCTGTAGAAAAGGCAATTACAGTAATTAGGGAGTTACTCAAAAGTAACACATAGGTCACTCTGTAGTTACACTTCGGCTAGTTATTTGGTACTAACATTTCATTATAATGGTTCTCCTCTTCTCCTGTGTTCTCAGGTACTTGTAACAATCTATGCTGACTACATTGCTCCCCTGTTTGACAAGTTCACTCCTTTGCCAGAAGGAGAGCTGAAGACAGATATTGAGGCTATGGCCAAGAGTATAAGCTTCCCCCTCACTAAGGTTTATGTAGTTGAAGGTAAAGTAATACTGCAAAATCCAGGGTGCATATGGAGGCACCTGCCTATTCAATCATCAAAGTTTCATGTGTGGCATCTTGTCATAATTACAGTATGAATATTATACGTTTTTTTTTTTAGATATGCATTTTTACAGGTTGGTTGTAGATACGCCGCTCTTTAATTGTCTTTTTGTCTTTTCAATTTCCATATTTCCAGGTTCCAAGCGCTCGTCGCACAGCAACGCGTACTTCTACGGGTTCTTCAAGAACAAACGCATTGTGCTATTTGACACTCTGCTGGAAGACTACTCGCCTCTCAACAAGTCTGGAGAGCCACAGCCTGAGCAGCCAGAGAGTGACGATACAACTGGTGACTCAAAAGCCAAGCCCAAGGTCACATAGCCATAAACTTTATTCAGAAAGGTTCTTATTGCACTGATACAAACCAGCGTTCCTTACAGGCCTTTAAACATTTTCAAAGTTTGTGGCCTTAAGAAATAAACACTTTGCCTTTTAGGAATTATAGGTTTTCCTTGACATTACTTGATAATTTTATAAAACAGCATCCAAATTCCTCAACATGCACTGTCTGTCTGGACTTCTCCGTCCAAAAATCATCATATAATGTCTTGACAACATTTTAAGTAAAAGTGCCCCCTGTAACCTCGAGCTTTGTTGGCCATATTTTCCCCCAAATTTAACACAGTCTTACTTCTTGAATTTGACCAAAGAATGCCTCGAAAGTGTTTGATAGGATTTGACGGGCCTTGAATTTAAAGTCACTTAAAGTGTCAGAACCTGTAAATGCAATAGCATTAAATGAAAGGCATAATTAGAAATGACTCTCATAGAATCTCTTCACCTCGAGAGCCAGAACAAGTAGCCCAAGAGGTAGCGAGTGAGCAGAGAAGGCTGAAGTGTCTTTCCTCTACAGCACTTGTTAAAGTTTAAGCAGGCTGTTATATGATTGTTTTGTCTTTCTGTGTAATCCAATAGTGTTGCTCTCTTACAAATTTGTTCACAGAACAAGAAACAAGGATGCAACAACCCAGAGATCCTTGCAGTCCTGGGTCATGAGCTGGGCCACTGGAAGCTTGGCCACACTGTCAAGAACATCGTCATCAGTCAGGTGATGAGTTGTCTCCATTAAGATTTGTTTTCCTGGCTGATTTTTCTTCCAGCGTCTGCACCAAAACAAATTACACGAACAAATGAAAACATTGAGATGTAACTATATCTCATATATAACTATATATGCACGAAACACCTGCTGACTCTGTTCTTTCTGCAGATGAATTCCTTCTTGTGCTTTTCCCTGTTTGCTCTTCTGATTGGACGTAAGGAGCTCTTTGTAGCTTTTGGCTTCGATGGCAGCCAACCCACATTAATAGGCTTGATGATTATCTTCCAGTTCATTTTCTCCCCGTACAATGAGGTGAGTATGGGATTGATAAATATTGTTTCAGTCAGATCTGTTGACTTAACTTTTTGTTATTTCACGACATCATTATTTACAGACGTCCTCACAAATTCCAATTCTTATATTTTGTCTTTGCAGCTCCTGTCCTTCGGTCTGACAGTCTTGAGTCGCAGGTTTGAGTTCCAGGCAGATGCCTTTGCACGCAGCATGGGCAAAGCCTCAGAGCTCTACTCTGCCCTCATCAAGCTCAACAAGGACAACCTGGGCTTCCCAGTGGCTGACTGGTTGTTCTCCATGTGGCACTATTCCCACCCTCCCCTCCTGGAGCGCCTCAGAGCGCTGGGCAGCGTCAAGCAGGACTGACGGGGCTGGAAAGGGGAGCAGCGACCGCTGCCTCCTCCAAAGGGCCACCGCAGACCGCTCCTGGCCCTGTGATGCACCCTGGTCTTTTTCTACCTATCTGACCCCCCCCTCCCCATTTTATCTTGTTTTAGTAATTTCTCTACTTGCCCTACTTTTTTCCCTTTTGAAACTTTATTTTAAACAAAACCATGACATCAGCACAAGCCAGCCATCAAAAATGTGAAGCCTGAATTGAAGTCTCCGCTCTTTCTCTAGAGACACCTAATATGCACTCGCTGAGAGCAATACTTCTGGGCAATGTGTGTTTAGCAAAAGCTATTGTCATTGAAATGATTTAATTTCTGTACTATTTGATTATAACTTTGTTCTAAAAAGAAAAAGTAACAAAGACAATTTTCAAAACCATTTTACTTGCAGTACTACATGTTGCAGTACTACATGTTTCTGTTGTGATGTGTACATGACATCCAAGTGTTAAATGCATGAGTCTTTTTGTAAGCATATAAAGTGGTCAATCCTACAGTATACAGAGTTTAATGTATTGTGGATTTAAAAAACTAACCAAAAAGACATGATAGGTGGGCAGACAGACAACTTCATATGTACTTATGACCGTGCTTTTTGCAGATACACAGGCCAGAATTTGATTTGTCCCCCCAGTGCAACTGTTGCTTCTAAAGAAATATCTCCAGGCAAGCTCAAGAGTAAAAACTTTAATCTAGTCATCAAATAAAATTCTCAGTTTTGCAAGACATTATTTTTTTTTATTTGAATTTCGGTTATTATCGGTTATGTTATATATGGTAATTTTCATTTTTTACATGCATTGGTGGGGATCTTGTTTTACTTGTTCTAAAGCACTTGCTTTCTGACATGGTTCCAACCTTACCTGTACATATGTAACTTTGATGAGTAGAGTAATGGTGTATGATGTGAATTGTGAAAAATGTTGAATGTGGTTTGAAATTTTAAGTTGATACTGTGTTTCTTAGTTTATTCTCTTGGTTTTGGGCCAGAGTGAGCCCGGAGTTGCCTGGCAAGGAAAGTATTTATAGGGGACTTGGGGAAGGGGGTCTGCAAGTTTCCTTTCACCATGTAAGCCAGTGCCTGGTTTGTGCAATGAGGGGATTGTATACTTTCTTTGCAGCATTGAATAAAATCCTTCAAAGCATTCCTTATTGCTGATGGTTTTATTTCATTTTTTATATGTAGCCATAAAAATGTCTTTTCACAACTGTATTTGAAAATTCAATTTATACAAAAAACAAACTTGGGGGGCAAAACAAACAAATGGTAAAAAATAGAAGTACTTAATCTGTGACAGTAATTTGTTATATTGTTAACTAGCTAACGGTTGATATACACTTCATCATATATGTTATCTTGCATATTTTCACTGTATTTGGATGTGGCAACCTCTCAGCCAGACTGCCAACTGGCGCTTTTCTCTGCCTAAGACATCAGATATTGACTGATCAAAAAACATCAGTCAGTATCACGTAATGTGGTTTTTTTTATTGTGTTGAAGCATTTTTCCCTCATAGGTGAAACAACACAGATATGATGGGTTGTAGTGGGACTTGCTATCCCCACCCCACTGAGTTCAATAGATGTTTCACCAATGCAAAATCCGAACGCTGTCACTGACGTAATAACTCTTTCTTCTTTTTTTAGTTCCCTTGCCTAAAACCCGGAAATGAGTTAGCATTTTAGCACTTCCGGTTCCCTCGCTTCGAAGGCAACGTTGCCATGTGGGTGTGTGGTTAGATGCCTGAAATAAGTCCTGGGGTTAACACAAGCTTGAGATGTTTTCACGTTTTGTTCTACGACATAAAATACGTCAGTAAATACCTCACTCTCGCAGTTTGAAGCTTTTAAATGTCTTAAAGAAGGCGGATGCTAACAAGTGGCTAAATGAGGCTACAGAGGTATAGGGGACAGTAAACGTCATCACGTCGAACACGAAAACACGTCTACTAACTAACGTTAGTCCGCCTTTACAGCCTCGTCGTGTCAAGTTTGTGTGATTATTATGTAGTGTGTTAATAGTCTAACGTTAGGTGTTAACTTCTGGGGACCACATTCACTCTTCAAAAATCATAAAGGTGGTTGTCATTTGTGAATATTATCTTGGTGAACACAGCGTGTAAGTGTCATAAACTTGTGTTTACAACAGAGTTTTTTTTCTGCAATCATCCAAAATCCAATGGAAAAATCCCATTGGCTTGTTGTCGAGGGAACCGGAGCGATGCTAATCCGGGTTAGCCTACGTGAACGTCACCCCTGCAACATGTTGTTTGCAGCTACGTAAAAAAAACGTGTGGTGTCACGCTGTCCGTTTTTGAGACCATACCATTATGAAAAAGATACGATTTCCTTGCACTAAATTTAATTACTTGTTACGTATATAAAACAAGTGTGTAGTGCCGTGTAATAATATATCGGTTCATGAATTGTTATTTACCTCGGTTTCTCAATACACCAACGTAATGCTCGTGTCGTCACCCCTGTCTGGCTAATAATGGCGCCGTCCTGTGGCGTAGCTTTCAGGACAAGGGCAAGTTCTCCCTGTTTGTTGTTTTCACACGTGAGAATCAAACATGGCGAGGTTTTTGAGGCCTAACATCAGGGGTTTTGTCACCTCACAGCTGAGAATGTCATCCGACCAGGTAAAATACGTACTATAAACACATCATTTGACTTAAACACGGCTTTTTGTAACCGTTATCCTGCTGTGTGTGAATCGTTTTAAATGAATTACCTGCATGACTGAAAGCCTTTATGACAAGTAACGTGAGGTAAACAACTGTTGGTGACATGATTATAGGTCAGAGGAATTTTGTAGAGATGCAACATTGATCAGTGGTGCAGATTTACAAGATAAATTAGAAGGGATTAATTTTAATCACATCAAGTTTTGTTTAAATAAAATACCTGTAGTTGCCTGTCAATACACTCAGGAAACAATTCAGGTGGATGAATTGCTTTGTCCTCTGAGGTTTTGGTTGCATTGTTGTCACACAAACAGTTTCTGGTGTGTTCCAAATACCTCTATTATCACCTTACAAACAAAGTGGCCCTTTTCCCTCCTTTGTGGAAAAAAACCTGAACATTGACCTTCAGAATAGGGTCATTTTCATTCGGCCCAGCTGAGTGTATACCTTAATATCACATAGACAAGTCTTGATAGCAAAACCCAAGAAAGAAATTGACTTATTGTAATTTGAAGCCCCTCTTAAAAAAACAACTGCAGAGCCAAAGCCCTTAAGGCTCTTATTTCTCTCTGAATGTATATACTAAACATCTCCCTTGTGACTGCTCCCCCGCCCTGTCTCAGCTGGGTGAGCTGGGTAAAGGTGCAGGAAAAGGTGGTGGCGGTGGAGGGTCCATCAGAGAGGCAGGTGGCGCCATGGGGAAGAAGCAGGCTGCTGAGGAGGAGATGTACTTCAAGTATGCATTTCTTTCTTTTACAGAAACCAAATGTGGACTGAGTGTTAGCTCTACTATCTCTTTATTAATCATGGACCCCAAACCTCTTAAGTCACTGTATTTTCTATTTATTACGATATTTTCTTACTGTACTAATGTAACTCGCTTTGTCCATTCTCTGGTCCCTCCCTCTCCTGTCCCACTGTTTATCCTTTCGCTCTTGTTTGTCACCCACCACCGTATGTCTCCATCTGCACACAAGGCGTAAGGAGCAGGAGCAGCTGGCTGCATTGAAGCAGCATCACCAGGAGGAAATTGACCACCACAAAAAGGAGATTGAACGTCTTCAGCGCGAGATTGACCGCCACAAGGGAAAGATCAGGAAGCTGAAGCATGATGACTGAGTGAATCCTTCCAAATAAAGAGTTCGTTTTTTCACCGACACAGACAGACACCGTTACTCAGATTGCTGCATGCACTGTGTCACCGGGCCAGCCATGAATGTGCGGGTGATTGTTCTGTAAATGCTTGAAAGTTATTAAAACAGTTCATAAAAGGATTATTGTTTCCATGACATGCTGTGACACAACTTTTTCAACCCTGTTTTGTAGTAGGTCAATGTGCTGTATGTTGCATGCAAATGGCCAAAGTGGAAAAACTTATCTTCAAATATCTTCAATGCTTCATATGCCAACATAAACTTATCTTCTTATGTGATGTATAAATAAATTTGTAATGTAAATGCCATTGGTAGCTCTATCCTTTAGCGCTGTACCAATTATTTGATCAACAGAAAATTCAATCATTTTGATTAACAATGAATTGTTAATTAAAAGTAATTTATTAAGGAAAATGTCCACAATTTCAACTTCTCAAACCTAAGGATTTGCTGCTTTTTACAGTTTTATGTCAAAACACATGAAATATCTTTAGGTTTTGGATGGCAATCTGAAGACAACACCTTGGGCTCCGGGAACCAGTGATTAATCTAAGAATAACTGGCATATTAACTCGAGTGAATAATCATTAGTTGCATGTCCAGTTAATCAAATAACCACGAACCAACTGACATACAGTGAATATGGGTCCCTTAGGGCAGTGTGAGTCTGGGCCCCTGGGGTAGCTGCTCACTTGCTTAAAGCACAGAGAATCATGCACTGGATCTCCAAGATAAATCAATCTGACAAAATTATAGTCCCTATGTGTATAATCTCTAAATACATGAGCCAACATAAGCGTGGAATTTCATTTAAGGATGGTACACAGTAACCTAGTTTTTCTCCAATATACCACAAGTTAAAATTACTTAAATGACAAGTGATTGAAAGTAGCTCAAAAAAGCAGGATGGTGGATGTGTATTGAGTTTGACATATGTAACAATGAGTATTGATATTAGCCAAATATTGACAAACGGAAGACTGTGCTTTCACTAAAGGTCCAGGTTTGAAATCTGACAAGGAGGAAGAAAGTCGAAAATATTAATTCTCAATTGTGAATCAAGAAAGCATCAATTTATTAGCAATTTAAAATGGCATAACGTTAATCGACAATGAACTAAACTTCTCCCTCCATACAAAGGTGGCGATGGAATCAAGTACACACTTCCCACGAGAAAGAAAGACATTTCGTCACTTCCGCCTGCCCGTGGCTTTTTCCACGAGCAACCCCGTGCGTCTTTCTTTTCGCACATCATGGCGGACCGGTTCAATAAGGTGGGCAACTGCTGCGGATTCATAATGTATTTTTCCCCTTTTTAGTTGAAGTTAAATCTTGTCTGTAACAGTTAATCTGCGGGCAATAACTACGAGACTACTTGGTGTAATCGTTACATTGTTCGGTGTTTGTCTTGAGAGTTGGTTGTAAAGCATGTTTGAGACAGCTAACGTTAGCCGAGTTGGACATGCCTGCATCATGGCAGCTTCCCCGACCAGTCAGTGCTGCTATCTTGCCAACTCTAGCTTTGATTATGATTATGTGCACGTCTGGGTAACGGGTGCGCAAATCTATTATACTATAAAAGATATCTGTTTTTGTTATTTTTTGCCTATATCAGCGTTATCGGTGTACTATTAACGTTCTTTTGACGTTGATGCTAAGCTAACGTGTCTCACACGGCAGTTTATTAGTGTGCCGGTTAGTTATTGCAAGGCTCGTGGAGGCAGCAGTGCCTTTCTCAAACGTTTCTAATCAGCCGTAACAGTTTTAAATGTGCAATACTTGCAATTTCTACTTAGTATAGTCTTTATGAAGTGTGACCAGCAACAGTCAAGTAACGTTATTGATCTAAATGCGAAGTACCCGTGTTATTCGGGTAACGTTAAGTTTATAGGATAGCAATTGTCTGTAATTTTTTAGGTCAAACATGTAAAAACATCCCTCTTTCAAACCTGCAGGTTCTGCTGCTTGATGGCAGGGGCCATCTCCTCGGCCGGCTTGCTGCCCTTGTGGCTAAACAAGTTCTGCTGGGTACGTCTTTAAATAAGAATCTGAAGTGTATTAATCTGTGAATGTTGGCTGAAACCATTTTTTGCTAAAAACATAGGCAGCCACATGTAAATCACATTCAAATACTACACAGCAAATTGAGAAGCTGCTGTATTGCCTCAGTCTGTCAATGAAGATCAATTATCTACCTTGCTTGAGTTTAACGACCATGAGAAAACTCACATGCACTACCATCTGAGACGTGACCCAGATGGTCATTAAAGTGACACGACTTATTTGATGCCCAAACCCTGAACTACGGTCTTAATTTTTTCTTTTAGGACACAAAGTGGTGGTGGTGAGATGTGAAGGCATTAACATCTCTGGTAACTTCTACCGCAACAAGCGTGAGTAGGGTTTATCTTTTCAGCGAAACTTTTAGAATTTGTGCCTTTTGACATGCTTGTTGTCTGTGATGCTTTACCACTATAATTCGAGTTTCAATGACCATGAGACCACCTTACATGCACTACCATCTGAGACACCTGCATTACATCCTGA
This sequence comes from Coreoperca whiteheadi, assembly GCA_011952105.1. Lineage (NCBI taxonomy): Eukaryota > Metazoa > Chordata > Actinopteri > Centrarchiformes > Sinipercidae > Coreoperca > Coreoperca whiteheadi. The sequence goes on along the minus strand of CM022480.1, from coordinate 13,589,889 downwards.
TGTAATGGGTGCCACTGCTTAGTGTCGAAGTATTTGTAACGCAGTTCAAATGTCTGTCATGTGCCTCTCTGCAGTGAAGTACCTGGCTTTCCTGCGCAAGAGGATGAACACCAACCCCTCTCGTGGACCATACCACTTCAGAGCTCCCAGCAGGATCTTTTGGAGGACAGTCAGAGGTGAGACTGTGGCACTACTACAGACATGGAGACTTCATGAAATTATATCAATACTGATTAAGCTTCTTACAGAGAATATAGCAAAAATCAAATGGTGTCAGCACTCATTTGACAAAGCACAAACTGTTCTTGCTTGACAGTGATGAGATATTTATCCCGAAGCTGATCATCTATTGATGAGACAAACTTTTTGGATCTGATTGAGTTGAATAAGGACAAAGATTTGTGCTTAGACAAATCACTTGCTAAAGCTGGAGTAGTTGCTATTTGAAGATGTTTAGAGAACTTAAGTATTTTCTCTGCTAACAGGTATGCTGCCCCATAAAACCAAAAGAGGCCAGGCTGCTCTGGAGAGGCTGAAGGTGTTTGACGGTATTCCCCCACCTTATGACAAGGTGATGAACCTCAGTAAACAACCAAGGGTTGTAACTCTGCTGTCTGTGATGTCATTCATATTCCCTTAACTTACCTTGTTTGAGTATTGACTTTGATAAGAAAAAAACCATCTGAGACATGCTGTCTTATCAATGTTTAGAGGTGCTGTTTTCTTCTTTATCTGATTTTTGGCTTCTGTTCAACAGAGGAAGCGCATGGTTGTTCCAGCTGCTCTTAAGATTGTGCGTCTGAAGCCCACTCGCAAGGTGAGCCTCGACTATTTGATTTCAGGGTCACGCTTTGGATGTTAATTGTAGAGCTAATATGGCTGTAAAATCTACAAACACGGATAAACTCAAATCCAAATGCTTCAATTTACCAGCCACAACAGTTCTTAACTTGACATTGATGAGCTCTTTATCCTGAAGCTGATCATGTATTGATGAGACAAGCTTTACAGATCTGATTGCTGAGTTGAGTCAGGGACAAGTTGTGCCACAAGTTGAAGCTTCAAACATAAAAACAAACTTGCTGAATGCAATATCAAAGAACACATCCAATTCTAAACGAGGTGTTTTTGTGCAAAATAACTATTCTCCAAATTTTTAAGAAAGATCTGCTTTTGTAAATAACATTTTTAGCTGGTGGTGGCATAAACATCGTACACACATGGTTCAGTTTGCCAGTGACACGTCCTGACTTTATTTCCCCCTCAGTTTGCTCTCCTTGGGCGTCTGGCACATGAGGTCGGCTGGAAGTACCAGGCTATCACAGCCACCCTGGAGGAGAAGAGAAAGGAGAAGGCCAAGCTCCGCTACGCCAAGAAAAAGACAGTGAACAAGCTGACCAAGCTGGCAGAAAAGAACGTTGAGGCCAAGATTGCAAAATACACAGACGTTCTGAAACAATATGGAGTCCTTGTCTGAGCTAATTACTTCTGGCCAATAAAGATAAAATAAATGTTTATAGAAAGTGTATTGACTATTTCATTTGTCATGACTGAAAATTGCTCTGTTTAAATTGAACTATTTGCAGTGGTATGAATGATGGTAGTAACATTAAATAGTGAATATTCTGTCAATCAGATGTAGTGCAGAGACTTGCTGCTGCAATGAACATGCCACATGGGCCTAGTTTTCAAAATGTGGTTGTTTAAGTTAAATGTAATGCAATTCATATGTACATCTATAACCTAGTTTTCATGTAATTGGGGTAACACTGCAGACTCATTATAGAAAGGCAAATCTGCTGAACAGAACTTTATTTCTGCTCTCCTGGCAAACTAAAAATGTAGTTTTTGTTGTAAGCAGTCTGACATTACATCATTGGAAGTGTGTAAGGAGAACCAGCAGGAAGAAAATAATTGTTTCAGGGAAAATGTTTCATACATGTTGTTCAGAAATTTAAATAATCCACAGACGGGTGATTTCTAAAGGCTACAGCTTCCTATATGATGGAAATAATCATTCCTAACAGAGCTGCCATTTAAGACATTTGGCAATTCAAATCATTTTAATGTCATACATGAAAAATGGAAGGGTAATCAAACAGGATGTAATAGTCTGACAACAGTAAATATGAGGTTACATTTCTTTTCTCAAGTGGTATATTGGTACTTTTATCTGGAGCTATGAGTCTGTTTTACCCATCTATGGTCTCATCTTTTTTTCTCTTTATTTGCAATCTGGACTCTAGTTATCCATGGGTTTCACCATCTGCTGTAGTGAAACACTTGAGTAGGATAATGAAAGGTTTACTGTAATTTTGCCTCTCTAATGGAGCAATTATAAGGTTGCTGCAGTATTTTATTACATTATTTTACACATCACAGATGATTCATTTTCTTTTGTCACAATGTAATTATTTTCAGGGGAACTGTGGAGTTTTAGCAAAATCAGGTGTGGTGTTGACCTGAAGTCATTTTTCCTACTGCAGTCGAACCTTTCTACCAGCAGAGAGCAATGTTATACTTAAATTCAGTACACTAGTCAATAAAGTGGAAAATTAACTTTCAAGTGTGTTAGAGTTTGATTACCAAATAGTCTAAAGAAAAAATAATACAGGTATTACTGCTGTTCTGCACTGAGGCGAATATACCTTCCTTCCTCTACTGACTTATCCTTGTAAAAAAAAAAAATAAGTGTACTTTTTAAATACGTCTTCAAGAACCTACTGTAAAACATCCAGAGATTTGATCTGTTCAGTCCCTCCAGAAATTGCAGATGATTGCGACTAATTCTGTTTAGGAGGTAATGGTACTGTACAGGTTATATAGAAGCACAATTTATTCTGGGTGGCTCAACATAATCACAGCAATTTAGCTGCACTTTTGCAGTGAAACAACCGAGTCTCCTGTGAATGAATGGGCGGCCTTCAGTGCCCTTTTGTTGAGGTTTCTGTACCTCCTCTACTTAAAATAGGAAAGACTCTGGGGTTATTACAAAAAAGGGCATTCCCTCTTTTTACTGATGCTATTATTACATTTTTTACATCACTTTTGTCATTTGGTGGATCAAATGGAGCTGGTGAGAGATGACTGACATTGATGAAATTGCTCTGTCAAGGCCTCTGAGGAACGCTACTGCGTATCAGGACATCTGCATTGGCCCATGTGCTTTTACATGACAGCGTTCAATCCCAGTGATTTCTCTTACTCACATTGTTTCATTTGAAGGGTTGTTTGGATCTTAAGAGGTAATTTCACAAGAAATAAGCAGTCAGACAGAAATTTTGATCCGTGTGATCATCTTGTGATTGATCTTGGGAAGCCTTGAAAGGTTCAACAGGAGTGTTGCCTGGTGTTGGTGTTTCATTTATGTCTGTTTTCCTCATGCAGTCCGAGTGTCCCAGACCAGTGGTTCCCAGCCTAGGGGTCGAGACTTCTCCAGGGGGTCAAAAGATAAATCTGAGGAGTTTCAAGATGATTAATGGGACAGTCGTTTCGTCCACCACTTTGGTCCAGATTGAAATGTCTCAACACCTGATGGACATTCTTGCAACCCTAGCAGCTTCGATGATCCCTTCACTTGCTTTATAGTGCCATCATTAGGTCAACATTTTTATTTGCCAGAACCAAGGACAATCCCATCAGCCTCAGATGTACTTTGTACTCACTTGTAAGCATGTTAGCATTATCACTGTGAGCATGTTAGCATTCTGATGTTACCATTGGGCTCAAAGTAAAGCCTCACTGTGCCCCCAGGATGGCTGTGGACTCTTTGTCTTGTTTCTTGTGAAAATCTGAGTTTTATCTCCAAACTTCAAATGAAATCTGAGAAGTTTAGAGAGGAAAATCACTTTTTGGAAGACGCGTAACCTCATTGTAATTTGAGAAGTTAATCTGGTACTTTTTTGGTGTTATTGACTATTAATCTGCATATCTGCTGAGTTTTATAAATCCTTCCCACAGTATGTTGTCCCAATTATCTCCGACTTCTTTTTGAGGTGATAATCTGAATTCTGAGGTCGCCTCCTCTCTTTCCCTTTTCGCTCTTTCCTGTTAATCTCATTTTAGCATAACAGAACATGTGTGGTGAACTTTTTTTTTATGTACCACAACATGACAGCTGCATACCCACCATGAAACCCCTGTGTTTGCTGGAGTTGGATTCTGATACTGACACGAAAGCTGAAGGATATCCTTCAACAAAAACTTCTCCACGCATCTTAAAGTGATTAGTTGTGCGTGCACAGGCATTTTATATGTGTCATATGGCATTTCTCATTTTGAGTGACTCCTTCTGAGGTGAAACGTTGGTTATCTTCCTGATTAAAGCATATGGTGTATGGAGGATTTCTTATATTACCAATAGCTGGCAAGACATCCCATACTTTCTATGTTTGTCTCTTCTCTCTCTGTCTCATAGATATACATATACTACAAACACACATGCCCTCCTTAGAAACAGGCCCACCATGGATCAGGTGGGAGGCCAATATGATGGCTGTCTACCTGCGTTAAGAAGGGATGTCGTGCCTCCAGCAAACAGATGGAGAAATCACTGTGACGGCTCTAAAAATTAGATTTTTGGATGATGCTGCCTGCAGTAGATCGCTCTCTAATCATGCCATCTGAGACTGGTTGAAAAGACCATGATTATCTGAAACTGCTCTTGCAGGCCCAGCCTATTATGGGCACCAACAATTATAGACTTCCTCCTCCTCCTCTTCCTCCTCCTTCGACTGTCTGGTGTTTGATGTTCAGTTTCTGAATGGGAGTACTCATCTGTGTGAGCAGCCAGAGCCATAACATGGAGTTTTGATAAGGAAAGACTACCATCCAAGTATATATTGGATTTATGAGCTATGAGGTCAGGCCTTATATCCCCCCGCCATTGAGATGCCTTAAACCTACTAAAATATGCATACAAGAAAGATGGCTGAGACCACAGTGGGATTTTGTAATAGGCTACAGGGTTATACAGCAATTAGGAATTATAGGAAGATTGGGAAAGGTGGTGGTATGGAAACATTTGTGCGGAACGGGCTGTGATTTAATCCAAGTAATTTAGGCAAACAATACGAATCAATAATGGTAAGGGCAGGGCAGGAAAGGATGGGGATGGGGAGTAATAAAACAGATGCAAATGGTTTAATCATAGAGGAATTCATAGATGATAAGGGATTAGTATGTGTGAATAATGGGAGAGGTACTATGTACGACAGTATTCAAAATATGAAAAGTGCAATTAATCTAACACTAGCATTACATGGAATTGCGGGTATCAAAACCTGGAAAGTGATTAGTTAGTCATCAGTGGGCAGTGATCATTATCCTATAAGAATTAAGGTTGGAGTTGAAGTACAAGAAGAGGAACTGAAGATAACAAGATATAAATTAGACAGAGCCAATTGGGAAACATTTCAAGCACGTAACAGTAAGGGAAGGTGTGAACCTTTACTTAGAGAAGATATATCAGATGGGGATGAATAAAAAGAAAAATGTTTGCAGTCATTATACAGTAGGCAGAGGAAACAATACCGAAGGGTGCAGAGTGAGCAGAGGTAAAAAGAGTGTACCACGGTGGGATGAAAACTGTATGAAAGCTGTAAAAAGAAGGAATAGGGCATTTAGACAGTTAAAAAAAACCCATCATTCATTAGAAACATTCATTCAGTACAAAAGATCACAGCCAGTAGTTCAGAAGACTATAAGACCAACTGAATGTGCATACTAGAGGCAATATTGTAATAGGATAGGGAGAGAGACACCACTGTCTGATAAATGGGGAATGATCAGAAGAATGAGTGGAAGTAGCAAAAACAAAATAATACTGGTGTTGCTAAGTAGCAACAAAGCAGCAATATGGATAAGGCAGAACTTCTGGCAGAAATATTAGTAAACGTTTACAGTTTTTTACAGTTTAATTTATCAGTAAGAGCTAGAAAGTGTAGGGACAACATTCTTGCGCAGAATATAGAAATATATATAAGAAAAGCTACAATAAGAGAAAGTTTAGACTTACCTCACAGGCAATTGTATTTGAATGAAAAATGGCCATTTCAAATATGCAGCAATCTTTACCAGAAAAAGATGTTAGCTCACACTTTTAAGGTTGTTTAATAACATTTGGGACAAAGAAAAAAGTTCCAGTTGCATCAAAACAGTCAATCATTGTACACATTTTGAAACCCAGTAAAGACCCATCAGACCCCTTAAGCTATAGGACCAATAGCACTTACCTCACAATTATGGAAAACTATGGAGTGAATGGTAGTGGAGAGGCTAACATAATTTCTTAAAAGTGGAGAGTTGTTTTCTCCTTTTCAAAATGGGTTTCGTAAAGGGAGAAATAAAATGGACTCTATCTTAGAGTAATAAATTAGGAAAGCCCAAACAAACAATGAAATGGTGGAAGTAGAAAAAGCATATGATATGTAATGGAAGGAATGACAACTTATCAAGTAAGTTAGAGGTGGGTGGCAGTTTATACTGCATAACTGGGTACTGGACTATTTGGCAGGACAATAGAGGTAAGGGTAGGTACAGAGTACTCAAGAGTATATAAATTTGAGAATGGAACCCCGCAGGGTAGTGTTTGCAGTCCAGTGTTATTTAACATCGTGAATAATGATATCTTTCAACAAGTCAAAAATGTTAGGGAAATCGTTGTTTGCGGATGACGCCACCTAATGGTCGAAATCTAAGGTATATACAGAAAAAACTGCAGGCTGCAATTGAAATGGTGAAGCAGTGGGCAAATAAGTGGGGTTTTAAGTTATCTGTAGCAAAGACACAAGTGATATGTTTTTCTCGTCATAAAGCAATATCCTTGAAACTATATGACCAACACTTGAGCAGGTGAATGTGATTATGCTTCTAGGAGTATTGTTGATGAAAAGCTGACTTGGAGGCAGCACATCGATAAAGTAAAGGACAACAGCCTCTTAAGATGCCTGTCAGGAAGAGACTGGGGAGGAACCAGAGCGTTATTGTTGAATGTATACCCGGCCCCAATGAAAGCTACATTAGATTATGGATGTGTAGCTCTATGTCAGCGGCAGAGAGTCACCTTAATAAGCTGAAAGAGGAGCAGACACAATCACTAAGAATATGCAGTGGAGCATTTAAATCATCTCCAGTAGCTGCCATACAAGTTGAAATGGAGGAAATGTCATTATGGATAAGAAGAGTGAAACAAGGATGCTTATATACTGGGTTAATGCATCTTCAGCTATTCCTCCCTGGTTGTTTGTGATGCCAGTAGTATATATAATAAACAATGAGGGAGAAATCTGAACCGGGATCTGCTGATAGCACAAAACTTCACTAATATTGCATCAATCACATTACTGTGCTAACAGTGTCAGTTGGAACCAAAAATTCTTGACCATTGAGGAACTGTGGTATCACGGCAGAAAAATAAATGCAACAATTTTAATAAGTTATTTTTGGTAATCACAAGTTTGATCACTTAAGTACACTACAAAACAAACACCAAAGATATATATACTGATTTCCTAGAAAAAAAAACCCATTTAAAACTTCAGTTTGACTTGAAAGTCTCTCTTATTTTCATATGAACACATTAACCTTTATTTGGCTGGTCTCGTTGGAGCGACACACCTGAAAGATTATACTGCAGTCATCTGATGCAGCCGATGTTTCGCAACACACAGCGTGTGAGTAATGAGAACGATAAAAAGGCTTTCCTACATGCCAGCATGAGCTGATTAGTTTTTTAAGCTTTTATTTGATGTTTCAGTAATGTCTCATTTCTACTGACACTGTCTCAGGCTTATGCTGTTGAGTCATTATTGAACCAAAGATAGCTTTTAAATCAGATTAGCAAAGATGAGCACAACAGGGTGCACAGTTTGAATAACATCTAATTTACTGATGAAAACTTGTTAAATTTTGGTGTGTGGTAGAGGCATCACAGAGGAGCTGACTCCCTCTTTGAACAGTTAGAGTAAAGTTTTTCCAATCTCCGCGGATGTCCCCCTTGAATGGGAACAAATTTATTCTAAATCTCAAAGTATAAGAAAAAGATAAAGAGCGAGGAAAAAAAGATGGAGTTGGAGTTTCATCAAACGTATAATAGGCTACCTAAGAGAAAAATCAGAGAAACACGGACCCGACTGAGAAGCAGACAACAAAACTGCCACAAGAATTTTAAGTAAGTCATAATGTTCATCTGTTACAGTGGATATACAATTTGTAATCAAATTGTAAGAAGACGGGGCTTGCTTATCATTGGAATATGCCCAGACCCACACAAAGCCGTGGCAGGTCATAAGTACCTGTCATATTTACATGATGAATGCACTATGTGTGTAGCACTGTTATGCATTTTTATAAACATGAGACAGAGCAGGACTTGTCCTTGGCTTGTTTATATTCACTGACCTCTGAGTGTAATTGAAATGATTTAGAATGACATGCTGAAGTCATTATATCCATTTACAGACAAGAACATTTGTAAAATTCAGACAAGAGAGACAGTGGCGCTGAGAGATTGCTATTGGGCTCGGAGAGTCACAAATTGGATACAGAAATTGAGCTCCGGGAAGAGAGAATGACCAATCACAGAAACCTTTAACGATTTAATTGTAATGAAGCACCTCTGACACAAGCACACACAAGACACATGTTCACATAAGCTCATAACACAAAGTCAAGAGAGATTTGTGAAAGGTTGCATTCCTATTTACTGTGACAGCCAATGTGCGTGCAAGCCAAAGTGTCCTTGAAAAAGATGAAACCCTTCAGTAGCTGCAGATGGTCGACCCAGTAAAACAGACATGCAGAAGCGTCTCATGGGAAAGCATAAAGAAAACAAATCCCTAAAAACACACTGTGTAAGACAGTGCAACAAAAACAATCACATTTCTTTTTTCTGAATTCATACCAATTTCACAGTCTTGTGGTAGTGTTATAACAGTTGTACACATTTACTTTAAAACAAGAAACCATGTCATTTAGCCATTTTTAAAAGCAAGGAGGGGAAAGTGATTCCCACTCTCTCCGGATAACCCTTTTTGCTACGACCATAACAAACATGAAGGCTTGTTGCAATGCTTAGGAATAAGTCAAAGAGTAGTTGGAGCAACCCAATATCACAGAGAGACTGTCAGGGGTTAGCTGTCTGCTGCATATGTCGGTGTAAATGTCATCTCAGAAACTCTTGAGCTTCGGGCAAGACCAGAAAAAACTATATGCACTGTTAACAATTGATCAACAACCCAGGCTGAATTGAATATCAGACCTGCTGCATGTAAGTGAACTTTGCTGTGTTGACAGTGAAGCAGTCTTTACAGTGATGATTAGGTGTACCAGTGTCAACAGCCTGCCACTGTTGCATGGATTCTTGAATATTTCACAAAGTGTAAACATCATATGGCTTCAATGAAGAGCTGCAACAAGATGATACACAATATATATGAAATACTGTCATACAGAGTGGAATGAACTGATTTTAACATCTGTCAAAGTACTTGAGGAGAAGTAAAAGAGGAAAAGTTGTTATGGGGTTCTAAGAACTTCTCGTCCATGTTGACCAGGTTTTTAGAGGTTAAAAGTCCATTCTTGACCTTGGAAACAACAGTTGACAAAACAATCTCACCGAAAAGTTCATTTAGTAGCTGTTCTTGAGCTTTCAATCGCATCACACAATCTTACTCAGCAGAGGTGAGATTATATTGGTCAAGAGGGAACACTGCTCCATTAAGACTCAAGGAGCATCAGAGCCTTCATACAAATCTTGGACTGTGTAAAGTGAAATAGTCTCCAATTCTTTGATGAATGAAAACACTTTGCACTCTTTGATGGAGAACTTATTTTGAAAGTTCAGTGATGTTTAAATGTGGTGATTGGCTCTTGACTTCGTCCTGGTGGGCGTGACACAACTCTTCACCTGTGTATGGTGACACATTATCATGTTGCAATATGGGAACATCATGAGAGAAACCGTATTTGCATAATAGTTCGAGTGCTTCTTGAAAAACAGCCTCATATATTTGAACAATGGAGTGATCAGACTGAATGACTCCCGTGAGATTGCTTCCTCCAAGAGCTTGAAGGCATCCTGTGGCTTTCTTTGAATGTAAACACATAACGATTGAGAAAAAAACTGGAAATACAACCATAATATAACTTTTCTCATTCAGGGTTTCAGGTTTAATGCTGCTTACTCCAGCATATTGGACTGCTCGCCTCACTCCAATATATAGCAGCTGTGTGAAGTTTCTTTTGTTGAGATTCACAGAGACATTCAATTCACTGGTAATTTCTGAGGTCTTTAGTGCTAATTATCTACTGTCATATTAATTGTATATTTGAGTGTTGCGACTAACTTGGGCATTGAATATGCTGCCTCTGGGTGCCTCATATTGTAAAAATGTTGACCTGTTTTGTTGCTGAGACATGTTGCTATCTGAAACTGAAATTGTGTAACTGCCTTGTTGGTTGCTGCTTTTGTACACACAACTTCACAAATGTTTTGTGATAACTGCCTCTGTTAAATGGCAGTATTTTCTAAATGTCAGCTTTTTAGGAAAGAAGATTTTATTTTCATCTACCTTGCATTTTCAGTAAACATCTTAATAGGTCTTATAAAACAATAGATGAACATTTAGTAATTGAATTAAAGTTCAAATGAAAATTATTAGAATTGGAGCTATGAAGTCATTACATGACAAAGAGTCTCTTTTTGAGGTGTCTCAAACATTTGACCTTTGAAGAACATTATTGATAATGCACACACGATCTTCTTAAATAGATCTATTGCTTAACCATATTCATAGTCAATGGGGGTTATACCCAAGGAAAGTATAGATCACAAGTCACAAGGGCAGCTTTAACCTTCTCTATCTGTAAATGAAAGAGCTGCAGCTGAAAGAAATGCAAAGCAATATGACATGAATATATGTGGTAAAGAAACTGAACTAGAAATGAATCTACTTTAGAGGGAAAAACACAAACATGTCTGCTGAAGGTCACTTTGTACTAGCGGCCCAGAGTCTCAGCCAACATGGGATCATATTAAATCACATTTACATGTACATTTAGTCGTTTCGCAGACGCTTTTATCTAAAGCGACTCACATATGAGGAAGACAATGGAAGCAATTATAACAACACGGTAATAAAATGCACAAGTGCACCAGAAACTGGTCTGTTAAAGCCCAGCACAGTATACAAAGCTAAAGATAGGAAGTTTTTTTGAAGAGAGATAGAAATGAAGTAGAAAAGGATTCACACACAGAGGCAAGAACAAAGACAAACCTCTCAGCAATATAACTCAAATTTTGGATTGTGAAAGTATGGAGAGGACAGGCAAACAGTGGAGGGACAAGACAAGATCATTAATGAGAAGAGAATAAATGAAAATTCCCTAGGTAAAAGGAATACCTTTGTGAGTTCAGCAATATTGTTACAAGCAAAAAAGGAGAAACAGGTCTAAATAGTTTCTATAGTCTTCCCTTATCATTTGGCATCATTTATTTGTTGCACTTACGAGTTGCTCTGCAGCTCCATTGATTATGTAGCTTTGAATTTGCACACAAGAGCAAACAGCAGTAACTATGCAGGATTATCAAAGTTGATGGGCAGAAGCTATTTTCAGTAACACTCTCTGTGGAACAATAAACAATTGCTGCACATTGATTCTTGGTTGGTTATTTACAGGGTACTGTATGTAACTGCAAACACAGAGGCAATATATACAATATCACATCTAAAAGAGCTGATAAATATCCTGGTATACACTGTAAAGCAGCGCCTTAAATGGTTGACCACGGAGTTACAAGAAACAAATGCATTTCACATGGAGTTAATGCTTTTGCCAGATGCATCTGGAAGGCTTTCCTGCTGCTTTTGCTGTTTCTATCAGCATGAACGGGGCTTTCAAACTGGCATTAGAACAAGTACTTAGGTATGTGTCTGTCCTACTGCACAGCAGACCTCTCAGCAGCACAGCACGTACACCATTAAGGCTTCAGATGCAGCCATCCACCTCCGAGCACACACACACACACACACACACACACACACACACGTGCGAACCACCCCGACTGATGGAGCTCATCCAGAACGAATTCCATCTCTAATGAATCAATCTGAACCTTGCAGTGTGAACTGTAAAATTATAAATTATTTTGTCGCAGCTTTTGAGGAGGCCGTTTTGCTTGTGTGAAATTACCTGTGATGAGACAGATATTGAGGGAGGCTGTTCATGTCAGGGACACATTTCAAACTGATGTGTCCTCACTCAGATTAACTGAATAACTGATTAACAGATTAACTGTTGTGCAGAGAAGTTGAGGAAAGTCAAAAACACAAGTAAAACTCCTGCACATAGAGTATTTCCAGGTTATACGTGCTGCATGTGGGTCACATATAAACAGTCTTCAGAGATTTGTGGGATAAAGAAGCACAAATATGCATTCATCTCCTCCTACTCCCCCAACTACTCAACATACATGCACACATGTGGGAATAAAATGCTATGAACAAGATATGGAATCGCTCCAAAAAAAACCTGTCAATGCCAGAATCCCCCTGAGTGTGCTGGTTATTCACCGCTGCAAGAGCAAGCTGGAGTGCAGACAATCCCTGTGCCCGTTCTTTTTATACCCTCTCTGTTCACCGAGGTCATGATGAGCCACAGAAAAAATATGATGATTTTCTTCATAACTTCCAGCCATCTGTCTTCTACTCAAGCAGCTCATATCTGTGTCCACTGGTTGGGACAGGGGCTTCAGATGTCTCTGTGTTGACATCAGTCTGCACCGTCCTTTTACCATTCTTTTGAAAGCTTAAAGATCTTAAAGTGAGTTTAAAGAAGTTCCCTCCCTAAAAAGCTCAACACCATTTCAAGCATTTCATTTGCATAACATCCCAAGTGTGTGATGAATTCTGGCAGCAGATTGTTGCTAAATGATTTGCAACACTGTGTACAGGTGTTGATGTTGAATATACTTTATGTGGCTTACAGATTATACATTTTGAATAGCATACATTGAGGCCCAGAGAGCAGACAAACATATAACAGGACGACTGATTGCTAAAATGATTCCTCAAACTATTTAAAGACACAGTGAAATGAAGAATATATCTTAATCCTGTGTCCCTGTGTTAATTGTTAATTTATCTCTTGTTACATGCTAAATATGTGTCAAAAATATATTTTCTTGAGTATTTTTATATTTATATCCCGCTCTTTTCTCTTTATGTCAAATGTAAAAAAATCGAATTGTGAACTCGATGGTGGTGATAAATATATCCAATTACCAGAAGTAAGAAAACCTCATTCAAAATCCCATTGACATTTGTAACTGCGCTAATAACTATACTCCAGCCTCGGAACGGAGCCTTTCTCAAAAGTATGTCATGTGGCTTGCTTCATTTTTTGAAAAATCATTTAATATCATTGTTTATTCAATATTTATGTTTCTTAGTAGCCCTTAATGAACCACATTTCCCATAAGCCCTCAACTTATGTGGGCTAAAGTCGAGGGGTTGAGGTTAAATTAAGGAAAAATTACGTTAGATGACCTTGTCATTTATGTGGATGAAACCAAGTTATGATGACCTAAGTACCTGTGCTTGTAGTTTTGTTAATGAGAACTATAGTTTTTCATGTGCTTACAAAGTAGTCATTCTTTAACTTAAAAAATCACAGTGGTTTGAAGTTGTTATAGCAACTGCTGTAGTGGATGCCAATTTGTATAAGAATATGGAAACTCAGAACAGGAACCTGCTTCATTTTTTTCAGAAAGGCTATTATTATTGCGAGATATTGCATGGAGTTACAGAAGCTAGTGGACAGAGGCTAGCCTGGGTGTGACTTCTCTATTCCATTTCACTCAGAAATACGTCATATTACTAAAGCTAAAGATGCTGTGGCTGCTGTTTCACTGTGACTTTAAGATATTAAAAAAATCCCACCAGACAGTGAAATGTATCTGTATTCAAAACCTGTATGGGTTTTAATTAGATTAGATGCTGAGGAGGACAAGAGACACATTTCAATAAAAAACACAGCAGGAAGAGCTTTTGCAGGGCTTTTGCAGTCTAATGAGAAGAGTTTAACTGACTTCAAGCTGCAGAAAAACTGGGTTTTAGTTCTGTTCCCTGGACGAAGCTGGTCAGGGAGTCTTAGATAACAGATACAAAGGCAGAGAGAGACATTTGAATACAGAAACCCACACAGTGATGAACATCTCTAATGAGGCTTTCAAGCCGGTGTGTTAGACAGCACCGTTGTATCCTTGAATTCGGAGCAAGACTATTCTCCCATATACCCACCTGCAAGCTGGAAAAAAGTAGGAACATGATTTCCATAAAAACAGATAAGGCAGAACGAAGGAGCCCTCCCAGAATGGTAAATTGATCATGATAAGCAGTAATGAAACTCACTGACTTGAACGTTCAGTATTGATTTTCTCGCCAGTAACACGCTGTTGAGCCAGTCATATTTAAGCTTATCCTTGACAATCATTGACGATTGTATTCGAATAAGAATGTTTCTATGATCTCTGTACGAAACTGCTGTCACAGGGGACCCTCTGCTTTTTCCATGTTCTGGCTAAAGCTCCATTAATCAATTCTCCCATAAGCACGGGGCTTGTCTTGCAACAGCCTTCAAGACGGTCTACTTGTATCCTCGGTTCCGTTCTCCTTGTACCTTGTTTCCTCTTTTTTGGTGGCTTTCTTTTTCTTTAATTATGTCAATTTCCTCAGTTTTAATTACTTTTTAACAATTAAACTTTGAGAAAAAATGTTGTAAAGGCTTGTACCATTTGACACTGGGATGAAATGTGTACAATCTATAACTGCTCTTTTGATCAATTCCTGTTAAAGCAAGGAGAGTGTGGGCATTTACATTGACCTGAGGATGATCCACTGTGGACTGAAACGTTGTCCTTGTCTTAGTAGTACTGGTGGGTTAACAAGAGCACCGCAGACTGTCCTTTAATGAATGATTCTCTGGCTCATTCCCAGAGTGCATCGACACACATCATACTGCTACTGTCCAACTAAGTGCCTGCTCTCTGAAAAGTTGAATTAGATTATTTAAAATAAGAAGAAAGTAAATTTGGTAGCATTTTCAAATTAGGCACCATGTATAAAAGGTTTATAGGTTATAACAAATTGATTTATTAATCTTTAATGAATCATTTTCTAATGCTTTATAGCTCAGTTATTAGCTAGAACATTTGTGTTGCCAGGCTGTGAAAATTTTTTCTTTTTCAACTTTTTTCATCTCTCTATTTGGTAGTGATGCAGTTATAAATATTTGTAATCTATTAATAAATACTCCTGAGTTTTTCATTTTCTATTCTGCAGTAAATGTTAATGAATTGTTAATAAATACATTTTTTGACTTTTTTCAAAGTGGGTGAGTGGTGAACAGGTTCATTGAAGGGGTTTAAGTGCCTAGGATTTTGCACACCCTGGCAACCCAAAGGTTGTTCTTATTAATTTCATATTAATGACCTATAAAGCATTAGTAAAGCCATTTGTTACAACTTACAAACCTTTTACAAAGGGTTCCTTTTTAGAAAGTGGTAGGCTACCATAGAAATGCCCTTTGAGGCACATTAGGTACGGTGTTGCAGAACTTTGTTCCAAGTTTTAGCCATGCTAGCAGTGTGGCTCTAGGAATGACAATATTCTCGGTGGTCAGTCCACCACTTTGGTCCAGACTGAAATATCTCAACAGATATTGGTGGATTGCCATGACATTTTGTATAGATATTCCTGTATCGCAGAGAATGAACCCTTACGGTGTGATCCCCTGATTTGTTCTCTATTGCCCCCATGAGGTTGACGTTTGTGCTTGTGAGTGAAATATCTCCACAATTGCAATAACTTTTGGTACAGACAATCATATCTGCCTCAGGCTAAATTGCAATCACTTTGGTGATCCCCTGATTTTTCATCTATTGCATTCATCCAGTCTAATTTTTTATTTGTTCAACACATTGGTTTATAGCCAAATACCTGCAGAACTAAGTACAGTCTCACAGAGCCGCTTGGCTGTAGACTCTTACTCTTGTAGTTAAAACAGTGGTGGGCTTTTGCTATCTGCTATACAGAAGCATTATTAAATAAATTAGTTCCTGTTATGTCTTGGCTTTTCTTTATCAACATTTTTTTAAGGATCATTTTGTTGTTTTTATGTGACACCATTTTGCAAAAGCAATAAAAAAACGTCAAATTCTGTCGCTGACAGTAAGGTCTACTCTGTGAGTGGTATCACATCTGTAGTGATCACCATCACAGCTAAAATGCTCTGAAGCAAGACACTAAACCCTTAACAGCCTAAGGGATACTGCACACCATCCAGAGCTCTCTAAACCAGTGTTTATGTACGGAGGGCAGTGAGTGCAGATAGTGATATTTGGAAAACAATTCATTGATTTTAAAACTTCATAAGTTTATTTCTTTGTTTCTTTACTTTTATATTCTACCATGATACATTTCTGTGGTGGAGCAGATGTTGCTTTGACCACTCATGGTCTCTGACAGGGTATGGATAGTTGAAGTTGATTCAAATTGTTTTAAACAAAACAAATAAGCAACCTAACACGGTCTCTCTTAATCATTTTTTCATTTTTTTCCTTTCTCCTCTATTCTTTGATGAGGATGTCTAGAATGGTCAACTGGTTGCTTCAAACCTCATTAAAAACCCAGTATTATATTGTTTACACAGTAGCCACATTCCTCTAGCTTCGTCCCTTTTCTTGTCGTGAGGAGAGACATAGACATAGACATAGAGAGTGTGAGCAAAAGAACAAAGAAATATTTGAAGTATTCATCCTAAAGTAACTGGGACTACTGAGTGAGAAAAAGTGAGTGAATTATTGAGGAAGCCAAATTACCTCCCCACATCAAACCGTTTACCAGTCTTTGCCTTTTCCCTGAGCAGAAATACAGATTTTCACTTTTACCATCAAGAGAAAATATTCAGTGGATTTTCTGAGAGTAAGGATTTTGTCTTGTCCCTTTGTGCTGATTCAGGTTTTTCCAAACAATGCAGTGCCACTTATATACATTTTTAAAAAAAAGTCCTATGGCATACTGTACATTGTATCTTTTCATGTTCATCCTGGTCTAATCAACCAGACCATATCCATGGTACCCCCTGAGAGCACCATGCTCTGAAACTAAAGAAAACAAATGCATATAGACAAAAAACCCAGTCAATAACAATAATAATTTGACAACACATACTTTATGCAGCATAATGACACATGCTGACAATAAATAGAAAATAAACAAAATTGACAGCTAATTAGGCAAATGCTGGTTTATAGCAAATATCTGCAATAATATGTAAAATCATTCTTTTTAGAATATTAAAACGAAAACAAATAATTTAAGGTTATTTTACAACAACACTGGTGGATAGTCAACTTCTGTCATTTATCTTTTCTGTATTTATGGCACGTTTCTGTATTTGATTGTGTTGTCTGTGTTTGCAGTGAGATTCATTATGCTGTGAATGTGTTGCCAAATTGGTGAAGATGTTTTCTTCGTTTTGTTTTGTCAATATCCATGTGTTTTCTTAAGTGGCAGTGTTTTGAACACTCAGGGCCACCGCACCATGAACCTCAGAACGGTCAACTGCGAAGCCCAAAGCCGAAGTAATGTCAAATCACCTTCACAGAAAAGAAGTAGAGATCATGTATTCATTTTTTTGCCCACATTGAAAGGTATAGCAAGAGTTTCCAGATTTAATTTACCACAATTTATTACAAAGGACATCCATTTATTTTTCCGCGTGGTTCGTCCTCTCTGGATCTTGTGAAGTGAGCGTTTACTTAAAATAAAACTCTCCTGTTCCATTATCACAATGCTAAATGCTTGACCATTTGTCTTTTTATGAGCTGAACCTTTTAGTGAACAAATGTATGCTGTTGGTTTTCACCACCTAAAATGCATCCTCATTTCCACATATCCTGATGTGCTCCAAGATGTGATAATGCAACACATTTTGAAGAACAATTTCCTTGCAGGAGAGTGAGTTCTCAATGCAAGTATCTTGGAATAGTGGTTAACTACATAAATATAGGACAGATTTAGAACAATGGTGCAACAAAGCAGCATCAACCTCATTAAAATAATCAAAAATAAAACAGCAATGATCAGTATACAATATCCATTTTGTGGCAGATATACTGTAAAATACAAGCTGAATTATCGCCCTCAGAAGCTACAGGAATGAAACCTGCACGCACAGTGTAACACCCCTCCTCTCTTTTTTTCTCCATGGGGAAAAGATGAAAAAATCAGAGAGCCATGTATGGATGCTTACCTAAGTCTGAATTTATTCATGATGTTCCCCTGGAAATGGCTGGGAATAAATCACTTCTTTCCCTGAAACCTTTATCCTCTGGCCCCTGTTCCCCTTCATTTCTCTGGAGTTTTCCCTCAGAGCAGGAGCAACTCACAGAGAAAGAGAGAGAGAAAAGGGACAGGAGAGAGAAAATGAGAGAACTCATTACCCTCTGAGGTGGAATTAGTTATCAAACTCAAAAGTACAGCACGTTTGCTCAGTGGTGCATTAGCAGGTAGATGTTGGGTGAGTTCTATTTGAGTAATGGTCATATATTAACCTAGATGTAGAGCATTCTTGTAAGTGAAAAAGAACAATAGTAGCTTGGGATATGAGACACAGAGGCTGTTTTATTTTGACCATCACATGAAAGGGGACAGTCATTCCTGACAGAGGTGGAGAAAATATTCAGATCTATGACTCGGGTATAATATATAAGTAATGCCACCCTGTAAAAATACTGTATTACAAAAGTAAAAGGTCTGCATTGAAATGATTACTTAAAGGAATAGTATAGTTATAGGAATTAAAGTAAATTGCAAGTACCTCAAATATGTATCTGAGTAAATGTATCTAGTTACATACTAATTCCTGATCAGGGTGTCACACTTCTGTTAAATCTTTCTCATTAGGGTATGTAAAGCCAAAGGGAATCTTCAAAAGCTAAAAACCTTTTAGTGTGTCCATCTGGAGAGGTTCAGGGTTCAGAGAGTGTCTGGTTGACTCGGGCTAAGCCCCCTCTCCCCGACCCATTGGTGTCCTACAGTAAATAACCCCAATAGCCAATTATGAGGAATCAGAAATGCATCATTAAGCCTGTGAGAAGCCATCTACATCTGTCCTGGCCAGCGTTGGATCCAATTACCACAAGGGGACGGGGAGTTTGGCGGTTACTTAAACACAGATTGCTTGTGACAGACAGAAATGCAGAGAGGGTGTAGGTTTTCATGGTAGTGGTAGCAGCAGATAATCAGATGTATGTCAGTGTGTGACTTGTTAATTGTCTGACTCTTTAAATTCGTACTGTCTTTTTCCATTTCCATGTCTCAAATCTACTCTCTTCTCTGTACCTAGTTCTTTTAAATGTCAGTCACTGTGTGAGTATAATCTGAGTAGAATCCGTGAGAGCCTAATGACATGAAACGTAGATCTTTAAAAACACCCACGGGAAAGTGAAAGCCCAGGTGAGAATGAGAGATGGAGGCAGTGGATGTGCTCGTACGAGTGAGCCCACAAGAATGTATATTTATTACATTTGTATGTGGATGCTCACAAATTCCTTCGATGTCTTCCCCATAGTCGCTAATCCTTTGTCCATCCCTCTTTTCTCAAGCATTATGTCATTATATCAGCGAGTGTCTCCTTCTGGGCTGCCAATCTTTTCTATATCGATTTCCTCTGAGACTCCGATACTCGACTTTAACAAGCACAAAGGCTGGAACAGTATGCCAGCCTGAAGCTCCCTGTAGGCCAACGGCGCCTGAGGTCAGAAACAAAGAAAACATCACGGTTTGTGCAGCCTTGAAAAAGACGAGAAGGAGCACAAAACAAGCATGTCAGCCGACTGAGTCATCAAATAATATATTTGAGATGAGATGCTCATGCAGGCAAACAATTTTAACACACTTGTCAGATTTGTTTCCAACAGGTAATTCAGGTGCTGTTGAGTAAAGCCCTCCCCTGAACAGCAATTGTCCAATCATAGATTAGTGGCCATAACTAAGCACAGCAGGCCTGACAAACTTTGGTTTTCTCCACATGCTGAAGAGTTTTCAATTAACTCAGAGTTAGTGTTGATTAGCCAGCTAGCTAATGCTTATAAAGTCTAAAGGTTTCGTAAGGGATGGGGGGACAGGGAGGGAATGTAAATGGAAACCTCATGACTGTATGGCAGAGAAGTCACCTGTTTAGGCTGTATGGATACTATATTTGTCACAGCTCTACTATGACTCCAGGATTTCCTGGTGTTTATCTGTCTTTCCCTTGTCTCCTCCCCTGTGTGTGTGTGTGTGTGTGTGTGTGTGTGTGTGTGTGTGTGTGTGTGTGTGTGTGCTGGAGGCGCCGCTACCAGTACTGGCATCTCTTTTGGCTCCACACCTGTCATCAATCTACTCATCCAATCTCATCATAAAGACCCCAGGTCAACAACTACTCATTGCCAGATTGTTCCATCTCATTCAGTGGTAGTAACTCTCGGCCAAACTCCTCGAAGTTCTTTTCTAGTAATATTTCTAGTGACGTTTCTAGTGATTGGTTATTGTTCCTTTTTTGTGGTTCAGGACCCTGTTGCCAGTGAACTCATCTCAGTCGTTGCCTACTCGCCACGCCAGCTCTTCTCCTGCCTTCCTCTAACATCGCCACTTAAGCCAGCCTGCCTCCTGCCTTCCTTCAAGCTGCACCATTCCCTGCAACTTACCAATAATCTTTCATTAGAACCTTTACTAACTTTACGCACCATCTTCTGGGTCCGACAAAAACAAGACTATAAAAATATTTTTTATTTTTGCTATTTACAGTCACTTCTTAAGCATTCCTTGCTCTGCAAGGTGGAAAATGCTGACACCAGCTAGCACCAGCTACATACACACTGAGAACAAGACACAAGCCTTTGGGAGTTCAGTGACATGAGTTACTTGCAAGTCAACAACTCACCTTAAAAAAACTTTCCACGAACAACCATCACCAGCAGCAGCCTTGGCATGAATGAATCTCATCCTGAAACTTCTCTCTCTGCTAGTCAGAGTGAATTTTGCTGTAACTTCAAGCTGAACTTGAGGTCATTCCCTTTCTCGCTTCATCCACAGGAACTATTAATGTTTATCTTTCCTTCTTTGTCAGCTCTGTGTCAAAGGCCCCTGAAGACATCAAATACTCAGGTGAAAAAAGAAGTGGGAGATAAATCTTAGGTGATATTGTGTATGTGTGTGTGACAGAGGGAGAGGTAAAGGGAGAAAGCAGGGTGCTCTGGGCATCAGAGAAGACTTTAATCATCAGTGAGGAATGCAGTTAGGGCCTTGAATAGATCTATTGTTCAACTCTGGTGGGTCTGGGCAAAACAAACAAGAAGATGATGACAGGTCCTGGCAATCACGCTGTATTTTATGGTTTTCTATCGCTCTCTCTCTATCTGCCCTCTGAAATCACTGACCGTACATGCTCAGGAGCACTGATGACTGATGGCTTCAAACCTGACACATTGCTCGCTAAGTGAACCATTGCTGCAGAAAAAATGACAAATGCAAGTCCATTGACTTATTAAATTCCCCCTGACATCTTTATCATTTGCTTTTGAATAAATCCTAAAATATAATATTCATCCAGTTTGTCACTTGAGTGTAGTTCCTCTCCCTTGGCTCTGTTACTTGACAGTAGTTGGATGAGACGAGCTCCATTTAAAGCTGTAATCCATTGTCACTTTAAAAGAGGAATAATCCCTCATGGTGAACAAAGTATCAATGGTCTTTTCTTTTGTCTGACAAAGAGACTGGGAAACTGTAATGAGAGAAGAGAAGGAGAAAACTGTTTGGCTTTCACCCTTGGCCTGGAGAGACAGAATGAAATAGAAGTGAAGACTGGTTGGTTCAGACAGTTTCATCTCATTGTTTTCAGGCAGCTGCTGAAAAGTATACATTGACGGCTGTTTCAAATAGTTTTAGTAAAGTGGATAGATTAATTCTGAGTTTACTGTCCTTCATAAATTCAAACTACTAAAGTTAGTAAAAACATTCACAGTAAAGTGATTGTTTGTTTCTTTGTTCATGAGCCTGCATAGAAAAAGGCAATTGAAGAATACAGAAGACAAATGTTTGCAATATTTCAGAACAGTTTCTTACTACATTAAAGGGTTGATTAACCAAAATGACAAAAAAAAAGCCTATTTAGCCAATTTTCCCTTATTTTTTCTAGCCATGGATAATTTAGATTTTATTTGGTCACGTTATGCGTTTCTGATATTCTTCCTCCACTCAAATATAATGGAGATGAATAAAAAATAGTTTGTAGTGCTCAAAGCATTAGAAAATGTACCATCAATGATTCTTTCTAGAATTAGTATTTTTGTTACTCTGGACAATCCACAGACTTGAGTAAGTGTGTCTGTCATCCACCAGTTTATATGCACATTTTCAATTTGCGCATAAAAAAATCGGAATGAGTTGAAATTTGAAAAAAAAGGTGTAATATTGCAAAAATGTTTATGCACTTGGCTGAGGTGGAAAAGTTAGTTGGTGTCAATAAAAGCAGCATGCGACAACGGGCTAGGGAAAGAATGAGCAAATTAATAATCAAGTACATAGCATGTGACGTAAACGTCTACCGAAGCCTCCGCTCCACTGAAAAGAAAAAAAATGGCGTCAGACAAAAACATCAGATCTGTGTGGATTGATGAGGACAATGTAATGTTCCTCAAATCAATAAATGAATCAGACATAAATGTCATATTTCCATAACATCGTTTTTGTATGCTTGAAGTTTTAATTACGTCGTCTCATTGCACCCTTTCATTCTGCAATAATTTAATGACACCCGACTGAAGAATTAGCGATGAACCAACTTCTAATATGACAGTGGATGGAGACACTCATTTATTAGCATTTCCTTTTTACTGGAACTACTTTTTACCAAAGAAATATTGCCTTTGAAATATATTGTATGTATGTTATCTCCAAACGGAGCAAATAAAACCAAAACTATCACCTGCGAGTAAGATGGAAAATGTCCTTCTATGTTTAAATGTACTGATGTATTGAGTTACTTTGATGGTTTGTGAATTTATTTGAAACAATACCATATGGAAATTTACAACTGTACAACCTTGCCCAATTGATATTGACATCATGTTTTGAAATAGAGTTTGAGAGAAATCCTCGATTTTCAAAAGTATTGGCTTCAGCACACACACTGCAAGCATTTTGTGTATATTTGTGTTATTTGTAAGCTAATAGAGGAGCGGTGTAGGTGGGGGACAGTGAGCAGATGTGACAGAGCGTGAGGTTGGTTAAAAAAAGATACAGTCTAGAAAATGTTTTATTCAACATGATATAGAGAATGTGAATCTAAGTTGCAGTCTCTCTCTGTGTTGTTGAGTTTTTCCTTTGCTGCTGCAGTGGGTGTAGCCCAATTGGTTGGGTGGACGAGCTAATATGTTGTATTGCTTCTTGTGAAACTTATTTATTTGAGTTGTAGACAAGATGAGAGAGGAGTTAAGAGAGGGGCGCGATGAGGTGAGAGAAAAACAAATTCACACCATTAATCATGACAGCTCATTGTGGTCTGCAATGCAAACATCTCAAATTTGCTTTCCTGTCTCTGACGTCCTTATTAGCGCCGCTCTCGCTTGTCTGTCTTTATCTCTCTGTCTTCCCCGTTCCCTCTCGCTCCTTTATGTGTCTTGATTTGGAAAGCAGCAGTGACAGCAAGCTAGATTATCTGTTTCTTCCAATAGAAAAACCACTTGCCCCAAAATACAATAAAATCACTGTCAATAACGCAGTAGTTAAAAAGTAATTGCGCTCGCTTTGCGGGACTTTGGATGTCATCTACATCGGCGTAAATGATAGAGACTGGAGTATTGAAACTACAGCTGGTGTTAACGAGAAAAAGCTTCGATAGTTTTGCACCACACACAGCGTACCCTGGAGCAAGACAAGGCTGGGTGTGAGATTAAAACAACAATTCACAAGGCAGAATAACACCAAGGCTTCAGCGCATGTAAAGAAAAGAAAATGTGTGAATCGATTCACTTTTATTTAAACTAAGGCAACAGGATCTCATCAATTTTTAATAAAGATTTATTCTGAAGGCAGAATTCTTGAAAGTGGGTGCAAGCACGGAGTGCGAGCGAGTGCATGTATGTCTGACCAAGAGGCGCAATTACAATGATCTCATTTTGCAAATCGCAGCTTGGATGCAGAAAATTGAGGAGACAACTAGCAGACAAATCGCGCGACACTGCCTGTGCCACTTCTTGCTTGTTGCTGTGGGCGTCAACACGGCAAGGTTTGAGTAAATCAGCACTACAACTTTCGCTGACAATCTACGCGATTTCGTGCCAAGCAGCACTTTCAGCCTCATTAAGTGATGCCTCGGCCTCCTGGTCACCCTGAGTCAGTGTGCCTTCGGTTCTGAGTTGTGTAGGAAGCTTGGACCTTGCCATACCTGCTTGCTTGTTTAGTTTATGTTTGTGTCTGAAATCTGAAAAGACATAAAAAAGAGGGATCCCGAAAACAGACTTTTATGGAAAAGACCAATGCATCAATTTTTCTTGCATTGGTTTCTGGGTGAATTGCATAAAGTTGAACCAAACTTCAGTGGGTCCTCATTTTAAAAATATAATGATATTAAGTGAAATTACTGTAGGCTACTTATAATTTTATTGTGAAAGTTTGCGTTCAATAAGTCTTATATGGCTATATTTACAAGCGTACAACAATGCCACTGCTGTATATATTGTGGAAAGGTCTGTAAACGTATGTGTAAGCAGCAAGACTGATACCTCCCTGTAGCAATCACATTCATATGACAGAAAATATTATTTTGATTATCTACAGGAAATGTGTTTGGAGTCAGCAGATAAGCAAAAAGTTAAGAATTACTAAACCTAAGTGTGCCTGTTACTGAGAAACCTAGCGATGCACGAACTGTGACAGTACCATCATTTTTTTCACAAATTACTTTACAAATGAACAGCAGGAGCTGTTATATGTATAGGAACATGCCTGAGACACGGACACACACTGTGAGTCACTGGATTTTTGCATTAACCCTCCTGCACAGCAGCTTGTTTTACAAGGAACACATATGCAGGAAAGGTGTTCTCATATCCTATCTGACAATTCAAATGATGGAAGCTGGGACAGCAGGAGGACTGAAAAGAATGGAAGAAAAGTCATTTAGCTTTCACCACTGCCTAGGGAAAACGTTTCCAGGAGGTTGAATTTTACCCACATCTATACATTCCCATCTCTCTACATACCCCCAAGTCAGAAATCAGAAATCTAATAATATAAAGCGAAAAGATAAATATGTAACAACAAGAAAAGTCAATGACAAAGCTATATTACCTAAAAGGTGAATTTTGTTGTTGTTATATTGAGTGCCGAGTTCCTGAAGGTCACATTATTCTTGCTTCTGTAACTGCAATACACACAAAAGGAATAAAAAAGAAATAAGTTGACTCACCATCTATCTGGTACAATCATTAGCATTGGTAACCAGATGCAACTTTATTAAACTTTATAGGACACTTTAAAAAAAGAGAGAAAATGTGTGAGCTTGATGGGAATTTAAAAAAAAATGACTGCCTCTCCGCCCAATTAGCTTGCATTGCTTAGAGTCTTCCTCTTCACTAAGCTCCTGACAGCCTGCAGGATCATGAAATATCATGAAATGAGCATGTCTTAAAATGCAAATCATGTTCTCCGCATATGAAAGGAAGAGAAATGTGTTTCCGCACCATGAAAGAGGAGACACGACTGGAAACAGGCGGCAGACTGACATTGGAAAATAACTGGGAGGCTGGGGTTGAAGATGTGTTTTCACATTCAACCATGACCGTGAGTCTTTCCCAAGGTTTCCACTGTGAGAATTTTATAATCAGTGCGTATGGAGAATGAATGAATGGAGGCCTTAATGACACTTCGTTACATGTCTGTCATGCGATAGGCTCATTTAACAGGATATCCGTCTTCTAGCTTGTCTGAGCCTTCAGGTATTTTCACACCAGCGGTGCCTCAATGGAGTTGTGTACTTGTGAGAGCAATTAAATGTGAGGATGCCAATCAGACCTGCAGTGTGACACTGGCTGAGTATGTATAACAACCTCTTACAGGATTAAGTGATCCTCATGTACTAATCACACAGGAAGAGAATAAGAAGATACAGCATTAACATAATGACCACAATGCATCAGAGGCTGGGATCGTCCACAGATCAGTACAGACTTGTTGGCATAAAGTATAGGACTCTAACATAAACACTGAGAACCTTGTGTGACCAAGCCATGCTACCGTGGGTCCCCTGACTGGGATGCAGACACAAATACGCTGTTCTGTTTGAGACACTTTTTATTGCTTGCTGCACAAACACACTATTTTCCACTCACACTCGTCTGAAGCCAAGCAGCGCTTCTGCTGCCCGGCTCCAGCGCTGCTCCAGCGAGTCTTCTTTCGGGAGCTCTGTTTGCAGTTGGTTGCCAGCACGAGACTCTTTTGCTGCTTTTACAGGGGAGAGCAAAATTAGTCACTGCTCACCTGAGATACTCCCCCACCTCTCCCTCTCTGCAGCTGACACTAAACCACCTCCACACCTTGTATCTCCAAAATGTCAACTAGTCAGGATCTAAGAAAACAACCTTATTTTAGATATGCACATTTGTGTTGAATTCCAAATTCCAAGTATGGCACTCTTATTTTGGTGCTGCTCTATAGTTGATAATGCACTTAATGAGCTATTTTCACCATTTATGCTTTAAATGATTCAGTTTCCTCAGTCACACATCTTTAAACTATCCTAAAAACTGAATGTTTGTTAAAGCTAAGGTTAACATGGCCTGTTAACACTGAACCTAAGCTGCATGTTTTTTTTTTTTTTAGAAAATCTGGTACTGTTACAAAACAGTTCATTAATATCAAAGAGTAAATGCACTCAGTCTAATAATCTTTATTGCACTACCAACTGCTGGTGACAACATGCATTTTACACCACCTGTGCAGCAGTGACGTAGTGGGGCACAGTGGTACCACATTACCTATTAGTATAGTACTACTCTACCACCTATTAACCCATTGTGGCCAGTACAGCTACAGTTTGTTTTTCCTCCTGAGAAAATATATTGTGGAGAATTGTATGTGTATATGGCATAATTCAACTTGTTATGATGGCAAAAAATCATTTAGCCTATCGATATCAGAGGCTCTGGGTCGAATGTAGGATGGGTTGGCGGAGGGAGTAGGGGTATTAGTGTGCAGTTTACAATGTTTCTCTTGCGAGTTATTTGCTTCTTATTATCATTCATTTAAGAATGAATATTTGGTGTGCCAATGCAACAAGTGGGTAAAAAAAGACAGAAAACTCTGGTTTGACATGCAAAATTCCTGCTAAGCTTTAGAACGTTTAACTGAGCTTTCCAACACCCTGAGGACATTTTCCGATAAGAGAGCAAATTCCAGCACACGGAGGCTCCAGCAGTCTATCCAGCAGTGTTCTTATATTTGTTTTAACCCATTTTGAACCATTTTTGGAACCGTTATTTGTTTGATCCCTGAGGTAATTATGACTGCAGATTCATTGATTTTCCACGGGGTATTTTCTTTGTTTGTAATTCCCATTTTTGTCTTTGCGAGAAAAATCACTATGATTTTGTTTCTTTTCATGTCAGCATACAAAACCTTTTATAGACGATGCTGTTGCCAGCCCTTTGAAACACAAACTATGTCTTTATTTGGGTGTAAAATGAATTGTCAGTGGCATCTGTGTACCACAGGTATCTATGTCTGTATTGATATTTTTATGTTTTGATGCACATCACCAGATGATCACAAGGTGTATGTGGTTGTTTCCTCTGTCACTTGCTTTTGGTTTTTTGCTTCTTGTAGCAAGCAATCCTCAAGGTTTGTCAGTCCTTAGAATGATGCTAAATAGCTGATGTCATTGTAAATAATGGTTTCCTTGAACAACCGTAACTTCTACGCACTGAAATGCACACAAACAGACATGCATTCACACATCGTTGGCTATGGTCACACCTGTACTATTGTTCTCTTGGTTCAGACCAAAGAAAGGACTCATTGTTGCCTTTAAGTTTCATTCTGTTTTCGGTTCAGACCATCTACAAACAAACCAAATGCTGCAAACATGAAGTCACATGGACAGAGAGATAACTCATTTGGTGACCTGTCATTCTGTGCGGCACAAACCCACAGGGGACAATCACAACAAAGTTTAAATGACAACAATTCATAATGCACTTATCTGTGCTGGGAGGATTTATTTATCTTCTCTGGTGTTCTGACCAGCAAAGAGCTATGGGAGAACTACTAAGATGAGAACATTAGGCTCAAATGCAAATACACAGCATCCATCATAAATAACAAAGAGGAAGCGCAAGGAACCGAGGAAGGAACACAGTGTGGAGGAAAGTTCAATCGGGGCAGACACCTCAAGTTAACAAAAATGCAAAATGACGTTGGCCCCATCTATTATTGATTTATAGATTTGGAGATCCCTACTAGGGAGCCATAGACGGGACGTTGACACTGGTGGCAGCGGGGTGGTGGAGGGACAAAGTGGCATAGACTGCAATGATAGCAGAGAGTGGCAGTGAGGACAGTGAGGCCATGTCCTCAGTATTGTTTCCAGGACTTTGGGGATTTTACTACCATTACAACAACAATTACAGACAAATGTCTACAACTAGATTTTGAAAAACCGATACTTTAAGTCAACATTTTCAAATGTGACTTATTTTAAAGCAAACCATTTTACTTAAATTAAAATGAAATTAAGGGAAATCACTCCCAGAAATATAGTGTCCGTGTTTCTCCACCAGCATTATATTCCTGGCAGTGTGGAGAATTCTTTGTTTCTTAGGTTTTTTTGGTATGTAGTCAAACATTTGTTCGGTAGGGTGGAGAAAATTTGGACCTCAGTATTCTGTGTAAGAGCTAAAATATCCTGCATACTGTTGATGAAATGCACTCACTTCATCCATGATGCCCCGGTGCCCAGAACCCCATCAGGAAAAATGCATAGTTTATGACAAATCTGTCTTTAGGACATACTGCAGTGCAAGAACTTTACAATAAGTGTGACTTATATTTCTAAAATCCTGGCTACAGCCATGCATTGGTTGACTACAAAACCTGCAAACAAATCCCAGTAAAATGATTGCATAATAACTGTAAGATCATAATCACAAGATGAATCAAGAGACAAGTTCAACAAACACTACCAAAACTTGCTTGGAAATGTGCTGAGACCCACCTCTTCAGGTTGGCTTTGGTTAGATTTTTTTTGCGTTCATGCAAACCATGCCAACAGAGTTACCACACATTAAACAAAAATGCTAATCCATTAACAGAAAAACTTTCTACACTATATACAGCTCTGGGAAAAATTAAGAGACCACTTAACACTGAGAAATCAATGTTAAGGGCCTCTTAATTTTTTCCAGAGCTGTATGTTGCAGGTCCTGGTGCCAGGGGATCATGTATGGGGGGCTATGTTTTCCTAAAATCAGAAGATGTAACTACATCTTCTCGTGTTTATCAAAATATAATTAATGTAAACAAACTTTATTACAGGCTCTGCAGTTTCAAAAGTGTTTTACATAACAGCTGCATATGTGGGTTGTGTTAAAACACAGCAAAATTGGCACCTGCCACTCTGCTTCTGCCAGTAATTTCAACCAAGTACCCATCTACTCTGCTGCTGATCCAAACCCAAAAAAAAGTAAATGGAGCAGGTGTATATTTCACTCTTATTGCACCAAATACAGACAAATACACACATACTTACATGAACCTGTAGAAGAAAGAAGAAAGAGAGTGTACATCTAAAGTTTTCTGACTATCTGTTATCCTTCTTACCTCAAAAGGTCATGAAACAAAATGCCTCCTGATCTTCAGTGACAAAGATAGGAAGGTTCCATTTCTAGGCTTGATCTTCTGGTGATCCTTCGCCTGATTAATCTGATTGATCAATGTGAAAAGGTTTATGGTGCCATTTCTTTCCCTAAAGCCCTGAGCTTTAAGGGATAAGGCTGCCATTATCATATTTGTTAAAAAACAAACATTGTGGGACCTGCTTTTTCACAGATTTTATTAAGGTGACTGTAATGAGACATCTTGATTGTACGTGTGAAGGGAGCAGAGTAGCGAACACTTGTGTTTCACAGATTGCATCAGTCTCACATTGGCCTTCAAAGCGTTGAGGCCTGGCTTCAAAATGCTAATCGCTGTTGTAGGCGATCTGACTGAAATAAGGTTGATTTCTAGTTCTAAATTCTCTCAGAAGTTTACAGTTTGATAATAGAGGACAAAGCTTTCATCTGACAGCAGTGTGGGTGTGACAGCATGCCAAGTCGCCATACAACAAGCTTTGAGTCATCGTGATGGCCGAATAATCAGGTGGATGAGAAGTGTGGGAAGCAGAAGCAGCCTACATTCACCTTTGTGGTGACCATAACCAGCTGTTACATAACCGTCTTCTTCACCCACTGAAACGTCTTGCCGTTTCCAGAGTAGGAACTGATTGGCAGGACTTTGAGGTTACCCGTAACCAGGTGGATGAAGTGGGCCGTTTTCCATTAAATCTTATTAAACAGCTTGTTTATGTTGAATATTGTATTAAAATGATCAGGTAGGAAATGCACGTTGTTTTTTGTAGATATGTAATTTATAGTCCAAACACAGTTTGAGTCATTACACCAAAACTCCTCTGGGCATTTATTTATTCAGAATCTACTCCTCTTCCTGGCTTGTTTATTAAGTAATTAATTAGAGTACTGCAGAAACTAGTGACTGATGTTATCATTGTTTTTTCAGTTTGAGGCATCACATCCTCAAACAACAAAATAAATAATGTGCTGTGGAAAATCGCCTGCTGTGAGAGGCCAAAGGAAAGTGATAAAAGAGAAGCACTCAGTGCACCATTGTGCAGAGTCATTCTTCACATTTACTTACTCTTAAAACTAACAGATCCAAAAAAACATTTTTAATTATTATATTCCATTTTTTCAGGGATAACATTGCAGGCAAGTAAAGTTACTTTTCTTTTCCAGCTGAAGGGCAAAATATTGAAATTCTCTAATATTTGCCACTTCTGCACGCTCTCGTTCTATGGTGCACAAGGTTAAATACACTAGTATTTAAATTATTTATATGAGCATTATCCAACTATCAAAGGCACATGATCAAAGGTTCAGGCCAGGGGCAGCTTTGAGGTTTGGTTAGGGCAAAGAGGAAAAGTGCAGACATACAACATGAATACTCCTTTGCTATAATTGTGGTGGTTTTATAGGTCTTTTGGAGGTATTCACCATGTCTTCCCCTGCAGCTGTATAATAAAAAATGTGCCTTTATCTACACAAACTTAGCTCCTCTGTCTTACAAAGGCAGACAGCAGAAACAGCAGAAACAGTGAAGATGAAAAAGGGTTTGATGTTTTAAGGCTATTTAGCACGTTAGTGTGTAAGAAAATGTTAATTTTATGCCTTCAGGGACAAAATGAAAAGGAGAAAAAAGTCATTGTCAGATACAATCAGACTGTACTCTGTGTTTGGAAAATTCAAAGGGAATCTAAGCTAGGCTAACTAGCTTTTGCAGGACTAGTTTATTTGCTAATGCTTATTTTTTCCTATGTAATGAAAGCTGTAGCTACTACCTAATCTATTTATATGGTAAAACAAACACAATTGCTAAAAGGTCTGTAAATTACCTCTAGCTAAGGCTAGCTGTATCACTGTAGTTTTTTAATTTTTTACCTCTGCTTCATATTTCTTGCAAAATGCAGGTTTTTTTATTTTGCACATTTTTATGTCATCATATTCTTTATATGGTAAAACATGATAATCAACATCCCATGGTTTTAAACTTTCTGAGGGCACGTTTCTTTCACTATTGCACATCCAACCATTTTCTGGCTGCATGCTCAGCAAGGTAGACCCAATGTCCTTCACTCCAGTCATGTCTTCCGGGCTCCTTCTGGGTGTTCCCAGGCAAGATGGGATGTGAAATCCCTCCAGTGGGTGTTCTTCCTGATGGGCATGTCTGGAATACCTCAATAGGGAGCCATCAGGTGCCCAAACCACCTGAACTGGCTTCTTTTAACATGAAGGAGGAGTGGTGAGAGTTCCCGCTGATATCTAAGTTCATCCTCAGTCCTCATTCCTGAGGGTGAGCCCAGGCTCCATGGGAAGAAAACTGATTTCAGCCTCTGGAATTCATGATCTCATTATTTTAGTCGCTACCCAGACCTTGTGAATGTAATAGATGGTGGTTGAAGGAAAAACTGGTAAATCGAGAGCTTCTCCTTCACCTTCTCCTGTGTGGTACATTGCAAATGTCACTGCTAATCTGCCTGTCACCGCTCAATACCCTGACTCAAGCAACACATTGAAATATTTTTTCACATGGCTTTGGAGCTCTAAGGGTAATAAATTATGTTGCTTTTGGCATCAAATAGGTAGTGTTTTGTAAAAAGGGGTGCAATAAGCAGTAGCTTCATCCTTCACCTTTTTCTATCACAAATTGTTTGTGTAATTATTGAAAGATAAAAGAAAACAGACATATTTTTTTATAATTATATTCTAAATAATTTCAGAGACGAGCCCTGTTTGGGACTGTATCCCATAGACAGTCCTGGATGGTCCCATAGAAAAGCTCAGGGAAGCGGCTGTGCGCTGCTCTTTAACAGAGATGTGGAAGTTAATCAGACAAAATTTGCCAAATCAACCAGTTAGTCTTCATCCTTGAGGTCTTTTCTCTTGTAAAACCAAAAAATACTGTTTGAAAATACTTTCAATAAAAAGAAAAACTACAAACATAAGTATAAAGAAATTCAGGAGCTGCTGACTTGATTGAGAATAGCAGTAAAGTGAGGCTGCAGAGCTCAATTCTCCTTGGATAGCAGACATCATTCCTGCTCTGGTAGGTAATCAGATCACAGGCAATCACATCAGTTTCATACATAAACACGTTCACATACAGAAAAGGAAAACATTTGTCTATTGTTTTAAATGTTGAAACCAAAATGTGATGATGGCAAAGGCCGTGCTGTTGGTTCACTTCAGTCTGACATGTTTCTAAATCCACCACCTGCAGCATCTGACACATTTTTAATAAGACAGTCTTCCTTTCCTGGATGTCCACTGATCAGCAGCCAGCTAATTTCCTGTCGGGTGTGGGGTAAACAGACCACACAATAATATACACACATCCATGTACACACCTGTGTACACACACACACAACACATACACACGGACACAGACAGAGGAACATAAACACACACTGGAAATGAGTCCAGCAAAAGGCTTTCAGCGATCAAATCACATTGATTACAAAGTAGAGATGATTTTAGGAAATGTCGTGTCATTTTTATGTGCAGCACTGAATTCTGTTGCGTACTAAAATACATAAAGACTGTTGAGTAAACGCAAAACACCGTGGGGTATATTTACCTTTTAGATTGCTGAAGACGCCTGCTAATACAGTATGTATGCCTGCATCAATTTTTCACTGCATCTTTCCATTTCCAGACAAGCTCACATTCTGCCTGTCGGTTTACACAGATGACTGCACTTACAGCTCCAGAAATGCACTTCAGCACAGCTGGGTCCCTTCAGTTCAATCAAGCAAATTTTGTTTTACCTTACTGTACTTAAAAGCTGTCGTAGAATTGTGACATGGTTAGAATCACCTGTAAATAGACCACACTGCATTTTTATTGACCCACATCTGCCCAGACTCAGAGACACAGATGCCAGGGTAACAGGTGAGTTGAATTTTTAATGCAAATTACAACAACAACTTGTATCAATATTCATAGGCTAAACAGATTTATGACATGCTCCAGTTTGTAGCACACTATGCACTTCTCAATACCGGCCCTTAGAGGCTTTAACAGTGTTTCCAATGATATTCTCAAAAAATATCCCCTTTTTGACTAATCAAAATATGTACAATAGCTGCAGCATCACTATAGTTTATAATTTTTTACACACAAAGTGAGAATTCAAATGCGAGTGTACATTGGACCACATGTGACAGCTAGCTATACTAATATTTCTAAATCGATGAGGCTGAAGACTATAGACTGAAGTATTGTTGATACTCGGCCCTATAGCTCAAACATTTAGTATCTAGCTGAATCCCTCAACCATGAAAACAATAAGAAAAGTGGATTCAGGGGCTGCAGTGTCCAGGACCCATGGCTGTTGGTGGGACTAAACTTGTCATCTTTGTGTGAGCCAGCAGCGTCAACACAATGGTTCCAAATACAGAACCGTAATGAGTTTTCAAAAAGTGTCCCTCAACTCAGAAATTCCTGATGAGGCTGTTTTAGCAAGCTGGATGTGCTGAAAGGAACTGAAATTAGGAAGTGTGTGAGTAAATTATATACCAGTGATTCCCAATCAGTAGCAGTTGTAGCCCGGAGCAACCCTGTCTCCTAGAAATTCTGTATATTTACTACAAAAAAAATAAGTAATTTTTATCAACATAAAATGAAACATTTTTAATGAACTGCAAAACGTTCACTGACAATGTAATTTGTCGTCAGTATGTTATCATTATAAGATAAGGATATAAAGTTAGGAAAAGATAATAGTTGTGTAGATGGAACTCTCCAGGCACTCGTCCTGCACTTCAAAAAATGTCACGATGAACAAAATGCAGGCAGCAATTATGTTTCCTTCACAACATATTTGGCAAAACAAATTAGTAACATATGAACAGAATTTCTAGAAAACAGGGTTGCTCAGAGGGCAATGCAGTTACCTGGGGTCACCAGCTCAGTTAATTAAAAGAAATAGAAATTTTGACATGGTTAGAAAATATATATCCACATATTTGTGTTTAAGAGGAATATAAACACACAAATAGGATTACAAATTGGTGCAAGGCTGTTCTTTAGTATACAGTATTATCACAATACTACCACCAACCTGAGTTGGTTGTAACACCCTAAAATCACATCCTGCAGCTGAGTTTGTGTGTGAATACTAGTTATCAAGCAAACAGAAGTCAAAATAAAAGTTTAGAAGTATATGGTAAATAAAGCTTCTGCCACTGTGAGTCGTAGTAGTACAAATGCAAACTTGACAACTTACTGAAATAAGAGAGCAAGCATAATCTATGTTAACTTAGGGAGGTAATTTGTATGAAAATATTGTTGTAACATGACCAGGTTTATATAATTAACTATTGAATAATATCCAATTTAAATTCAAATGAACACATTTGGAACTTGACGAGTGTTGTGAATGAAGGGGTTCTTGTGCTCGTCTCATAGGACTGTGGGCATAAGTCAGATAAGAAAGGTTGGGGACCACTGACATATAATATAGTAGGTAATATAACTCTGTCCACATGGACATGCATACATACTGCAGGAATGCCTCAGCAAAATGAAAGTAGTTGGCTTTTAAAACTAACAAAATATTGCTTTTGACTTGACCCTGATTCAAGTGGTAGTTTTCAGTTGCCTGAGGGCACGCGTGTTCACCTTCACACAGTAGGAGGCTTTACTTTATCCTTTTGGCTGCTAAATAAAATATAACTCAGACAGGAAATGGACCAGTGAGGTTTTATTCTTGGCTTAAAGTAATAAAGATGTTATTGACTGTATCCTACACTGGTGCAGTCTGTCCGTTACTGTATATAGCAGGGATCTGACAGATGTTTACATAACTACAACTATAATGCATTTTGGTCATACAGTGGAATTTGTGGCCTTAGGTCTGTGATATGGTGTAGTCACTGTACAGTTCCAACTATAACTTCAGCTACTTTAATAACTTTTCAACACAAGTAAAAGTCCAGCATGTATTATCAGCAAAATGTACTTAATATAATTTAATACTTTAATAATTCTGCATAACGCGTACTTAGTTTTTTCATTATATTAATAAATGAATTATTCTTGATGATGTGGTAACGTGTCATGTTAAATCCTTATCTGCAAAGTAAATAGTAAATACAGCTGTCAAATAAATGTCGGGCAAAAAGTTAAATATTTCGTATTAAATTGTAGTGGAGTAAAAGTAGCACAAGTGAAATACTTGACTGTTATGTACATTTAAAAAAAGTAAATACTTAAACTGTACAAAATGTACTTAGTTACACTCCACCACTGTATAGTCAGCACATCACCAGTCATTTGGTAACACATTCAGTTTGCATTCTTCATCGTGGGACCAATACAAAAATGGTGGAGACCTTCGTTTCTTCTTCTTCTCTTCAAGTGTCTTACTAAGTCATACTAGTAGACATACTAAGATGTAGTCATTCAGTGAATCAGTCACACTATCTTACAAGCAGTTAAGATCTACTGTCTTGCATGACAAACCTGCCGCAGAAAACGTGTGGAAGCCTGAACTCCTTCTTCAATCCTCTAACTATCTTTACTTGATTACTTGAACCGTATGTAATATTTTTTTTGGAGCCAAAAGATTTCAGGATTTATAGTATCTTATACGGCTCGATCAAACGTTATAGATACAAATGTCACCAGGAAAACGCAGGATTAAACGGCACCCTTACAAGCTTATGCCTATTGACACTTGTAAGAAGGACTGAACTGGATAATGGGAGGATTAAACCAGGGACCTTCCAGTTATTGGAAGATTATACAAGATACTGCCCTGGATATAAAAGATGTTACAAAAAAAGCTCATCATATGCAAAATATCTCTAGACTACAAAAGAAATCCAAAGGGTTAGATAAAAATTAGTTTTTGTACAGAAAAAATGTTTTTGTGAAACAAATGTAGTAAGTAGTGTGGTGTCAGAATAAAAAGAAAGTCACATAAATGTGCAAATAATGGCAAATGCTGTGCTGCCAATAGAAATAGTTCAGGTCATGTGTTTCTACTCTTAAATTTTTATATTTCAGTCTGTTTCTCTGTCCCTCCTCTCCAGCCACATTCCCCAGGCCCCCAGAGTCCCAAGAGTCGTGACAATTTCAGTTTAGCGTGTTAGCATATCAACACTGCCTTAAATGCAAAGTAGCACTAAACACCAAGTAGTGTAGTAGAAGGAGATTGAAATGAATTTGTAAAATATTGGACTAATTGAAATTTTGCCCTCGTGGTGGCGCTAGAGGAAAGTTAAGTCAAATTTCATGGCAATCCATCAATATGTCCACTGAGTTTTCATAGACTAAACAATTAATTGAAAACTAATGGGAGGCTTAATCAATAACGAAAATAACCATTAGTTGCAGCCCTAATTACAATACTCCATCACAACAGAGCAGAGAGAGGGAGTAATGTACAAACTCTACTACTTTGATGCAACACAAGAAGAAACAGTGGTGAATAGAAAGACTGCTGTATGGTAAATGATAACGCTAGTCCGTTTGGACTGTGGTGGTGTTTTTCTATCAAGCATTGTTTCTCCTTCTCATTCCTGTCCCTGTGTTCATTTTGCTGTAGCCTGTCCTGTTGGTGTGCGAGCAGAGCTCATTTGTCAGCGAGCAGCTCACTCTGTTAAGGATGCGTATCGTTAACCGGAGACGACAGGGCCTTGTTTCACAGCTGAATAAGCCTCTCAGCATGGGATCCAACCCTTGATTAAAAAGTTAAGAAAACACCCTGTGGAAATCATATAAACGATGAATCGCTGTGCTCAGGAAGTTAATAGCATTTGAGGTGACGCAGTGTCAAGAAGCCTGTGAGAGATGGCATAAATGTTTTGGTTGGCCAGTGAAAAACAAATGCCTAAACATATTCACAAATACACACTTACATACATACATACATACATACATGCACAGGCACTCACAACAAATGTAGATGAACATGGTTTTGGTATGTGATAAATCTAAAGCTTATAGCCTTTGTTTCTCCTCCTATCACTTGTCCTGGCAGGAATCAAGCCGTGATCTATTTCAGGCAAATATTTTCCTCCTACAATTTGATTTGGACTTCACTGCTCTTGGAAAACATTTCACACATTCCTACTGGAACAGAGGGATGTAAACGCTTTTCTTATGGGGATCGGCTTAAATCTCCTCCACGTTTCCCAATTCGGCTCAGCTGCGTTGAAAGTGGTGAGTGTTCGCCTTCCCAAAAAGGCTACTTCTCTTCCTAGATCTTTCATGAGGAGGTCTGGCATTGAATAAGTTCTCCTTTGTCTGAGGGGAAAATCCAGCATCGACATCATCACTAGTTTGAATTAATGCTTGAGACTTAAGGTTTGAGTCAATGTTATCGGAAATGCAACTTTGAGGAATTCATCTCTGGTGCCACACCTCATACAAAACAAAACAAATCTTACTTTTTTCCCCCCACCCATCACAACCAGACTCTTAACAGTATCCAGATAAAATAATATCTGGTTTTACACCGAGATCCATCTACATGATATGAGTAAGTATCTAACTATTTTAACTATCATCCAAGTAACATGCATTATACCAAACTGATCACACCTGTGGGTGGAATATTGTTCTACGCACACATACTGTACACATGCTGCACACTTACACACTTGCCCTATTTCCACTGAATGAGCAAGAAAGACAAATCAGAAAGTGATGATTTTATTCATAAAAACGGGATTATAAAATGCAAACATTTAGTGTTGGTGAAACAATGAAGTTAGTCCCTGCATATTCTTGATTACCTACTGTACTGTAATGCAGGTCAGAAAGACAGCAAGCTAGGATTCGTTGGGGTCCAACGTCTATGTCTCTCGTTGAAGTCACGGCAACGATTTCTGACTACGATTACCTGATCTCACAGTGATCATCTCAAAAGACAAAAATATTGTGTAGTTGAACACTTTTTATTCAGACGCTGCACCCCGTTCAGGTCTCTTAAGTTATAACTAGGCCAATGCATGCCTTTAAAGGTCCAGTACGCAGGATTTAGTGGCATCTAGCAGTGAAATTGCAGTTTGCAACCATTTGAAAACTGCTCGTCTCACCCTCCTGCTCCAAGCGTGTAGGAGAGTCAACGGTGGTCGCAAAAAATGTGAGAGGCCAGTCTAGAGCCAGTTCTGTTATTATTTGTATTAGCAGCCTGTGATGTCAGCAGATTCCATGATTTTAATTACATTTATTTCGGCTGAGATTCAGCATCCATTCTTGACCTTGGAAACAGCAGTTGAGAAAACGATCTCCCCTCAAGATCCATGTAGTAGCTGTTCTGGAGCTTTCAGTCATATCACACGATCTTCATCCGCATTGTCATTTTGTCTTTGAATTTTTTGTGAATTTAGATCGTGTGATATGATCGAAAGTTTCAGAGCAACTACTCATAAGAGCTTGAGATTGTTTAATGCCATCCATCCATCCATCCATCCATCTATCTTCTTCCGCTTATCCGGGGCCGGGGGCAGCAGTCTAAGCAGGGACGCCCAGACTTCCCTCTCCCCAGACACTTCCTCCAGCTCTTCCGGGGAAATACCGAGGCATCCCCAGGCCAGCCGAGAGACATAGTCCCTCCAGCGTGTCCTAGGTCTTTCCCGGGGCCTCCTCACAGTTGGACATGCTCGGAACACCTCCCCAGGGAGGCGTCCAGGAGGCATCCGGGACAGATGCCCGAGCCACCTCAGCTGACTCCTCTCGATGTGGAGGAGCTGCGACTCTACTCTGAGCTCCTCCCGAGCTCCTCACCCTATCTCTAAGGCCAGCCCAGCCCGGCCACCCTGTTTTCTCAAATGTTTACATCAAATTCTATTGAACTTTTCTCTCTCCATAAAAGTAGATCCAAAGTTCATATTTGTGAAATGTATCCATATTGATTTCAATATCAATACCTGCTCTGAAATCAAACGCACCCCAACTGTATCAATCCATGTGGAGGTAGGTGTTTAGCAAGAAAACACAAGGTGAGAACATCATCCATTCAATTTCAGGAAGCGTTAATATTGTTCAAGGTCACAGACGACTGGAGCTTCTCCCATCAAGGCAGGGATGTAATTTAAGATATAATTATATCTTCAAAAAAGGAATGAAAGCTGTAACTAAGTTTAAAATACCTGAAATAACAAGATAAATGTTCCAGCTCCTCAGGCAACACTCATTACTTTAAGTGAGTATTTGCATTTAGTGCCTCAAAATTGATGATGGTTTCTAATAACATTAAAATACTAAATTAAAAATGAATGCATGACATTGGACCAATAAAAAATAAAAGGTATTTCCATATAACACCTTCACCTTCCTCAGAAAGAGGCTTCCTATTCTTTGCCTTCTGGACTCCCACTGCACCTGAGAAAACATATTTGCATGGTATATCTCTCCAAATGGCACCTCTATTTTTGTTTTTGGTGGCGGGTCTATACCTATAGGCGGTTTTATCGTGCTGACACAGCCCTGCGACTTGCTCTACTTGTCTGTATAATAGAGGTGTCACCCCACCGGCAGCATACAGCTAAAGTCTATTATGGAGTATTGTTCCAATACAATTTTCTTAATCTGCAAGTGCATATTAGCATTTAGCCGGAATAAGATGACACACATGCACGGGCCCACAAGCACATGGGCACAGAGAGAGAGGAAAACAGGCAAGGAAATGACACAGAGAGATGGACAGACAGACGTGCAGCATAGGTAAGCTGTCTGAATCTAATGCAAATTATTGTCTATTTATAGAGACAAAAACCCACATCCAATATGACCTGCTGCTGTCAGAGGAAGCCACTAAACCATATGTTTACTATACTTGTCATCCACTTACAGTCTGACTGGTGTAGAAATACTAAAAGTAAGAAACTTGTGCATGAGCGACTAGAGAGACAGATTGAGCAACCTCTTTTCAGTGCATTCATCATCTTGAGTGGATCTGGCTCTGTATCCATTGCTTTTCATTATTTTGGGGATGCTGCTTTGTTCCTGACAGTGATTTTCTCTCTTCCCAGCTCCTCTCCTTTCTCTGAATTGAAGGCTCCGTGACACTCTGTCAATAAAAGCTGCACTGTTTTTTACTCAATGCA
The DNA here is from genome assembly GCA_011952105.1 of Coreoperca whiteheadi. Taxonomy (NCBI): domain Eukaryota; kingdom Metazoa; phylum Chordata; class Actinopteri; order Centrarchiformes; family Sinipercidae; genus Coreoperca; species Coreoperca whiteheadi. Next base: position 13,548,894 of record CM022480.1, on the reverse strand, counting down.
CCTGCCACAAAAAGCTTTTTCTACTTTATCAACGAGTCATTCAGGAACACAAACCCACCACATCCGAAACAAACCCCTGAAACTCTGTTCACTGGAAAAGGCCATAAGCTTCAGTTTGTTTTTTACTGTTCAGACTCTTCGCTCCACTTCTGTCTTCATGCACTTTATATCCCCTGCAGCCATGTAAGTTTTCCTACCTTACCTCAGCTTTTATGGAATGTCGTTCTGCCTATCATCTCTTTCTCTCTCCTCTGTGTGATGTGGAGGAGTTTTGGGAGGAGCGACAGGAAGGATCTTGATTCAGAACAAAAGCAGGGTCCCAGGGCTGTCCCAGAAGTAGCACTCTCTTAGTGGGACAAGCCTGCCAAACAAAAGGGGGTCAGCCATGCAGAAACATTCAAATTCTGACTCTGTGAAAAAGTGAAAACACTGAACCTTAAAATGGAAACTCCCTCCAGCTCAAACCCAAAGTTGCCTTTTGAAGTCTCAACACAGACCAAAGTTAGGACTAAAAGGTTGAGCAAGAGTTAAGAAAGTCTACAAACAAAAGCAGTTTAAATGTTCTCTACAGTCAGTTCTTTGGGGATCTATTTCTGCATGGACTGATTTATTAGACAATAGGCCCCTGGGCACAGACAAGTAAAAGGCTCCCCACCCCTCTTACATATTAGCATGTAAAAACTGTAAAGAAAAAAATGTATTTTTAGTCTATGATGTTTACATGCAACCTCCCCTACACCCCTGCCAGTCTGTCATTTCTCTACTATGTTTTCTCAACACTTGAGGATGAAACCAGTATTTGATTTATGGCCTCCTGGACGCTGCTGCATCTTAACTCACTTCGCTGGATTTGACTTCTTCACAATATCATCAGTAATCAAAGACGAGAGTGACAAGCGATAATGAGTTTATCCTCTCTCTCTCTCGTCTGTGCCAGACTTGCATCTCACATCAAAATGAAAATAATTGATGATAAACAATCTACAAAAAACAAATTGTTAAAAAGTTGAAGAAGTGCCTTTGACAGTAATCCGACACTTGGATGAGATGTTTACAAGCCACAATCTGCTTGATTTCTATCTTTTTTTTAAATAACAGGATATGATGTTTACATGTACAAAACACGAACATGACACCTGAAAAATCTGATCCTAATAAGGATGCATGTACTCGTACTCATTGTGTCCCTTTTTTTTAAAGGAATTGTTCACCATTTTGGGAAACCCATCTGATGTCTGTACGACAAATATGAAGCTACCGCAAGCTTAGCTTAGCACAAAGACTGGAAACAGGGAGGAACAGCTAGCCTGGCTCTGTCCAACAGTTGCAAAATTCACCTACCAACTCCTAAAGCTCAGTATAAACGTTATACCTTGTTTTAATCAACACAAAAACCACAGTAAAAAAAATTCTGTTCAATGTTGGGTTATGTGCCCGACTATGTCAGGCCTCTGAGCAGTTGCCAGGCAACGGAAAGGAAGGAAGTAAAAAAAATGCATCGTTATATCAAAGTAAATAAATAAAAATTACAGAGTACTTTTGTACAGCATGGGAGTACATGTATGGACAGTGAATACGTGGATTATGATTATGATCTTTCCACAGTGAGAACTTGTCATGCTGGAGCACACTGTGTCTGACATGTATTCAAGCTGACCACCGCTGCTGTTCCCTCTAAAGGAAGAATCTACTAACTTTTAAATAATAAATCATTTATCACTGCTGAGAGGTGTCAGCACAGTCAAAGAGCTGTGTTAGATCAGTTGTTTTAGAAAGAAACTTTCAGAGAAATCTATGGAACAGTCTCTCATGCAAGACAGCACAAGAAGAAGGTTAGACTGACTTTTCTCATTGTAATGATCGTAAAGGACGACGTTTACATAATGTTACCCTTGACATAGTGTGCCCTCGGCTGCAGAGAAAGCTCCCAGTTCCTTTACTGTGCCATTTACCCAGCATGATGATGTTAATAGGTGATTATTCGAGCCACAGCATCAATGGGTCTTGGTAATACGGTCCTCAGGAGTCACTCACTCAAGAATAATCTCCTCCCGATCAAAGAAAAAATGATGCTTACATGCCCACAGCCTCTGCATTGACAAATACAAACCCTCTTATATTAGAGGGGGCAACCCTGTCTCCTACAAAATACAATAATATAATACTAATTTTGCCAAATTTGGTTTGTAGAGAATGCCATTGCTGCCTAGATTACATTCACTGGTAAATTGGCAACTGAGATATCACCATGACAACTAAGCAAACTCTGTCTGCTGAAGAAGACTGCAAGATGTGCATGTTTGGAAAAATCTATTAAGTCCACCCCAAGTTAACACTGTTTAACACTTTTTATTTATTGTTTTTATGGAGGAGGTCATGGTGATGAACTATTACCAACATAGACCCCTGAAAGGGAACAGCCGAAAGGAAAAAAAGAAGAAGGCTTACCCCATAGAAAAGCTCACCAAATGAGCTGTTGTAATGCCAGTTACAGGTAGATACTGGTATTGTCTTTTGAGCCCCAATTTTTATTTGTTTACATTTTGGCAAATTGGCACCATTGAAAGTATGCCCAATAAGCAATTATCAGTTTCTGTTTGCAATGTACCTATGGATGTAGACAACTATCACTGGATTACTTTGATACTAAAGAAAACTTAAAAACCTGATGATTCACAGGCAAGTTCTGAAACGTCTTTGTTCTTCGATATCTAAGAAGACGTTCAGTTGCGATGGACATCTGCGATAATGAAAATCTGGAAGTGTAAGCCACACTGAATGATCTCTGTGTGATAAGATTTGGCTGAAATTTTCACTCAAATTCACCTCATGCAGTATGTTTTCCTCCCCTTCAACTCTCCTGCAAGCGCCCCCCCCCCCCAAAGAGGCTTTTCGTTTTGTCCTGCAGAATGTCTATGTTTATTACAGACCATATCCTGTAATTTCACAATGGTTCAAATGTTGTCGGGAACAATGTGTGAAATTAACAAGGAGCACATTTAATTCCCAACCTCCCCCTGTAATTTTAATCCCATCTGAATAGGCCTATATAGCTGTTGCGATATTTCAGTCTGAACCAACGTGGTGGGCTGACTGATTAACATCCCTGGAGCCACCGCTAACATCGCTAAAAATCCTAATCTGGGCAATGAAAAAAATTAGTAGGAGACAGAGTTTAGGGTAAATTCAGAAGTTAGGCAAATAATAAGCAAAAGACCATGAATTAACTCTTTTTCTTGCGTTCTTTCTTACAATCTCTCTCGCATCATCTCTCTCATGTTTCTTTCCTCTCTGTCTTCTGCCTTCCTTCCTTCTCTCATTCTCCAGGCAGCAGATTTACAACCCTCCATATTCGTGTATATCAGGACATCCTCGGTTGCCAAGGAGTTGAGTGAGGCTTCCCAGAGGAGGGTCTCCTCGTGACCAGCACTCCATATATTACCTCTCTCCATCCTGCTGCTAGCTGTAGATTGCCAGTCCCCCCCTCTGGCCTGCTCTGATCTTTAATTACTTCAACAATTTGTTATCTGAACTCTAGAAAACTACCAGAACGCAGCGTCCATAAAACCTCTGATCGCTCCCTGCTGCTGGCATTAAAACAGTATAAAAAGTGTTGTTGTTTTCTTTATCCTAAACCTCCCTGTATTTACTAATCTGAACAGTGCTTTATCTGACAGAGGGGTTGTGTTTATCTCATTAGGCCCACTTCACTGTATCTGCCTCCACCTACATACAGGCAGAGTTCAGTTATTAGCTTTTTGTTGCACATAGAGTTTCAGCTGTAAAACTATCAGAAGCAAGTGAACTTTGTGTCCAACCACCTCAGAACAGCTGAATCCCAAGTTAGATAAGGTTAGCTTGTCTGCTAATGCCGACCAGTTGCCAATGTTAGATACCTGGAAAAACCAAAATGTATTGAGTGGATAACGTCAGCTAATCCATTGCTGGCTTGCTAAAGTTATCCGTTGCAAATTACTGTTGTTGTGATGTTATGGCTTGCCACATTACTTCACCGGGTAAGTGTTGATTTAAGCCTGCAAGAAATGATGTAACGGTACAATAATGTGAAACAGTTTGTTTACACAAGCCTGTCTGCCGTTGTTTAAGGCGACTGAGACCGGCAAAGTTGTACAGTTGTTAGAAGAAAGTTAAAAAGCAATGGGTTGCTGTTGGTAGAGTAAGGATGTCAATAGAACACGTTTCAAGCCCTCATAATTGCTAGGTTAGTGTTGTAAGACGGTCTGGACGCTGGAGCAGGAACAGTTAACATTAGCTATTGCTGGAAGACAGTTCCACATTTGTTTTACATCATTTCTTGCAGGCTAGAATAAACACTTCGTGTGGCAAGCCATATCTTTACAACGATAGTAATTTTCAAGTAAACGCTATCTAACTAGCATATGAAACATAACGGTGCAGGACCCATTCAGTAATTACGGTAACATTACTTATGTCTTATTGTTATACTAAAGTGGCAACAATGTCATTCATAATATTCAGTCTAGCTCACTAACCGTTATCGTTATCCTAACATACATTTTGGCCCCTTTAATCAATCAGACAGAAGCATTTGGTAGGTTTGAGAGCCAACACAAGGACACCAAACTAATGGCTCATGTATTCAATATCACAGCACAACTTGACTGTGACATGTGTTTAGTTAGGCATGAAATTACCCTCATTATAAGATCCACAGAAGTAATAGGAAAATATTCCTGCTGATAATAGCTGAAAAGAGTCATTATTGTTTGGGTTTGCATTCATAAAGTAAAGCCACATTTCAAACTCATCTACATGCGGTGCAGAGATTTATTTTCTTATTTTTCTTTTACAATGCCACAGTTCTCTGTATGAGCCAAGGTGATAATGGCAAGGTTGCAGCACAAATGTTATTTTCACAAAAATAAGTAATTAAGAAGTACTTTTAATATTTTGTGAGTTTTTTTTCAAGTTTAGTTCTTCTACAGCAACCACCCAGTTTTTGAGAAGAAAGGTTCATCTTTATAATATAATAGAGATTTTGATTTACAACACAAAAGTTGATGCTGCTTTCATTTGGCCTTTCAGGATGAACTTCTAGTTTCAACTTAAAACCAAACAGATGGGCAGATAAATATCTACTTTTACTTTAGCTAATTTCAGGAAATACAGACACAAAATAAAGATAACAATTGCGTGCTGCGAACAATAAAACCAGTAAAGACAAAGTGTCTGTTATTACATCGATCATAAATGAGTTTGCAAATATGTATTGAAATATGTTTGTAAAACACACAAAAAAATATTGGCATAACAACTTTAAACAAATGTGGCTGCTGAAGAACAGACTGCAGAAGCTCCACTTCTGAAACCGTTCCAGTGGACGAACTCACAAAGATATTAATGCTAAATCATGTGACTCGGGTTAGACCAAATACATGCTGCTTGAATTTCAGCATCGTCTGAGATAAATCCAGCTGAATTAAAGGAGTGGAGCAGCAGTGGACAGAGTAATGCTCAGACTGCGCTGAAAGGTCTCTTTTACTTGTGGCATTGTTAACAAGCCAAAGTAGACAAGATGTTGCCTGTGAGTGCCACAAACCCAGAGGAATACCAGATGTGCAGCTTTACTTTATGTGTAACAGAGGGTGTGAAATGAGAACTCAAGGGCGATTTACCTTTTGCTTTTTTTTGTCCCGTTCCATTACATTGGTAGCCAACTGCACTCATTTACATAAAGAGAGCGCTAAAGATCAGATCATCCAAAGCTAAATAACAGGCCTAGACTGAGATCACACATGAAAAGAAAACAGAGGTACGCACACTTTTATGCTCTGGAGCAAAATAAGTTAAATATCAGCAACAGGCCATGACATTTCAAGTTATATGTTCTACTTGCTCAAATAGCTCTTCATGCCCTAAATCACACACCACAGGCTACTAGTCTTCGCATCTTCTAGGCTGGCTTTGTGGTGACCTATCAGCCGAGAGGTCAAACTGACTCTTTCATTACTATTCTTGTGTCTTCACTACATAACAGGCAAATAATTACGTAAGTACATAAAACCTTTTCATTATTTGCTGTATGAACAATAGATAACAGAATGGAATTACTTTTTTATTAAGAGGACAAACAATGAGCACAAATATTTACAACAATTTTGGTTACAACCTTTGGTGATGAGTAACAGAGTATTTATCATTTGCTTCAAGTATTGGTCCAGAAAAAAACTACAGTAAAACACATTTTAGGCAAAGTTTATAAACTTTAACCTCAAGGCGGAGAGATGTGAAAATGAGCCAGAGAGATGTTTGGGGTCACGGTGAAAGGTTACTGCCTTCTGGCAAGCGCTCTACTTAATGTCTTGATGTGTGCATGAGGTCTGACCCGATAACTTCGAATGCACCCAAAAATACAGCCAAACATTACACATAGTATCACAGATCCCTCCTGCCATACAAAGAGTAGCTGTATTTTGACAGCCTAATCCACCTGCAAATACAGGGAACAAAGTCAAGAGACAGAAATGATGTGTATTGTTGAGACTATAGATTTTATTTCAACTGCAAAAATATGATCTTATGTAACTTAAATTATATGACATACAGCATGTGTTATTTATAAAAAAAAAAAAACAAATCAGCCAGACGTGACAAATCCACATTATGGTTGGTTTCTTAATTTAATTTAAAAATTCTGTTTCACTGACAAATCAGCAGGCTGACAAATCAGTTTTTAGCCCCAAAGCAAATGTTACCTAAAGTTAACGTTAAATAAAGCTTCTTTCTAAACATGATTGCAATAACAGGCATGTGTCTGTTTTTTGTTTTATTGTTTTTTAAATCACAAAAGACATTTAAAGAGACTTAACCTATATCTTGAGGCACAACTACCCTGACAGGAATTTAAAAGGGCTTTAACCTGGGAAGTAAAACAGAAAATATATTTGTTTATTTACAGTAGCAACAGTGTCACAAAGTCACTGGAGGAAAGCATGTCAAATATTAATTTATTATTAAGTGGATGATTATTTGCATTGATTTTGTTGTAATCTAGCTTTTCCTTATGCCGCCATAGAGCACAGTGTTTGAGCTGTCATTCATACTTACAAGCCAAGAGTTATAGCTTTTTCTGGAGTCTTTTACAAGCCTCACATCTTTAAAACCTGACCGATTAATACAACTGTGCTCCCAAACACAGATTTATACAGAGGGTGGTAATTTCTTTAGAGGCGATGTCAGATTTCTAAAACTCTGTTGTGTATAAGTCTGTTAGGAGTGGAAGATAAATGACTGTTAAATCAACAGTAATAAATAAAAAAAGACTAACCTATTATTTTAATAAATCAAGCCAAGAGATAGTCAGAGGTTTGCATCTTAAACCTGCTATACAATAAAAAGATGTACTTTAGTTGTGTGACTGGCTGTAGATACAGCTACACAACAGACATTAAGCTCTACATCATTCAACAAATAGAGAGAGAGACGGGTGAACAGGAGGGGGGCAACTACAACCTTCATGTGACTGATTGATATGAACGGATGCAGAACTATTCAATTGCATTTATGAGCGTTGATTCAACCTAGAGTTTATTTACCATGGTGAGGGATTAAAGAAGAAAGACTTTGTTCTACTTAAAATGTAATTCATATGGATTGACTTGCCTGGTGGTGAATACTAAAAAAAGGAGCCAATTTATGATATACTGTATGTGCATAATTTTTAGATCCTCAAAGGGGGAAAAGTACGTAATGAATCACACTGACATTCACACGCTGCTCAGTAATAAGGTATTACTGTGTAAATAAATAGAACAGAACCACATTGGCAGGATGCCTGGCAGCACATTCATATGAGATAATAGCTGCTGATTTGATGAGCATGCTTTCATCAAATGTCAGCAGAGCAGCGTTCAGTGTAGACATACAAATATGCCAATAACATGAAGATGATTACTGCGGGGATTACAGACATTTGCATTTTCCACTTGATTGACTCAAACTCTGGTTTACCATGAGGCGAATGTTAATGACTATTTTGCTAGATGTTTGATTAACTCTCTGCTCAGTGTTTACCAATGTGTACATTAGCCTACCTCTTAAAGAACCACCAAACTGCTCTCTCTGATGTGTGAGGCAAAGCCATCTCATTGTAAACTGACCTCGGAGAACAAACTGCAACTAACAAAATTATTTTAATGATTGATCTATGTTGATTACTCTTTTAGATTTATCTGATTCATGATTTAGTCTACAAAACTTCAGAATACAGTGGAAAACGGCCATCACAATTACCCAGAGTCCAAAGTGACATCTTCAAATTGCTTGTTTTGTCTGATACAACCCAGCAAATATTCCATAGGAAGTGACATGAAACAGGGAAAAACTGCAGATTCACCTGTTAGAGCACGTACCACGTATCAAGGCCATAATCCAGCCTGGGCCCTTTGCTGCATATCATCATGTTGGATGTGGGGTTTATTTGTTTGTCTAATCAATCAGTAGTAAGTGACGTATCTGTCCCACCAATGTAATTTACATTTGCAGCAGCGACTGCTTGGAGCATTAAATTAAAGCTGCAGTAACTGATTTTTTTGCTCATTTTGGGGCTGCGGAAACAAGTTGTGAAATCAACACTAGGTCTGTTTTCATCCTGTTCTTATGCACATTTTTTATTTGTGTTTAAGTACATTAAGAGCAAATTAAAACCGGAGTCAAATTTCTTGTATGTGTACACATAGCCAATAAAGCTGATTCTGATCTCAGAAAAGAATCTGAGATACAGAGGTCTGGAAGCAGACTAGGACTTCTCGTCCATGTTGCCCTGGAAGTTGGGCATGTGGGTTCATTCTTGACCTTGAGGATAGTGATTCGGTGGGGCAGTCCCATTTTGGGTTTTTTTTGGTCTTTGTCAGTGAAGTTTGCTCAGTTGTTGTGAAAATGGATATGCTGATATGTATATGCGTAGTAGTAGTATCACTCTGTGATGCAGTTGAGAGCTCTGGAGAGCAATAGTGAGAGGACCTTTAGTTGGAATGATCCTTTCTGTCAATCATCTCATCAATTAATATACAAATCATTTCAGCACAACTAAATTCCTTCACTACTACCATACTTGACAGTACAGTGTGTATGGGTTAGTATGGCCCGCCTGTCTAAAGCTAAGACACACCACATCTGCCCCAAGGTGCAACATTTGCTGAATCAACAAGATCACGATAGAAGCTATTCACTCACTTTCATGGTTGAGTGCTTCAGGAGGTAATGTACAGTACTTGAAGCTTAACATCTTAACACGACCATTTAAAGCTTCAGATTTTGATATTAAACCTCTGAGATTTTTAACTTTAAGTTTCCATGTCTTCCAAGTTTCCATTCTTCTTTCTTTAGAGTTGTGCAATGATCTTCCCCAGTGCCACCCCTGGTCTGTCAACCACAGTTAATAGTAGCTGTAACCTCATGTAGTAATTCTTATGAGCGGTATCCCACTGATATTGCAGGGAGCAAAGCAGCCTCACAGGCAGGGAAACCCACAGAGCCGTGATAAGAGATGGAGTCCACCATGGGTGGCCTCACACACTTGAATGGCGACAGGCGTAGTGACTGAACACAAACAAATGTCTAAGACAGTAAGCAAGAAAATATAATTTCTACATCTTTCATCTCATTGCTGGGAGATTAAAGAAGGACTAGGGAAACACAATCAACTGCTATCCGACAGGGATAAGAGATGGAAAAGACAAAAACCGCTGATCTCTTTTCATATTTAAAATCCAAAGCACACTGTGATCAATCAGAAAAAGGCTCTCTGTCTGATTGTTTGCAGTGAGGTTTTTAAGAGGGAACAATGTTGAAACAGGAACACACACATTAGTGATGGTGAGGTGATGAAAGCAGGTTAGTAGCAGAAAAAGTAATGATGGCCGAAGACTGGGTTGGAGTTTATGTGACGTTGAATTGGATAGCAGTTTGAAGTTTCACCTCACTCCAAAATCAAGTTATTGCATACTTCCTCCATACTTTACAAGTTGACCCAAGTGTAGAGGTGTCACAATGCGATGCACAGGAGAGCAGTCAAAGCAGGGCAAAGCAGAAAAGGAGGTGAGGAACATGCAGTAGGTCAAAACAGATCACAGCTTTACAGAACAGGGGCTGGGACAGGATGCAGGCACCCAGGTTCAGGTACAGGTATGGGCAGATGTGGCTTGAATACAATGACAAACTAGACAAATAGCATTGCTGATCTGGTAGAATATTGGTGTAAGTATAAATACTGGGTGGCTGACTGGAGGAGAAGAGGGGCAAATGTGTTGACAATGATGGCTCCATAGTTATTCATATTGATTCATGAAATAAAAATGATTATGTGTACTGTAGAATTTGATTCATGACTGAATCATAAAAACACTCTTTGTCACAACTTTGTCTGTTTTTCAAAGCCAAAAGGCTTCTCTTTTCTCCTTCTTTTTACTTTTTTCTTTCCCTCATAGTAGCTTGTTTAAGAAAATATTTGAGATACAGTACAATACAGTAAGGGTTATTATTAGTCCTATAATATCCACCTGAGCCTGATAACAATGTCAGACTAACTGTATCAGTGGTCTTTCACAAACTAATTAGTAGCTGTTTTTATTGCTCCCTCATAAACATTCAGTAATAAGCATATTTTAAATGCCTTTTGGTGTTATTTATATTAATCACATTCTGTGACGTCCTGAAATAAATCCATAATCAGTTTTGGATCAAGAGTCATCACGTGACAGGTGTTTGTCTTTTAAACTGTTACTGTTACTTAATAATTTCTACGCTGTGCCTTATGAGTAATTAATAATAATAATAATAATAATGACTGTAATTTATATAGCGCCTTTCACGAAACCCAAGGACGCTTAACAGACAGCAAGGGAAGGGCAGGGGGGAAGGGAGAGAAACCATAGCAGCTATGGTCCATAGGGCTCAGTGAACAGGTGCGTTTTAAGCTGGTTTTTAAAGGTTGCTAGAGATGATGCAGAGCGGATGGAATGAGGAAGCTTGTTCCAGAGTGAAGGTGCATCAACACAGAAGGCTCTATCACCAAACGTCCGTAGCCTGGACTTTGGGACAGCGAGCAGGTCCTTGTCTGAGGACCGCAGGGACCGAGCTTGGTTGTAAGGATGGAGTAGGTCGGTCAGATACTGCGGTGCAAGTCCATTTAGAGATTTGTACGTCAGGACGAGAAATTTATATTTTAATTGCGTCTCTTCCTTGCATCCCCGCTGGGATGTGGTGAAGCGAGAAGCCAAATGGAAAGGACCCAGAATTTGTCCTATGGACTTTAAGGCCACTTTCACACAGACAACATCACTGAGTAAAAAACACAGGGTCATCCTGCAAAAACCTTTACCTGGTTTCTCCTTTGCAACAATACAATGCAATCATCAGGCAAGGCGCTGTGTTAGCACATATTCGTGGTTGATTACTTTTAACATGAAGGGTGTATTGCTACTCTTCACTAGCAATCATCATTACATTACATTACATTTATTTAGCTGATGCTATCATTCAAAGCTATTTAAAATAAGTGCATTCAACCATGTGGAAAAATTACAATCATGCAATGACATCAACTACATCTAATATGCTGAACTGCTTCAAGTTCTACATTTAATAATATTTATTAATAATAACATTTAATAAGCGATAGAGAAAGAGTTTGAACAGATGAGTTTTCAGTCTGCGACAGAAGATGTATAGAGTTTCTGCTGTCCTGATGTCAATGGGGAGCTCATTCCACAATTGTGGAGCCAGGACAGCAAATTGTCCTGATTTTGTTGAGCGTTAGCTGGGCTCCCCTTCATAGTCAGGGATGCAGTGGACATGCTGGGGTGTATGGTTTGACCATGTTCTGGAGGTCATTTTCATGACAGAAATGGATGGATGGATGGATGGACCATGACAACTAAAAATCTTCAAATTCATTGATCTGTTACTCAAAACAGCCTTCCTGGATCATATTTTATCATCTCACACCTGAAGTGTAAAGATGTTTTTCGAATTGAACACCTGATAAAGCAGCCACATGCTCTGATGGCGAGCGATGCTAGTATACCATCACTGTTAAATTAGTCAGTCAGAATTGCAGATATTAAAACCACAGGCTTTCATCTGGATGGCACTGAGCAGTCAGTCGCTCCATTTTTGGATTGTATAGATGGCACCCTAAATGGTGTAAAGACTTTTTGTGTTGAGGTGCACAAACCACCTCAACACAACCACCTCTTGGGTTTTGCACATCTGATAGTAGCGTCAGTATTTATAAGCCAGAGGAATCAGTTCCAGTATTCCCCAAGACATATCAGTCACCACCACCCTAACACCTAACATAGTTCTGATGGATTGAAGCAAGTTGTCCTGCTGGAAGAGAAAGTCCCTGAGGCAGAGCATCTGAGGGAGGCCTTTGAAAAGAAATTCACACAGTATGAGCTTCTGGTGCCACAGCAGCTGGAGTCATGGATTCATGTCATTTGGGGTTAGATGCAGGGGCTTTGCGGTCCAATCCATCTCTGCAGCCTTGAGCAGTCTTCAGTATTGTGGTGGAGAGGAAAAGAAAAGTCAGCTGAAGCGTTAAGAGAAGCACAGCCAGAAGAGCAGTTAGCCACCTGGACACAAGATGAGGCCTGATGAAACATTGGCCGGTTCACCTGGGGAAGGATTTTCTGAAGAAGAAACAGGAACACCACTGAAGTATTGAGGGCAAACCAGATTTCTCTTTTCTTCTCTTCTCTTTTTATATTTATTTAAGAATGTAAAGTTTAGTCATCAGTATATTAATAGGTTGTACTCAGTAGGCGATATGGGGGGGAATGCCATCCCCCTTTGTTAGCAAAATGACAAAAATCCATTCCTTTTGTTAACCTGCTTATAATAATCACCACAATCTCGGACCATATGAGACATACTGGTTTTAAACTGCCTGTGGGAAGATTGAACATGTAAGAGTCCGTCCATTCTGTACTAAAAGCTCTGTTTCCGCTGTCTACTTTTCTTTTTTAGAGCACACCCTGTGAAATTATTTATCCGACTCTTCTGTGTCCCTGTGTGTGTGTGTGTGTGTGTGTGTGTGTTTCTGTCACTCACTCACTTGAGTCGCCCCTCTGTAAAAAATGTAATCATTCTCAACAATGTATCTATTTTTTCTACAGCAGACGGGGGAAAGAGAGCAGCACGACAGAGCACGGGTCAGATATTAACGGAGCTTGGAGAAAAAGTCCCCATGAATGCTCATAAAACTTTTTCTTCTTTTTTTTGCTGTTCCCACTTATTTATTCAAATAAAATTGAGTATTTATTTAAAAATATAAAGTAATAATTATACAGTATTTCAAAGTTTAGTAAATGCCCCTAAAAATCAGTTCAAGGGCCAAAAAATAGAATACCTTCTGGAAAAAAAAGGCACAAGGAAGCCCTAGTCGCCCTCCAGCAGTGCGAAGGCATCCCCGGTGTTAAAAATTAACAAAACGCCTACTGGTTGCACTATAACACATATAAGATTAAACAAGAACAGAAACAGTACATTTTGCCCCCCAGAGCACTTTATGTGGAGGAGTGGACATACAGTGGGTGAACAGATACACTGCATATCTGCAGTTTCAGATTCATGCATGAGCAAATTAGAAATATGTGGAGGAGTTTGCCCTTTGCTCACCACTCGTCTCCTCACCCCACTTGCTGTCAAATACACTGTACATAAACTAAAATGAAGGTACATTAATAAGTGAAGTATGGTATGGAAATCTGTGGAGCTGTATAGGGCTATTTGTTCCCTTCTTTCCCTTTTTATTTTACATTGAATGTAGAAATGGGGCAGCTCCCACTCTTCACCCTACATCCCCTGTCAGGAGAATGAGATGGCGACATTCACCAAGTTCACCACTACTCTATCACAGCAGCTCCTATTACTACACATTCACCCCCATCAATAAAACATACGATGTTACATGACAGTTTCAAGTGTTACATTGAACACATGCTGATGTCTTTTTGGCATAATGTTACTGTGTTCCATCATTGGCCCAAATGGATTGTAATGTCCTTACTCGTACCATTCAGGAGTGTAAATTAATTAGTGAAAAGTAGAGCTTGACTGATAATTGAGAATATTAATTATATTACAATAATTAATGTCCGATGTCAGCTTATCACAATGTCCGATGTCAGCTTTTCACAAATACTATATTACTATCACCACACATCAGCCAATAAGAAACAATAAATTGTTCTACAGAAAGGTCAAAGATATGTTTAGTTGTTTCAGAAAGAGTGTCTCTTTACATGAGAACTGACAGGATTTGTTTTTCGCCATATTAACGGTATGGCTCTGTGGATGGTAATGTTGATCTGCTGGACCACTTTGGTCCAGACTGAAATATCCTAACAGCTACTGGATGGACTGTCAAATTAGAATGAACCCTAATAACCCTGGCAATCTCCTGAATTTTCATCTAGCTCATCAGGTCAATTGTTTTATTTTATCTAATACTTTGTTATGACCTGCAAAACTAATGACATTCCCCCACCTATCATCCCTCTACCATCTGAATTCTTTCAACCTTGAAATATCATTTTTGGCATCAAAAATCCAGTATTGGCTGGGTTCTAATTACAAGTACTCAATTAATTACTTAATTAAGAAGCTCTTTATGTACTTGTTTTTACTTCCTTGAGTATGGTCTAAATTCAGTGATTCTAGATGCACTTAAACAGAATTCTTGTGCACTACTCAACTACTGGAACTACTCTTGGAAATGCCAGAATATGGCTAATAAGTCTGGGTATTATGGCATTAAAAGGGAGATATACTATCTGATTTTGCTCTCACAATCTTTGTAAGAGCATAGATGGTCACCACTTTGGAGATCATTACCGAGCTGGAAAGAGAGTTGTTGGTAGAACGATTTCATATTGAAATGGTTACCATCAAGATGTCACATTTGCTCTTTCACTGATATGATATGGATCGCAAGTAATTGTTACTGAGAGCAGACCTCAAAAGAACCTTTTTAATACAAGTGACTAGCTTACAGCACAATTTTACTTCTACCTAAGAAATATATAAATCAAGTAGTTGTCCACATTAAGTGTTTATTAATCTTGGAGTGTTTCAAAAGTTACTGAAAAGCCAGCAGCAGCAGATAGTCAGAATAGTGTGAAGAGTGGACATTCGTTCATTCAGGTTTAAAGAAATTGTGAAAAGACTGTCACTTTCAATGATAAAGAATATTTCTGGGTGAAGAGGCAAAAAGTGACAGTATATCTGTCACCAATCATGAATACTATTTCTAAGATTAAATATGATTGGCAGAATCCTGTATCTGTCAGTTCACACCAATGTTTTGAGCTTCACATCAGACCAAAGTGACGTCTGCAGAAGACATCGGCATGTTGAGCCTTTAGGCAGGACCGTTCAAGAGCAGGGGTAGACTGCAGCTCAGATAACCAAATAATATGTTGTATATTTCATGCAGTGCCTGTACCCTCTCACCTCATACAGCTTAATTGTACATTTGCTTTTCCCACCCTGACTCCACCATAAATTAAGCTTACAGTACAAGCACCTCAGAACTGTCGAGTCAAAGGAGATTTCAATATATGTTGAAAGTGGGAATATGGCAACAGGGCAGCTTTTGTGGTCACATCATGATGAACCGACACCTTTTAAGGCAATCACAGATAACCTGGGATATGCTATATCTACAACATTGTAAACCCATGTGATGAAAGAGATTATCTTTATTAATGTGGTGTATTATTTGCCATTCACTTTGGTACAGATATTCATGGTTCACAGAGGATGGATTCTGCTGACTTTGGTGATTCCCTGACTTTTTCTCTAGGGACAACAATTGGATGGATTGTCATGAAATGTGGTACACACATTAATTTACCTCTCAGGATGAAATGTAATAACTAAAATCTAATACAATTTTCATCAGCGTCATCTGTACTTTGTGCTAAGAAATGTTGGCATGCTAACACTTTAAACTAAGATGGCAAACATCAGCAAGTTAGCATTGTCATTGTGAGCATGTTAGCATTTAGCTCAAAGAACTGCGGTGTCAATGTACAGTCTCACAGAGGTGCTGGCATGGCTGTAGACTCTTAGTATTATTTAAATTTGATTTAGTTTGTTGTTACAAAACCAACAACCTACAACTGCAAGCATTTACTGAATTTCGGTTTTGTTTTGCAACTGTGAAAGAAATGCATTGAACAGTCAGGAGGAGAATCTTCCTTTGTGCACTGTATAACTTTCATTTAGTTGAATGACACCTCTTATCTTTGCAGTTATCTTAACAGTAGTAGCAGCTGGGGTCACAACAGCTATTCATTAAAAAAATTTAAGCACCAGATAAAGCATGACAATTTAATGTTATCTGTGAGAAAGTATAGATTATGTAATATAGAAACTAAAGAATGACCTTGGGCTCCCATACATATTGCCATCATCTACGAGGTCGTCCCACCAGATCATACATGCTCGAAGCGGAAAGATCTATTACTCACATCTGCCTTCCATTAAAGACAAGTATCTCTATGATGTATTGCAGCTCAGAATAATTGATATGGTGTGTCTCCGAACCGTGAGTTGATTGTTCGATTTTGAGCTGTTGGTGGTGGCAATGGTGCAATTAAATGAAGATATTAGTCAGTTTAAGAATTCATATCAACTGTGGTGTTTGGCTCAAGTCAGTCTAATCACCATTTATATAGCAAGGACATCGTTTGGTTAAAGGAATAAAAGCGGGGAGATGCTGTGATGTCTCACTGCTTGAGAGGGGCTCCTCTGGCAAAGATGGCTTTGCGGGCTTCTATCGTACAATAATCGGATGCAACATCTATTTCTACAGGAAATATAATGTATGTTATGATATTATCAGTGAATCTGAAACAGAAAGCTGTCCTGAGCCCTTTTTCCCAACGGCATCTCAAGGCTAAGATGATTTTAAAATTCATTTTACAAACCTTCCTAAGCTTAAAGCATTGTCATTTAACTCACTCGTAGAAATGATTGTAGATCACCAATTGCCCCCCACCCACCTTTTGAAGGCGAAGAAGCTATGGAACATGCAGGACGAACTGAAAACGACATGTTTCATTGAAGTTTTGAAATGTATTCAGCATCATCTTCAGCACCACGGAAAGCTTACGTTAAGAAGTTCCTAACCACGTTAAAAACACGTTCCTAACATGTAAAAAAATTTAACCTACCAATGGAACATTATCAGGACACAGGGGCCCCAGCATTGTTAGTTACATTTTGGGTCTTTCTTTTGACCAAACTGCAACTTAAGAATAAACAATTGCTAAAAACTGCCACTTACTAGTGAATGTGTTATGGTCCACCATGACAGGTGTGACAAGTTTTTGAGATCTCTGAGGACATGCACATATGACGTTCTAACATAAAACACTATTGACAAATTTAATTATTACAGACTAGAAGAAAAAAATGGTGAGATGCTAAAAAGAGCTTCAAATGTAAAGATATCATTCAATATACAACTAACAGTAAATAAATGTGAGACCATCTGTGGTAAATCTATGGAAAATGTGCTTTTGAAGTTGCCTAATTTGGATCTAAACACAGCTTTTGTAAAAATCCATTTATAGCCTCCTCATCTTTAATGCCTGGAAACAACTTTGAAGCAGTTTCTTTGTGAATCTGAAGACAGTTTTTGTTATCTTATGAAAATATATTTTAATAATGACAAGTCTTCTCTGTGATCGATGGTAATGTGGTATTCCTGGGTTACTGAGCTCTCAACGCTTAATCTCCTTTCCCTCCTGTACTGATGGATTTATGACTGATGTGTAATCTCTGCAGTTTGAGATACAGATGCATATGAACACGTCTGGATTCCCCTACCTGTGAATCCACAAAACTAATTTTCTGCTGGAATTTCCTTTATGAGCAGCAGTCAGAAAATGTGGACCTTTTATATTAACAATCTCACATGACTATGTATAATTTGAAAGGAATCACTCGTTGTGAGAGAATAATCGTCCAATTCTGCAGCTCCCCTCAGCTCTATCGAAGGTTTTTTGGCATTTTTTCAGCTTATTGTGATATGGTCAGAAGCTCCAGAACAAGTGAGTAAGTGGACCTTGAGTTGGGACTTTGTCAACTGCTGTTTCAAAGGTCAAGGTCGTGATTTATTTCTACTCGATATTTCAAAGCAGTATCCAACGAAGTGAGTATAACTGGGTCATTTTAAATGGTAAATGGTAAATATAATTCTATATTTTTTCTCACAAAATATTTATTCAGAGGTGAAGACAAGCTTATCTAGACTGCATCTAAATCAAAAACCCTTTCAGCAATCACCCCCAAATTACTGTGGTACTTTCTGAAAGGTGCCACTAAGGCTGCTTACCTCCATCACGTTCTCAATACCTCCATTGCTGTAAAGGAGGTATTGTTATCTCAAAGCAAAGGAGTTTTTTGATCCTGGAATCTTCAATCAGATCAGAGGACACTGAAATTAAAATGGACTCTTCAGGGCACGAGGTTTCCAGCCTTGGTTTGGTGGATTAGCTTCACAGATGAAGCACCTACAGTAATTTACACTTGAATATGGTGATGAAAGTAAAAAGCTATTTTCAAGGGTTTCTGTGCATCATAACGTTGATTTGCATGCATTTCATAGTGAATGAGATAACACCACTTTTAGTTTGAACAACTGAACAGCAAACATAATGTGCAAATTGTCCCTGCTGCACAAATGCTGGGTGCTTGACAATATAAGTGTTTCATAAGATAAAAGGAAATAAAATATTATAAGGGTGTTTTTTGGTGGGATAAAACAGCACACACAGCAAATTTACAGCAACATCATTTGTAGGATGGTCCCTAAATAAACGTCCTATAATTACAGTGAAATCTAATTAGAGGTTACCTAATAGCTTCTGGCAGACCTACTGTATAGACCACTTTCAATATTTTTCCAGACCTCTCTTTGATCCTTATTAAAGCTCACTGTAATTGCTTCCCAGTCAACTGTTAACATTCAATTGCTGATAATGATTTTTGCAGTTTCTCTCCCACGGACAAATCGGTTATTTGTAAAGCATTCAAACTAAGAAAATGCACGTTCTCAGATTACAGCAATAAACACTTTCAAACATCTAAATGTATACTGCAGCCCAGTAAAGAATGGAGCCTGAATCGAGAAATGCACAATGAAAGCCGAAATGATCTGTATTCATTGAATTGCACAGCTCGTTCCCCGAGAGCCGATGAGTGGACAGGCTCTTATATGGTTCAGGGTCAGTCTTTAGATCTTGAAGTGACTCTCCGATACGGCTCACTATTGATATTTCTCACTGGCTCCCAGCAGGGATTTAGACAGCAGAGACCATATCGACCTCTTCATGAGACAGATAAAGGCAGGACCAAGGGTTACTGTACACGTGTGTGAATTCTGCTGAAAGCTGGAAGATTTTCAGAAGGATAACTTAAAAGGTTTTCGACAAGCAGAATATAGATGTCTGCTGTGTATCTACTGTGGTTCTGTGGTTCTACTGTGGAGTCTGGTTAAAAAATATTTTTGAAGCTCTGTATTTTAACGGTCAGGCAGAGGAATAATGGGGCTTCATAAAATCATCCTAATAATGGGCGATCTGATAAATCTTTTCTTGATGATTGGTTGGTTTTGATAAAAAAAATCATCTTGGTTGGTTCACAAAAGACTTTGACTCTGGAGGCCGCAGATTACTTTCTGTATCGCAATCATGACTAAAAACCTTAATCAAGTAGTTTTACTCTCCTGCATCAGAAAACAGTCAACATCAGTTGTTGACAAAACAATCACACCACAAGGTTTACTGTATGTAGTAGCTGTTCTGGAGCTTTCAATCATATCACACCATCTAGCAGATGTAGTTTGCCCAGTTGTCCTAGAATTCCAGATGTTTAAATTTCCTTTTTGCTGAGAATTTTAAGGACTTCTCATTCCTGTTCGCTTAAAAGTTAAGATGTAAAGGTCATTCATGATCTTGGAAACAGTAGTTGACAAAACATCTCACCACAAGGTCAATTTAGTAGCTATTTAGATTGGAAAACTCCATCTGCTGAGGAAGATTGTGTGACACAATCAAAACCTCCAGAACAGCTACTAAATGGTGGTGAGATTGCTTTGTCAACTACTGTTGATTCAAGAGTTGAATTTCAGTCATTTATATCATATGCGTTATTTTTGGAATGTGCTGAAAAGGACTGTAAAACAAACAATTTTGCTTTCTTGTTCTAAAGGTCTCAATATGCTTCTGGCAAAGTGCTTTTTCGATCAGACAAGGTGTGTCTTTCACAACTAACCTGTTTGGTGCAATTCAAACACACTCTAAGGAATTTGCCTGTTTGGTCCAGTTTGTTAAGGCTGGTGTGTCAATCAAACAACTGGACAACAGACATGATTTCCTCCATGTGGGTCCATGTAGAGCTGATGATGCAGAACCACAAAACAATGAGTCACCTGTCAGTCCATGATTTTAACATCCATATTGATGATTTTTCAAACAGATTTGCTATTGAGTTTTTGAATATTACAGTCTTTTAATGTGTCTCAACATGTGTCTGGGCCAACCCCCTTACCTATCTGACCTCTCAACCCTTTATACCCCAAGTAGGTTACTCAGGTCTGCTGACCAGTCATTTCTGGTCATCCCTCGGGCTCGGCCGAAGCTCAGGGGTGACCGTGCCTTCTCAGTTGTGGTCCCCAGTCTGTGGAACAAACTTCCCCACAACATCAGATATTCCCCCTCTACTAAGTTATTACACTTTTGTTAGCCCATGTTGTTTTAAATGTGCTATAGAAATACATTTTACTTGTCTTGACTTGATTAAAGGTGAGGTATGCGATCCTAATCTAATACACATCTTTCGGTCAAATTGAGTAAATATCTTCTGATGGTCTGATGGATAGCTGTCCCTTCTGTTTGCACGGTGAAAAAAAATCTGGTGTTTGTACACAGCCCCTGGCTCTGTAAATGGGAAATAAACAAAGTGTCTCGGACCAAGCAACACAACACTATTCCAGATATTCCAGCCATGATTTGTGTGTCAGGTAAAGGTAAATTCCTTGCCCACAGGCATTCAGTTTACTTTCTAGTTTCCAAGATATGCTGTTGTGATATTTGCTATAGTAGCAGGAGAGTTGTGAGTATCGCTGTTTGGAGCTGGCGTGCTGGCTCTGGGAAACAGTCTTGTCCTCTCTGGCTGTTAGCTTCACAGCAGCAACTGTAGCAACTGTTTGCTAAACCACAACCTGGCTAAAGTTAGTTCCATTATTTGCTGTGTCGTTGTTCGCTCTATAACATAGTATTTGTCATGGTATTGGATTTCTCCAGAATCTCATTCCCCATCTTTAAGGATTATGCTGATTTTCAGAGAAATTCAAGTGGGTATATTAAACAGCTCACGAGTACTTATATGATAAATTCTAGAGCATATTTATAATGTGAAGCATACAGTACTGTGCATACTACTACAGCTTCACACCAGTAACAGCAGCATCATACATTCAGATTGTGTCCTGTTCACACACGAGTTGTCGCCTAGGCAGCGTGTCAAAATGAACAGCTGTCAGAATAACAACACAAGTGTGTTTTCTATTGTGTGATTGGTGCAGGAGAAATAAGACACTGCTTGTTTCCCACGGAGAAAAGGGAGACATTCCATTCGCACCAACTCACACCTATTTCTTTTTCTTTCTTACCTGCACTTTCTTAATTTTGAAATGGACCGGTTGCAGTTTCCTGCTCAAAGCCTTCTTCAACTGTTCCCAGCGGCTCCTGGTTTTATGTTTAGCACTCCTCATTCTTCTCTGCACTCACACTGAGAGGAAATTCACTGCGGTTTAATATTTTATTCTAACTGCAACATTAACCGCGTGTTTAATAATGTGCTGAAAGCCAGCGTTCAGTTATATGGGCTGTTGTGAGAGATAACAGTGATGCTCCAACTTTCAAAAGGATTCATAGGCTGCAGTGTGGGCAGTTAGGTTATCACTGCAGACTCAGAAGACATTCGGACAATCCGGAGTGACACACAGTGAAACTTTAATGAGCAAGAGCAAATATTGTGGAGGTGGAATCCTCCATTCGCTAGTTCATTCAAGTTTATCTTGAATTGCTTTGCTTTCTTTTCATCTTTTTCTCCATGTGAGTCATGGACTCTTAAAATGATTAATTTTGCAATGTGTAGATTCCATAGTATCTTCTTTTCTTTTATTTCTCTGTGAATCTTACCTCTGGTCTAAGCTTGGGTGACTTGAAAGATAAAAGTTCACACTTTGTTTGGAGAGCAGGTGAAGATTGTCATCCTAAGGTTGAGAAATTTCAGGTGTGATTTAATTCACTTTCAACTACACTTTGCATTTCATCCATGTGCTCAGCAGCAAGAGTTGGAATGGGTATACTGTATCAGTTTCTTTCACACAACCAGCTGCAGGGTCAGTCAGCTGTTTTGGATTGCTCTGTGAATTGAGGCTCAGCTACAGACTTGAAGTCCGAGGTGATTTAAATTGATTATGCAGGAGAAACAAAACCATCTGGGAGTAATATGTTGCATATCAGTTTTTATTTTGTACAAAACTTGATAAATATCTATCTTTCTATGGTTTCAACAAATTACAGGAGCTTAAATATCTATCAGACTAATAAACTGATTCAAAAGTTATGTCAAATCTATCACTCTTTCAAGATCTTGTATCTAATTTCATTATCATAACCTCCTTTGCTGTTGTCAGCGTCATCTCTGGGTCTCAGTCTCACACTCTACTGATGATACTGAGGACATGAATTGTGAGCCGTTATGCCTCCTCGTGCAGTAATATCAAGCTCCGTCATATCTCCTGTCACTGAAGGCGGCAGCCGTCTTCACCGCCCTCAGCTCAGCCTTGGCTCCAGGTCTCAGTCAACGTCTAGTGATGATGTTGAGCACACAGGGTGGGAGCCTTATCCCTCAACCTGCCAGCAGTAACACAAACCTCCCCCGTAGTTCTCGTCTCTGGAGGAAACCTCCAAACCGACTTCGGAACCCTCAGCCACAACTGAGGAGCTCTGCCATACTCCTGCTGCAGGCCTAAGGGGACCGAGGTAAGAGATAAGAAAATGGAGACTAAAGTGGAGAGAAGAGGAGAGAGGAAAGGCCTTCTCTAGGTTTTTTTTTTTTTTTTTACATTAACAACCTCTCAGAAAAAGACACTTTGAAGACTGATCAGCAAAGAACTGGAGGATACCTTTCCACATAGAAAGTGGTTTAACAAATGACATTCACTGTTATAAATAAACATGTAAGACATTAAAGTAAAGTAGATTTGATTATAAATTGAGGCCCCCACACTCAACTACAAAATGCATAATTTGCCATTGCCTTCTAAAAAAATTCATGTTTCTGACTTGGTTATGGTTAGGGAAAGATTGCGTTCATTGTAAAAAGAAACAAACAGTGGCTGCTGGTAGAAAAAAGGAAAGGAATCAAAGTCATACCCTTTCTTGGCCCATCCATCCCAACCTAACTCCATACGAGATTTTGTGGTTCGATAACAACGTCCCACTACTTCCACCTTTGGGAAGTAATATGGGGAATAAATGTGCAATGTCCCAGTGACACTGATTTGAATCTGTGATGAAAAACCTGAATATTTGGTTTAGAAATTAGATTTAGAGTTGCATGCTAATGATTTCTCAAAATGAAAACATAAATTTAGCTGATATCTAATTAGACTTTTTGAAGCTGTTTGACTAACTTGGTTATCAGGACTTCTAAATATTCCCTCTGTTGTTCTCCTGTTGCAGTGATGCTCCTTTGGTTTGATTTTTAGGGATCATCTTTTAAATCACCCCTCTTTATTTCAATATCTTGCAAGATTATGCAGTTAAGATGTACAGTATCAGTGTTCATCTGCCACATTGCTTTCTTTCACAGGTGGATTAGAAAAGGGTCTGTAAGTGCTTACTTCACAGTGATCTAGATTGGATTTCTTGAGGAGACGTCTTACCATTGAAATCTTGAAAGCTATGGGGAAGAAATTGAAATCAAGAGAGGAGTTTATTATACTTGTTGTTTCTTTGGAGAGGCTATGGAAGCAGGAGTTAAAAAGTTTGGTTGGCATGGGGTCTAGGACACACATGGAACAGTTCATCCTGCTAATTACTTCACTGATGGCATCTTCTGAGATTATATCAAAGGATTCCATTTGGTGCTTTTCCATTACCAGTACCAGCTCAACTTGACTTGTCTCGTCTCGTTTCGCTTTTCGCTCCGTTTTCCATTGCAGAATCGTACCTCCACAATAGTACCTGGTTGTCATAGCGACGCCGCAGGAAACTCCCGTGACGTAATCTTCTATGTGACACACACTCGATACCCACACACACAGGACAATGGAGGAAATCGAGTGTCGAGGAAAGACTGCACCTTCTCGTTTGACCACGGCGTATTCTTCCGAGTTGCCATAATAGTAATGGGTATATCACGCAATCTCTGGCCAAACTATTTAAAAATGACGGGGTTATTCAGGATACTCCGCCTGGTGCATTACAGAGTGGGAAACCAAACAAAGGCGAGTTGAGTCGAGGCGAGCTGGTACTGTGTCGGGGAAAAGCGCCAGTTGTAGATAGGGGACAACGAGCAGGGAGATCAGGGAATGTGAGTGTCTGCGTTTACAATGCTTGTTCTAATAGAAACAATTTTTTCTTTAAAAAATGAACCAAATTCTTCGCATCCAAGAGTTGATGAGTTATTATTAATAGTTAGAGTGGGTGATGGAACTGTAGATTTTGGTGGGATACTGTGGTTTAGCTTTACTTTGATAGAGTTAGACTAGTTTAAAGACTGTGTTTATTTTTTGCTCTTAGGAACTTTTGCTACCACCATGGTTCACAAGCTTCTCCATCTTGTACCAATAAACACATCTGCAGTCACAGTGAAAATTTGTGGTACTTAACTTGCAGTGTGTGATTCAAAATGTGAAATATGCTGCAGCCTCTAACTATCATTATTTACAGTATAAATAAATGTGGGTATTTATGACTAACAGGAGGAGGGAGTGTGTTTAAGTTGTTCTCTGTACACTTTTGTTGAATTATTGGTGCAAACAAACTAATCTGACTGAAAACAATAATTAGTGATAGTTGCTGTAATGGGTGAAAGGTGGAAACTGCTTGACAATGACAGACACCAAACCCTCTGCAACTCTGAGTGCTGGCCTGACATGCTGACTAGCACAGGGTGTCATTGTTATAAATGGACCCTGAGTGGATGACCTTTGATCTCACTGAATTAGTGATCAGACTCACAGAGCGAGTGCACACCTGCCTGTGGTGGAGGACTCTGCCTCCCACAACCACTCTCACTGATAACAGGACACATCAAGGAAGAGGGTGAGAACAGAAGGTGAGAAATATGTTGGGGGGGAAAATGAAGGAGGAGAGAATAGCGTGAGATATACGAGGTACGAATATAAGTCAGCATAAATGCATAAAAATCTGGTCTACTTTTCAGTCAGTAATTAAAATGTCATCCCTTCTACGCTTTTTAGCTGCATGACTATGGATGGCAATGTCAGTCTGTTGATCGGTCCGGCGCTTTGGTGCAGACTGAAATATCCCAACAACTAATGGACTGCTATGAAATTTCGTATAGGCAATAATGGTCCCCAGTGGATGATTCCTAATGACTTTGATGATCCACAGACTTTTCCTCTAGCGCCACCATGAGGTTGACATTTCTGATTTTGTGTGAAATGTCTTAGACAACTATCGGATGGATTGCCATGAAATTTGATACAAACATTCATGTCCCTCTCAGGATTATAATAACTTAACTTGGTGAACCAAGCACCATATTCAGGTCCACATGTAAGACCATATAGCTGATTGGTCTGCCATCAGTAAAACTAATGGCAAAACTTCCTGATGAAATAGAGCTGTGACCTTTTCACTTTTCCTCAGTCTGTTAGTCATTAGTCAACTGTGACATGGGGGAGTGTAAATTCACAGTAATGAAACTTTGAGAAACAGTATTTTGAACCTTAAATCAAATCTGATTATGCTTATGATCATGCTGATGTTTATTCAAAGGTTTTGAATTAGAAACATGTCAATAAACTCTAGCACATAATTTTTTACTTGCATTTTATTGAGAAAAATATTGGGGTACGGACCGAGACATATCCCCATCAGTAGGAGAGGGTAAAACAATCTATTTTTTTAAGAAGTTTTAAAAAGTAATTTAAGTAATTTTATTATTATTGGACCACCCAAGGACTGAGGAAGGTCGGAGAAGGGTCGCTCCTGCACTCTCACCCCTGGCTCCCTGTGGAGGCTCAGTTTAAGACCCTGATGCCAGCCTATTGAGCCACAGCGATAACAACCATCAATGTTCAGGCTACGGTGAAACCAATGATCTCTTTAATCCTCCAGAATCAACCTCGGTCCACTCGAACCGCTAGAGAAACTGCAGAATCCCTTACTACATCTTCTCATGAGGAGTAAACTATCACTTCTTCAAAAAGAAAACCATTTGGACCCTGCCCGAACTGGGACCAGCACCAACAACATTTTATAGAACCTGGCACTTCCTCTGTTACTAATAAAATCTGTGAATTTGTTTTCTAAAAATATAATTCTGCATTCTAATTTCCAAATTAAGCACTGACTGGGATTAATATTTTGGCGAGCCTGTGTGGTAAGCACCAGCTCAGAGTTTTATTTTACCTACTGTGGTTACAGTACATTTAACAGCTATAAAATGGAAGATTGAATCTACAATAATTACCATTTGTTCTGTTTCTACAGTATGGAACATCTGAATGGAAGATGTTGTAAATGGAAATGTTAATGAATGTAAATGTAATTGCCCTCCAGTCACAAACAATATTTGGAAGCGCTAAGGACTGCTTGTTGAAACAGATGCTCGCTAGCTGAGGCTGAACACCTTTTCCTGATTCATAATTTGCATGAAGTCAATAAGTGAAATCTTGCAGCAGGTGTTGGAATACATAAAAAACAAATAGTTTATATTGATTACTGTTGCAGCAGTTTTTGCGGCACCATATAAACAGGCATCGGCCCTGAATGTAGCCCCACTGTTTTAACTTTCTGCTTTGCACATGAATAGATTATTGGAAATTCTGATCAATACAGACATGTTTAAAGACATAGACATATTAAAAAGATAAAAATGCTTTTGTATTGAATGAACATATACATTGTGACAAGCAGCAGGTTCTTCCATGCCACCTTCAGGGGCTTTTTTCCATACCTAAAGTCTAACAACAATTTTAAATAAATTGATTAATTACTTCTTAATTTGCAGTTAACTGCAAAGTCTTTAATAATACTGTTAGTAAGGTTACAGAGTAAGGTTACTCCTGGAGTTTTGTCGTCAACATGAGGTTGCCAGGCAACCTGTTGAGACTCCAGGAAGTCACTGAGCCCACCCAAGACATAGTCAGTCAGTCATTTTCTACCTCCTTGTTCCCGTTAGGGGTCGCGG
Organism: Coreoperca whiteheadi; assembly: GCA_011952105.1. Lineage (NCBI taxonomy): Eukaryota > Metazoa > Chordata > Actinopteri > Centrarchiformes > Sinipercidae > Coreoperca > Coreoperca whiteheadi. The sequence goes on along the minus strand of CM022480.1, from coordinate 13,521,378 downwards.
GTGACTGGAGCCTATCCCAGTAACTCTGGGCCTTAGGCGGGCGGGGTACACCCTGGACAGTGGCCAACTCGTCGCAGGGCTGACACATAGACAGACAACCATTCACGTGCACATTCATCCACTGGCAATTTTTTGGACACATCAATTAACCTAAAGATGCATGTCTTTGGACGGTGGGAGGAAGCCGGAGAACCCACAGTAACACGGGGAGGACACGCAGACTCCACCCAGAGAGATCGTGTGACATTGGTCTGGTCCGGGACCCAAGACATAGTCTGGCACATAATTTCCAGTAAAACCACAACTTGTCATTTTTACATATAGGTTTTCATACAGAAAAGATGTTGTTCATTATTGAGCTTTAGAGGTGCTAGTAGGCAGATATTTTTAACCTTCAGATAGAGCCAGGCTAGCTGTTACGCGAATATAGCGAATAAGCTATATTACCAAAATATCAAAATAGTCCTTTAAATATTAGAACTCCTCATTTATGTAAACAGTCTGCCAGCTTGGCAGTAAATCACAAGTTAATCCTTTATAAACAGGCGCTGCAACATTAAGGTTTTATGGCTCACTTTGGCAACTTGGAGCAAAACGTAGGTGTGTTAAGATAATCATTGTGATAATAAAGCGATACATTGTGGAGCACTGTGTTTTCAATTCAAAAATGCTTTGCTTTCTTTTTATTTAAAATTTAAATCGCTGGCTTTTACCTCCTTTTATGCTTTTAAGTCTCTGAAATATAGTGCTCCCTGATGAAACATGCCGTTATTTCCTCATGCCATCCATCAATCTATCACTTACTGATGCATTTCACTTTCCTACCCTTTCACTCTCTCTCTAGTGATTGTAAGAACATATGCTGATTTATTCACCCACCCCTGCTGTTAGCTGCATGCTGTGCCAACAGCACATTACCAGGTAATCAAAGTATACAGTAATCACTCATTCATGTTCATAAAATTTAAATATCCCTCGCTCCCTCTGAGTTTACATCAATGGCATTTTGAGTGTGGATTTCTTACTGTCTGAATATCCAAATAATTTTAACATTAATAAGATTTGTAATAATGGTCCCAGTATTGCTCACTGTCTTTATCTGAAAAGAGAACATATTATTGAAAAGTGTAGCCGACCAGAGGAGAAAGTAATTGGGAATTTACTTGTGGCAGAATCTACAACTGGTAAGATGCAATGTTCGGGGAACAAGACATCATGAAAGACAGAATTTTAATCAATCAAATCTTTTCAATATACAACTTTTCAATTACAATATCTGATCTTTGACATAGCAATGCTCTTTTGCATGTAGTATCACTAAGTTTACACACACAGATAGTGTTGTTCATGTTTATAGGAGGGTTCAGTCGATGTTGTGCTGATGAATTATTTAACAAATGTGTTGCACATCGACACTCTAAGGTACAAATGTCTAGTTCTGGTGAATTTTTATTAGGTTTATGAAACTTATAAAAGATATAAAATTATTTTGGGGGGCAATAAGAGGTTTTGTAGCCCATGACAGAAAAAAAATTGTGCCAATTAATTCAACAGATGTTGAGATAATTTCAGGATAACTGAAGTCCTCTGTCAATGTACCTATGGGTTTGGGAGCATTGTATTAAGATACATTTGAAAAAATTTCGTTATCTACTACTACTAATACCAATAGCTTGATTAACTGCATTTGTAAAGCCATGAACACAGAATATATAACAGCTAACTTATTTTTTAACTGTGAACCAAAACAAAGTAGGAGTAACTTGACTTTTTATGGCTATGGACTAAACCAAGTTATAAAACTTCGCTAATGAATGCGCTTGGATGCAGACTGAATGGAAATGGCCCACCCCTGCATCTACAGCTTCACAAATCAGTTTTGCTCCACATTTTACTGAGATATGGGGTGCAAAAGGGAGAGCGCGCAGAATTTGTCATTTGTGAGCGAAAAAAACAGCATTTGAGACTAGTAACAGCAGATTCAAGCAGTTGGAGTTATTGACTTGTGTTTGTGCTAGAAAATTACCAAGAAAGAAAAAAGTGAGAACATATTCTACAGGTGTGCAACTCTCCTTGCATGAATTCTCATACAGATTTGCAGATATGCACATTTTGTCGAGCAGAGGATTTGTGCTCCTGCAATGAAGATTTTGAGAAGGTGTAACTGTTGTGTGTATCTTGGATACCGAAGCCTCCATCTTGTGCTTTTGATGTAATTTGCAACCAGAGTGTGCGCAGTAGTGATCGGAGTTGTAGCCGCGGTATTGAGTTCCCTCCCATACACCTGGCCTACTCAATCACGTTCTGGCCTCAGCTGTCAATGATGACGTGAAACCCCCTTTTTATAGCATTAAATAACTAATTTAAACCAAACTTATCAGAAAAATGAATGCTTGAACATAGATCAGCGTGATAAGAACTCGCTAAACTGACAGAAACCATCTTTGGAAAAAAAGTATTTGGCGTGTACTCGGAGTTTATAGTTCGGCTCATGTCCTATCCACTAACATGGAGTTTATGACCTGTACTGCAGCCACCTGGGGAAGATCGAAATGTTTTGGCTTCACTTTTGGGGAGCTGTCATGTCATGTCATGTCATGTCTTTATATACAGTCTATGATACACACGTGTAGCTATTTTCTACAACAACACATTCCACTGTTACAGGTGCTCAGTTATTTTGCTCCAATAATACCTTCATACAGTAACACCAATTACACCTGGATGAGATTTAATGGAAAAACTAGAAAACGACTGATCATAACAAAAGTATCACATTTAGCAGTGAAAGTCATGTGACACTTTCTTCAAATTGGATCCACAGTTCTGAGCCAGGACAGGAGGGCAGGAGGCCCTGACAGGAGGTTACATACTCCAAGCCTGGGTAGTGAAGCATGTATGTCAGTGTGTATGTGTACGAGTGTGTGTATGTGTGTGTGTGCGCTTATTATCGTCAAATCTCATGAAAGAAAGACCAAAACCAACATTGAATTGTGTAGTATTGTCTATGTAGACAAAGCCTGATATAGCTTATTTCTCTGTGCCATAGAGTTCTATTGTTGTCCAAAAACTATTAAAAACACATCCATGAGCCACACTGTTGCATGGGGTGACATGTTATTTCACTATGATGAACATGGGCATTGTAGTTTATTTTGAGTCCCATCTACAGTGTTCTGGTAATAAAAGTAGTCCCCAACAAAGGGCCAATTTACTGCTGTTTGAGTAACATTTGCTGAAAACTACATAGCCCAGCTGCTTTTTCAAAAATGAAAGTATATATTTGTGACCTGTTTGAAATGTTCACGTTTTCAATAAGAACAATATATCAAAAGAACAACCTTATCCCTCAAAGTTAGAATTATGTGCCAGTTATTTTACGTTTTCCTGAGACAATCCAATAATTCTGTCCTCTAAAACATAAGTAAAATCTATGACTGCCCTGGGACACCCCTCTTCCAAACTATGAGGCAATGTCATGCCCACAGGGAGCCTCCTGGCAGTAGAATATACCCTCGCATTTATGCATTATGTTCCTAAATATGCAGCTTTCTCTTATCACCTAGAAATAATGTGATTATTATGATGATAATGATTATAATGTTTGTTTGTGTGGTATGTTATATTGAAGTTTGTCTATGTGCAATGTTGCACTTTGAACAGAGTGGTGTTACCAAGCTGTACCAAAAAACATTATGTTCCACAGACCATTCATTTGGTCATTAGAATGAAGTAATGGTTAAGTTTAGGGTTAGGGGCTTGGTAATGCATTATGTCAATGCAGGTCCTCACAATTATAGAAGTACAAACGTGTGTGTGCTTGCATGTCAGCTTCAATTATTTGAAATTGTCTGCCTGGGCATTACCATTGATTTACATATGCACTTAGTGATCCCGGCTACACACACAAACAGAAACACCCCTCTCTGCCTGCAGTGAATTTAATAGCAACTGCTGAACAATTACAACTCCCCAGCTGTAAGTGCGTGTGGTTTCTCAGGAACATCCCGGGGAAGATTATAGGCTTTCCCAACTACAGTAAGTGGTGACACACTTTAAATGCACTGCATTCTGAACACAGGAGGATTTATGAAGAGCCTGTCATATATAAGCTTACTCACCATGTAGCCGGTCTCTTCGTCTGTCTTCATCTTCTTGATACTAAAACAAAGTGGTAATGAGGAAAACTTGGATTTAGTGTATTTTGTTTGAATAATCCTCCAAATTAAGAGGAAATTGGAAGATATTGAGGTTAAAATATGGGATTTTTACACACTAATGCATCACAAATTATAATCCAGTAATATAATATATATTACGGGCCATTCTGCATAATGAGAACTTTCACTTTTGGTAAAATAAGTATATTTTATGCTAATACTCATGTACATTTACTTAAGTAAGGATGTTTACGTGTAACAAAGTATATTTACACTGTGGTATTGCTACTTTTACTTAAGTAAAAGAATGTTAAAAATAAAAATGTACGTAGAAAAAATGAAAACAAACTTTGGCCTGTCCTTAAGCCACACAGTGTTTTTTTCTCTTTTTCCAGTCCACACAGAAGGTGGCAGGTAACCATTAACCATTATTATCTCTATCACTACATTCAACATTTGAGAAAACCCGTCTTGCTGTTCAACTCGGAAAGTGGAAGCTAGTTAGCCTGACTTGCTAATTTTAGCACAGATTCCCACCAGATATCACTTTTTGGTTATGTTATTTTAACACTTGCTGAGTGCAATAAGCTCCTGCACTCTCAGCATTGTGTTTGCACCACATTAAGGAAGGTGTCTGGCTACCAATAGCTGTCTCTATTTCATGGTTCGAGATGTGATGATGGCAAATAATGTTACCAGACTGCAAAATCCACAGCAACATCCTGTGACTTCTGCACTTAATACATTTATCGAGTAACATAGGGGGAGCTGAAATCACAGCTGGACAGAACTGCCAGGTTGTTGTAACTGAAGTGACATATCAAACAAATTTCGGTGCCAACCCAAACAGATAATGCACCAATCAAATTAGACCCAATTAAATTAGGTCAGTTGATACCAAAGATTCGCAACACATTTTGAACACTAATTTAAGGGGCACTATCTCTGTAGAAAAATAAATGAAATTTAAATTAATTCTTTTTGGTAATCACAATTTAGACAAAATAAATACACACAAGATACAAGTAAAAACAAATACCAAGGATATGAATATTAATATCTTTACTTTGACTTAATTTAATATCTCATTGGATTGGCAGGAAATTTAATTCCAAAATTTCTAAAAGTATAGAATGGACGATGGTCAGTGGTAACTACATTTAATTTGTAAATTGAGCAAAAACACTGGTAGGATGTCAAAAAATAATAATTCAAAATGTTGTAAACATTTACCTTCCAAGAGAGCCACACAGTTCCTCAACATTTGGCATTTAGATTATTGTAGATTGCACACACACTGTACATGGCTAACATAATGTCACTGTGGATTTCAACAAACCGTAACATCACCCACAAGTTCTCAAAAATCCATCCAAGCCAACAGACTGAATACACTGACTGGACAGATGGAAATGCAGCCTACCAATTCAGGCTCATTTGTATCTTTGGAGAGGCACAAAACACCAACAGCAGTGTTTACTGACAGCAGATTGCCTCTGTAAATGTCCTGCACCCACAGCTCAGCTCAATGCTGTACACTGACATAATGAACAGCTGCTGACAAAGGCCTCAGCTGACACACACACATATACAAAAAACACGATGAAAACAGCCTAAATCACTATTAAAGCGCATACCCATCCAGGAGACAGACCATGAACAACTCAGCTTGTAACGAACAAGGCCACTAGGTTCCCTCAGTGCTAGTGTGAAAGGGGCTTTTGTTTAAGGTATTTTTTGGACAGGAAATGAGGGAAAAGAAAGGTGGAGAACAATATTCAATTAAGGTCCCCAGTCAGATGCAGCTTAGGGTTGGTGCCTTAACCCCCAGGCCACCTGGGCGCTTCGAACACAGGATCTTTTTATGTAACCTGTAACCCTACAAACTAATGTAGAGAATGATGCTCCTACTCCCCAACCTCCTCCAAACATATTATTTTGTTGGTACAAATATACTTACAGAGGTTTGGGTCTTGATCTAATACTCTAATTATTGAAATGACAGAATTGACAGGACAATGTATTAACTTTTTATATAATGTACAAGATGATGTTGAAGTGGAGGTGTTTTGGTCACTAAGAAGGGTTCAAGAAGCAGCTTTGTGTTTGCTCTGGGGGAAAAAAATGTGTTATTTGTTAACATCTGCAGCTCAGGCACAAAAAAACAATTCCTGTAGCTCTCTGGCTCACAATCCCTCACATGGTTTTCAGCTCAGCTAGGCAACACATTCCACTAGGATGGATCTTAGCAAGAACTCCGGGCTGTGCCGACTTCCAATCCTTTGCCTAGTCAGCATTTAAAGGCCGGTCTGCTTGGTTGGATTTTAACTGACAGTGCTGCTTTCAGTGGCAGCTTGTGTAAGCATTAATGAGCTAATCCTGATTCCATCATTTCCACTACACAACACAACTGTAAGGAGCAGGAGCTTGACTTGACTTTTAAAGCCTAAGTGTAGTGCGTGTGAGCGCAGGTGTGCATATGTATGGGAATGTGACTGAGAGGACTCACCAGCGTTAACTGCATTGGACAGGTGAGTCATGTGGAAACAACATTATCCTGGGGAAAACTGAGGGGGGAGGATTCCCATTGGGATTTAGACTCATGCATAACTTAGAGAGGAAAGTTTCTAGCACAGACAGGTGTCTATCTCTCTGTGTGTGAGACTCCCCAGAATACACTCTTGATAGTTTTGTGCTGTTTTAATTTCCACAGCAGGTCCAATATTTCACAAAAATGTGTCAAGTTTCAGGGACATGAGGGACCTGCAGCCTTTCCCTTCAGCGCAGTAGCCATGCTTCAGCTCAGAGCAATTTTGCCAAAATAATCTCTCTGTGGCTCTCACCCAGGTCTATAAAAAACATGTTCTTCATTATTTCAGAGGGGTTTAGTTAATGGGACGCCGTTACAGTTATTTATAATCCATTTTGTGAAAGAATACTCATTAGCTGCTTGGCATAGAAAACAGATCCCACTATGCCCCAACTCCATTTACTGTAGATGTATTGATGTCGGGACACCGGTTCCCTTTGATTGCTGGGATCACACGGGCTAATTTTTATTATTTCGAAAAACCTTCAAATCATTGATCAGTGGTCTATTACTGAGCTGCTTAACGAATGCTGCGGCTGTGACAGAAAGCCTGGTTAAGCTGATAAAGTGTTTGTATATATTTATGTGAATGCACGTGTGTACAACCAAAACAACAGACTGATTACATTTTGTGAAGAGATGTAACTGATGCACTGATTTTGACATTTTGACATATTCACCATCTACTCTGGACCCTTCCGCAAACTAAACAGTCTGTTCACAAAGTCAAACAACCGTGTCTCTTACTATATACTACTAATTTGCTTTTCCAATTACGTTTTGATGGGAACCATAATCACTGCCTGGATTATGTTCCCTGGCAACCTCTTTCCCAGTGAAGGAAGTGCTATATGTGTGTAATACGCACTACTTGTAGGGAGGTGGTTGGGGTGGGTCATAGTTGCTACGAGTGGATATTGCAAGAAAACAAATTAAATGTATTGTCAGTGAACATTTTTCTGACACGTTAAGTATCATCATTTCGCCACTTTGCAGAATATATTACATTAACAATATTTTCTCATTATGTTGAAATGTAATTCAGTTGGCGCTATGTTTAAATTAATAGTAAATATATGTAATTTCTACTTAAACAGGGTTGACTTCATTCATATTGCAGATAAGATAGTTTTTTTGTGTTACTTACTTCACACTCAGATACAATGATGACCCAGTGATAATGAATATTAAGCATTAATTGTACACATCACTGTGTATTATTTTAACCCCTTATAATTTCAATTAAATGGGATTTAATGCAGTACAAGACTATAGGAAGAATACAATGATTATTCATTGCCTGGAGTTGCCTGGAGGCTCTACACACTGACAGGTGTTTCCAGTTAACCTGGCTGATCTCTGTTCAGGGTAAAGTTGGACAGTTACCAATCTCAACATACCAGTAGGAATGCTAAAAGTGTAAATTACTCCACCTTAACAGGTGCAACGAGACAGTGAGGTGACAATCGAGCACATTTTACACACACCTCCACTGTCCTGAGAGCAGGTCTGATCAGGAAAATAAGGAAAAACACCTGTGTGAGTAGACTGTGGGTGTGTAGTACCTTTTTAAGTTTATTATAAATTAACTACAAATGTACCTCCAGTGGGTGTGGAGTTTCAGACAAACATGTTGACAGATAAGAGCTTATCACACTGTACAGCTGTCACTGTGTGTATGTGCTGTTTGCTGCACTTTTTCTTGACAGCTGCAGTGCGACTTCAGGATTTTGTTTTGTTTGAAATGTTTTCGCCAGTGCCATAAAACTGACTCTCACAACTGTCTGGAAGGGTATCGCTGCACAGTTACGGTGTCTGCAATTTCCTTTCACCTCTGACTTTTTCTGACCTGAACATTGTGTTGTACGTGACTCAGGCAACAATGTCTACGTTGTGACTCGCATTCTCCAACATTCTTATTTCTGCCGACATGTTTCCTCATCGTTTGGACCTGCCTCTGCTGCATTAGAAAAAGCTCTGACACAAGTAGCTGTCACAGTTGAGTGCATTGGCAAACATTTCCCAGGATAGCAGACATGTCTTATTTTAAGGGGTTTGTGGTATTGCACATTTGGCCGCAGCTGATACTTCTGCAGATAATTGATTTTTGCTGTCCAAGAATTGATGAAGCACTGATTTATCCAACAATTTCGTCTAATGTATTCCTGTTTGTTCTTCACTCAGCTGTTGTTACAAAGAAATGTGTTTTCGCACTAGCATAAAAGGGAAGTGTATGCTCAGTAGTTCACATGCAATAAGCTGCCCTGTGCACTTGAAATGTGATGTGACAATTAAGATCCATTCTATACCAAAATAAATGGTACAGTCATACCCATAGCATTGTGCATTTACAGTATCTTCCAGCGCAGATGTTATCCTGGTTAAACTGCCCTCCCCATCGGACCAATCTCTGCCCAGTATGCAGGTTTTGATTAGGATATTCAGTAACTGTCTAAAGTAGTTTATTCTCTTATTCAGCCTTCAAAACGTAGTTGTGTTAGATTAAGACAAAAATGATTCCAGTGGGATGAGATAATTGTCTTTGGGCCCAGTGTGATTCCCCTTGTTTTAATTTTGAGAAATGAGTGCCAATATATTTTAAACAAGACAGAATACTTTATTCTGCACTTGACCCCTGATTCTTGAAACAGTGAATGCAAGTTTAATTAGTTTCCAGACATATATCCTTCTACATAAATGTCGACATCATTATATCCACATTAAACCAGCTCTGAAACAGTTTTATGTCCATGCAGGCATGTTTGAAGGGGCATCCTTGCCATTACTGTAATATTGCAACAACCCCAAGGCCATGGTTTACAGCTGAAGTGAAAGTCCAGCATTTGAAGAGGTGAGATGCTGTAGAAAGACACATCGGAATTGAACTGTTATTGTGTCTGGTTTTGAAATCTTGAATCTAGAAAATATGACCGTGGACACTGATGGTTTGGTTTTTAGTGTAAAAACACTGGAGACATTAGCATTCTGTGAAGAACCCACTGGGAACTTCTTTCTGCAAGCGAATGAGCTCCTTTGAACTCACAGTGAAGAATAGTGACCCAGGCGTCTGACATGCTGCCATCAGCCTGATATGTGTTGTTGTAGCTGCTACAGAGGGCATGTTGTTTTCAACAAACAAAGGCAGTGCACTCATACCATCAGTGAGACATTGGTGCGTTCGAGGCTCCACTATTAGTTTATGCCTAAAGGATAAGACTGGCATTATTCCATATTTTTCACATTGTCAAGAAATCTCATGAATAGACAAAAACCAACATTGTGATAGTCTGTCTCTCAATACTTTCAATTCAATTCAATTTTACTTATATGGCACCAGTTCATAACAGAAGTTATCTCATTGCACTTTTTGACTTCCCCTCCCTGTCTAGTACTCATGCTGCATTCATGTCATATTGGAGTTATCATAATTATCACTTTCTTTCTCTTACAACCAGGCAACTTGGATTTTTCTGAAAGTTCCAATATATCCAACTTGCAAAATAATAGCATTATATAATATAATAATAATATAAAAGTGCCTGAATACCAAACAGAGATGGCGGCCTCACATCACCCAAAGTCTGTCACTCAAGGTAATTAAACCCAAATTTAATGGATATATGTTCAGCCCTGTTCTGACAGCAATTTAACATGTCAGTCTCATGTCTGAATAAGCACCCTGGTCACTTACACGTAAATGTCACGACAGCAATCTTACTGTGTCGGACCTGGTAACATTTCCAAATCACTTTCAACATGGCACGTCTGAACTGAATACAGATTAACGTAAAGGCAGCAGCAGCACAAGGTGAAACATGCAGAGAGGAAGTTCATTGTGTCTTGTACCACCTTCTAACATTAATTTAATAAATGCATTATCTCAATCATCATCTCTTATGTACAAAATCAGTTCAAATGAACTAGCAAACACTATGACAGAGCCAATTTGGGGAGAGTCTTCTCATATCAGATCAGTCTATAAAATCAATTTTTCTCTGGCGGTGCAACTGGGTCACGCCTTCACTATGTTTTCAATTTTCATTCATGCCAACGGTTGAATAAATGAGTATCCTGCAAAATGCTTTACATACTGCATGTGAGCTCATAGGAATTAAACGAGAGAACTTAACAGCCTGTCATTCAATGCTTGTGCACTGTTGGATATTACAAAACAGGCCACAGAATTCACCCTCTAATAACTTTGATGATAGATTAATGTGAGAGGGTCATTAATTGAGGCTTCAATGGCAAAATATCTTTTAAACTCCACCAGTGATGCAATCTGTGAAAGAACAACAAACAATCCTCCTTCTTGCTATCATAACATTTTTAACTCTCCGCTTTCTCTCTCTCTCTCTGCACCAGATGCATAATATCTTGTAAACATCAAATAACTGCACATAATTTTTATCTGTGATCATACAACTGTATTGTGTTGTTTCGATGATGTGAACTCTCACAAGTCACAAACATAGAAAGCTTTCCCCCTATCAAGCGTTCTTTTTTGGCCCAGAGGTTTGGGCTTGTGGAAAACACAGCTGGATGATGAATACTGAAAACTTTGTCATCATGTAAGTGCACAGTGAACCTAAACAAACAAAAGAACTGTTCTGATCCTTAGAAAATGTAAGCAGGTATCCATGTTTTTAAGATCAATATTAATATGTATCTGTGCTATTAAAAAATGTTGTTCCATTGATCCATTTGAACTGCAGGTTTTAGAGGGAGACAACATTTGGAAATTTATATATTTCAGCCAAAGTTGAATACAAAATATTATGTGTAAAATTTGAAGCCAGGGTTATTAAAAACCATTCAAACATTTCACCCCCACCATCCATTAAGAAGCTTGCCTTGATGGATATCTCTCTACCGTGTGGATATGATAATAATACAATAATGCACTTGTTCCGTTGCTTTACAAACAGGGAGGGGCTGCAAGTTTGATCTGTTAAGTGTTTAAATTGAGGCAATAAAGATATCTGGTTCCTTCTTGGCAAATCTCCAGGACACTACAATGTGCACACTCATCCTGCTTCATCTCCCACTAAGTTGTTAATCACTGTCAAATAAAGTTGTGACAGGATTTATTGGAGTCTCACTGTTATCACATGGTGCTACCGTAACAGCCCACAAGTCACTGAGAGGCAAATTGGGATGCATTGATTCAGAGGAGAGAAATAAACTCTGAATGCAACAAAGGTGACTCAAAGTATAGTGAGGTGTTTATAGGGCTCAGGTATAATGTTTTCAGACTGAGTCCATTGTTTAAGAGTGTAGGTTTTGTTGGGATTTTTCATGCATGAATGCATTTCTTTTTCATGAAGATGACTCAGTTTTTCAGTGAATTTCATCCATCTGTTCAAACACTTCGATAAGAATCAGTGGTGGTCTGGGATGTAAAATAATAAAAACAATTTGAAGAGCTATCGAGCAACCAATATGTTTTCTGTCTTTTTGTCACACAGAAGAACCTACCCACCCACTTAGTCCTGTTGACAGATGTAATATGGAGTTACCAATAGGATTTAGGACCTTAAACTGCATGCCTTCTAGCTTGTCAACCCGTACCAGAATCTGCCTGACTACCTACCTGCCTGCCTACCAACACCTGCCTGCCTTCCAATACCTGCCTTTAAGCTCAGTTATGTGCTATAAATCATTGAACCAGGCACCAGTCTGTCTGTTTCGTCTGCGTTTGAGTCCATCCCCTGCTGCCTGCACTCCCGAACCTTGACAGTAATGTCCCTGATTTAGCCTGGGACCTTTTGTTGCAAGTCGTTCCCCATCTCTATCTCCCCTCTTCTCTCTACAGTCGACTCAAACTAAGGGCATAAAGCGCTCATAAAACTTCTTCACGAAAGAAAGATACAGTGCAACACCTCCAATGAGAATAATATACATTTTCACTGTATTTGTTGTCTTTGTTAACTATTTTAATAAGGGTGGTTTGTGACCTGTGGCTGGAAAGAATCATATTGAATGATATGGAATCCTTTTTTGTTGGCCGAATTACGCTTATGCACCTATGTACAAACACCGTATACTTTGTACAGTGCAATAACTAAGTGACAAATGACAAATATAGTATGACTAAGCTACGTAGAGGTTGTAAAAAATTCAAGTTAAATACAGGATGTTGCCCCTTTCTCTCTATTTTTGTGTTCTCAGCTTATTTCTGTATTTCCAACAGGCACCATAATGCCATTATGTTATTATCTCTCTATCTGGTCATAAATAAAGCACAACACAATCAGTCTTTCATAAAAAAAAGGACTTAAGTGATGTAATGAATTTATTATTCTGTATCAAACAGCTGTATGGAGGCAGCTGGCAGGTGTACCAAAATAGAAATAAATATATTAAAAGAATCAAACCACATGCCACATATTGCCAGACTCACCAGTTGACCTGTCCAGCATCTACTGGGGAGATTAAAACTTTCAAAACTTCAAATGGCCTCTTTCCCACCCTTTAAGATAAAGCGCTGTTCCACAAAGTGTCGTAAAAGCAAACATTTTCAGAAAAACAAGAATAAGACAAAAAATAACTCGCACACTCATCAATTGAGCCTTTGACTGAAATCTCAGAACATCCCACCACTGCCAGAAAAACTCAAAACAGACACACTTTTGACCCTCCATTTAAAGTGAAGTATTTCAAAGGGCTAAACCGAAAAACAAGCCTGCACTGTATTTCATTCCCACGTGGTCACTCCGTTTCCCCAGGATGGAGATGATGGGATCAAAGATAAGTCTGTCCATTTAAAGCTCTGCAGTTTTAATTTCCACTTAAAACAGCCCACAAAGTGTGTGCGTATATACTGTATGTGTGTGCCTACATGTGTGCAAGTGATGTGCTCCATTTCTTCATTAACTGCGAGGAGATGGGCAAGAGAAACAGCAGTTGAATCACAGTATTTTTTTAACAAGAGCGCTCTTTCTGTGAATTAGTATAGACCATGTAATATAATTTTAAGAGACTTTAATCGTACTTAAAAGTAAAGCTTTTCAGAGAACTCTCTTGGGATTAATTCTCTGATATCCAAAGGAAACTGAGCAGTATGACAATGTAGTTAACGTAAATTATCAGTTTAAAGGGAAATGATGCTGACAGACATACACATGGTATTGTCAATAACATTGTGGTTGTTTAAAATTGATTTTGGGGAAAACATGAGAAACAATGTTTATGGCAACATAATGCCATTACACGCTTCCTTAGGCAATGGCGTTATTTAGAGGAATTTTTTGTCATTTTCCCTCCAGTTCAACTGGTGTCCTTCTCTTGCTAGTTTATGTTGGAGACATGTGCTTAAACTTTGATGTTCGATATCCAATCCCTGACTCTCAATGTCTGCCATGTTTTCAAGAGGAAGCTGTCAAAGTCCACATCATGCAGGCTTCTCTTAATGTATGTGGGCTCTATGGCTGTGCAATATCTGCACATGTATTTTGTTTGTGCCCTCTCCAGTCCCTCCATCCATCCAAACAGAATGTTCCCCAGCGGTCAAAGGTTTGCTTATGGTAGCTGCTTATTCTTTGTGACTGCTACTTATTGCCACCCCTGCAGATTCTCAGTAAGTGTGCAGTGTGGTATAGTTAATAAAAGAATGGCTGAGATGTGGGTTTATCATTCAAGACATTTTCAAGATTTCTTTCTGCAGGTAGTTCCCTCAACTTTTGGAAATGACTAGAATTCATCGTAATAGCCGTCAACAACCAAGTTTCTGCAACCTTGTAACAAAACCTCCCCTTCTTGAAGAGGGGGAGGAGGCCGTATCAGCAAAAAGTTTCAGTTTTCTACCTTATAATTGCTTGAATCTGGGCCATCTATGACATAAAACTGCTCAAACAACCTGAGCAGAGTTAATATTAACTAAGCCTATTGTTATGCCCCAAACTACTTTATCTTCTGCTTGCCAGTTTGTGGTTTTGCTTTCCTTTAAAAATACAACATTACTTTAAATGTTATACCAAAATTGTCTTTAAAATTAATAATAATGATAATGATAACAAGAGACTAACTCTGAAACAAAAAAAATATTACGTTATCTTTAAAAAAAAGATACTAATAGCTCGATAAAAGTCGGCTACTAGCGGTTTTGTTCAGTTTACACACAGAATCTCAAACAGCATTGCTGCATTGCGATAGTGAATAATGTGTTACTGACACATGCAGTTTCACTTTAAAACTAGTATAATGCAATGCTGCATCAGCATTACAGTGTTATATCAACACTGTGTCGACAGAAGAGTAATGTGTGTGTGTGTGTGTGTGTGTGTGGACGAGGGTTTAGAAGTCATGAATTTTTGATTAAATTCAATGCATGCAACTACTATCAAGTTCAACAAGGTTGCTGCTGCCGATTTAGACCGAACAGAAGCGGGCAGGGCGGGCGCGCCTCTGCCGGGCCATAATCTCCCCAGAAGCAGAATGGATCGCATCGGTCTCGGGAAGCCTCAGTGTCTCTCCCCGGGGGTTTAATTGTTGATGTAGACACAATGAGCTGCGCCTTGATGCACTCCGCACTTTATACACCTTTCACACCATCTGGCGATAGAACGCTTGAAAAAGACATTTTTGAAGTTACTGTTGTCAACTCGTTTAGTGAGCAGGGTTTCATAAATTTTGAGAGTCGCCCAAGTTTGCAGGAAAACTGAAATGACCTGTTTTGAATGCTTAACTGTGCTTATACAGCCGGACAGCTCTATCTTTTAGATGAGATGTGAAGCAGCCTCGGCACTTACAGCAGCAACACCTACAGAAGCTGTCCGCTGGTACCCTCGTGAGTGTAACCAGTTCGCATTTCGTTTGTACTGGACGTGCGTAAAGGAAGGGCACCGCGGCCGGGATTCCCTGATTGCCTTTATGCTCCGCTTTTTTCAAAGAGAAAGAGGAGAAGAATCCACAAAATGAAGGGGGAAAAAAAGGTAAGTTATACGATCTTTTTTTTTTTTTTTTAAATAAGCACACCAACTGTCAGTTTGTTGCCTTTACGCACGCATCTGAGGTCGCAGAACAGATGACATTAGTTTATATTCCAAGTCGATACGGAGTCAGGAGAGAAGTATAGTATTTTTACTTGCAAAAAGAGCTGAATCAACGCAAATATCACTGGTAAAAAATATCTTAGAAAGAACAAACAGCTCCGCACAGAATCCTTAAATATTCCGATACACAAGAGATGCAACAGAGCATGATAAGGTCACTTGTGATTAAGTCAACATGGATAAAAGCTGTGTGCCCCAGTGTGCCCAGTAAACTGCTGGAAGATGCTGACTTCAAAAGAAGGACATTATGTTAAAAAGCTAAACGCACTCGTTTCAGTTCTTCAAGGTCATTGATTGCAGCTTTGTCAAACTTTACAGATCTGTCCTTTAGCTACTCAAACATCCGTGACCCTGCAGAGTAATTTATATAAAACCAGAAATCTTTTTTATAGCTGTTTGGACCCAACAGCTTTAGAGTTAGTGTGATGGCAGGTGAGGGGTTAATAATGCCATAAAGCTTATTTAATTTCACCATGAGGTTTAAATTTCAGTGTAAGGTGACACATATGAATGATTAATATGCTACAGTATGAAAGCAGATTCAGAGAGAAGCCACTGGTGTTTACTTCCAGTTGTGGCATATGCTGCTGAATTCATTAAACAAATGTTGGGCAGGAGAGTGGAGTTACATGGTGATATAATTTGTGGGAGATGTTTAAAAAACATATATGTTGTGGTAACTTGGCACAAGGCAATTAAATATGATTTTTATGATTATGGACAAGAATTACTAAAATCGGCATAATCTTTCAGTCCCTTTCTGTCTGATCATCCTCTCTTTTGAAGAAGAAATTTAAATATTTGACTAACAAGAAGATGCCACTATTTCCATTAGGAGCTGCTGGTGAGGAGGAGAGGTGAGCAGCCCAGGCATTAAGTCCATTTCAAGTTGGAAAAAAATAGACTTGTCTCTCTGTGCTCTCAAGCTTTTCAGAAACCTGCCTCAGGCTCTTTTTGCAGAAAGAGTGTTGCATTTTTGCTTTAAGAAGCCAATTGATGTGAGAGATGAAATGAAAGAGAATCAGCATTACGGTGCTCACACACATGTGGGGCTTCCTCTCTGGCTCCCCCTTTTCTCCCCCATCCTCACAAACTCAGGCAGAGGTGCTACACACACATGCACCTTAACTATCAGGGTGTGACTGATCTGAAGACAGAAAATTGAATCGACAAACCATTAAATTGACAGAGACCCCTATCATGCCACCCCCTCTCCCTATGTAATAATGACACTAAATTAAAACATGTAAACAATGAATCTGGGATTATGATAATGTTGAATATGTAATTTTCTTATATAATGATGGAGGAGTTTTCTCCACTCATCTGGGGCATGAGAGGGTCTCAAAGTGGACTCATTTGTAGCTCATTAGGCAAAGTAGAAAATTCTAGTTTAATAATTGATGTAGGAAGAGGCAATTGATGCCTGATGGCTAAAAGAGTGCAGCACGTGTGCATAGAAGGACGGTCCCCCTATAATAATATATTTTTACATGTAGAGTAAAAGAAAAATCACCATCGCGCTCTCCCCCTCACTTGCTGGGAGATATATTGTTATTTCACCTTTTGAAAATCAAGCTGAAACTGAAATCTAGTTCCCTGCCAAGACAAGTGGAGTGATGCTGAAAGTCGGGTGAATAAGATGAGGATATAAGGAGAATCAAAACTCACTTTTAAACTGACCTGAACAGATGCACCTACAAACACATGGGCTACTGACACCTTTTTAATCAGTAATTGCCTTAATTGTTAAATCCCTCCCCCAGACCAGTGTTATATAAACAGGTAAAAAAAAAAGAGTTTGGAGGGTAGTGTATTTTGCTTTTACAGAGCCTTTCCAAAAACAAAAATACACGGGCACAAGTCTAAGTAATGGATTAAGCTGTGTGTTTATCTGCCCTAACCTAAGCCAGAATGTGTGGTTAAATGTTGCATCCAAGGCCAAAGAAGGCGCATGTCATACTTCATTATTTTGTGTTAGGTTACATTTTTAAAAAGCGCTGTTCATAATAGCACATCCACTGTGTGGAAGCTGGTCCTGGATGCTACTAGTGTTTAGACTAACGTTAGCGGGTCTGTCATGTTCTTTAATGGATTTGGGCAGGTTTACAGTCCAGCAACCCCTGTTGATCCTATAAGATCCTTAACTAGTAAGGATGTTGACTTGTCGCTTTAGCCTCAGTCTTTTAGCATGATATCATGTAACAATCAATCAAGTGCATATTTTTGCCTTTTACAGGCTTCTTGTACTAAGAGACAGGATTTTCAACCATCTCATAGAGCTAGTGTTGGCTTAATTAGCCAGCTAGCATCAGCTGAGGTGATAAAATCTGCCAACAATAGTTGTCATGTCAGTCAACTAATTCGACTGTCGCCAGCTAGAAATGAGATGCCTGCTTTTGTCTACCACTGTCTGCAATCAAGAGCCAATTGTTTCAAACATTTCAAAGACTTTTGAGTGGCAAATCTGTGACTATTATCACTGGTAACTGCATGGTGTGCCGTGGGAATGGAAAGGTTGACAGGCTTAGCAACAGTAACTATAGGGGCCAGATCTTAGTGAAGAGTGAATTTTGAAATCATGATTTACAAATATGATGGTCAGTGCAGAGGCCCCCAATGAGACATATACAGTAGCTCCCATTCCTCACTGCATGTTCATTGTAATTCACCGTAGATATAAACAGCACACTCTAATGTATTGCATGTTTACTTGGGTCTGGCATTGCATGATATGTGTTTAATGTGACTCAAGACCTGGATTCACTTGCCAGACTGAGTTGAAACTGAGAGAACAAGAAGCAGATGTACGCAGCTGAGTTACAGTTTCATTCCACAATTTTAGCATTTGTCACTACTTGGTGTAAACTGTGTACCTCCAAAATGTAACCTTTTCAGGATCTTCTACAAGAGACAACATAGCAAACACACTAAAACGCTTGAATTCATTTACCACAGCATCATCATTACATTGTTTGTCCTGCAGACTGACTCTGCTGTTTACAGTGCAGCACGTGAGTTTACTGAGTAGCAGCATCACAGCTGAGCAGATGGTGGGGCAGCGTCTGTGAAGAAGACTTTACCATTCAGCTGTAAAACACCCAGCCTGACTATATATCTTTGTTGCAACTTTTTGAAGTATCAGAGAAAGCTATAATCGTGTGGTATGTAAATATTAGAATAATGACCAGGAGATACTGGAAGTGCAATGAGGAAGATGAGATGAACACAGACACCATACTCATTAATTGGCGCAACTGCTGACATGGGAGAGAGCTAGTTGCAGACAAATAGATTTCCGAAAGTCAGTGAGAAGCTATCAGACAGTGTGACAGCACGTCTCAGTGCAACATTACTTACAACTCCCACAAGTACTATAACTTAAACCAATATGTTAGCAGTAATTATACTCATGGCAAATACAGTAGATAAACTTGGCAAGCTGTAGACCATGTCCTCCGATGAACGTAAGATCACGTAAACAAGTCAAGATAAAGTAAACATATAAAAGGATTAGGAAGCTGTGGCATCAAAGGCTGGAACTGAACAGTACGTAAGGAGCAAGTGGAAGAAATAATCATCACATAACACCAATCATCAGTGGCATCCAGAACAGGAACCAGTCACCAACACAGTATCAGATATCCAACTACGTGTCATAAAAACAGCTCCACTGAGGCCTAACATGATCCATAAAGAAACAAAGACACTAATTAACATGTAGCAGTGTGAAGAAGTTACTAAAGTCAGGCTAAAGACTTGCTAACATAAGTCTAACATAACATAACACAAATATGGAAATCCAGAGCAAACAACGGCACCATTAAACTCCTGACCGATAACTGCTTCTCCCCAACATGGAAACTCCTGCCGGCATTTCAATCAGGAGAGTGTAGTTGAAAGTAGGGCTGAAAGCGTTGTTAAAATATGAGTTTATGTGATATAGCGTGCACAAGATGAAAAGGCAGAGTGGACAGCTTTAAACTGTGAGCCAAGAATGACCAGGATCTACTGCCATAATATCAGGTTGTTGTTTGGACTGGAAATATAAGGATGGATCCAATGACAGGGGTTAAATGAACAGTAGGCCTCATAGCAGACATGTAGGACAGTTTCAAGAAACAATGTGATCCAGAGTTACATGAAAACAATGACGAGGAGGCAAGAAATGCAGAAGGAAAGAAAGGCAGCAACATCTAAGTACCACTACAGACTGAGACAGGTACTGACCATCAGATATTGGCTTGTATAAAGAGTTAGCTAAGAGAAGTCACGGAAGCTTCTTATCAGACCCAAAAATCCAATGTGTTGACTTTCACATGCATTGTTAAAGTTTCACAAGCAGGAGTTTCAAAATATAAAAAAAAATACTCAAAATACTGGAATAATATAGACAATTTGAAAATGCATGAGAATGTGAACACAGACGCACACATTTCATAGTTCAACCAACCCAGTCTCTGTTTCATGGCATGCTTCACTTTGCTGTCATCAAATCCTCTTGTTGCTGTTTATGCTGCTGATTTTTCTCTTTAGACTCGAATCAAAGCAATCCAGAAAATTGAGACTGTATCAGTGGTAATCCCATCGGATTTACACGCAGGATTATTCACAAGGGATTGGACTCTGTGAGAAAGCAGTTTTCCACTCACAAAATAGCATCCCTCTACCAGTCTCTCTCTTTCTTTCTCTCTCTTCATCATCATTTACTATGCCATTATTTCAGCAGAGGGGACAATCAACCACATTGTACTCAGGGCAATGCTAATCATGCTTTGTTTTTATTCTGAATGATTGTAACCTCAGTGACCTTTGCGTTTTGCTTTCTTTGAACTAATGTTTGTTGCATTTCTCAATTTTGCCCTTTTCTGCTCTTGTTTCCTTTTCTTTCCCCACTCTCTTTTTATTCCCATTCCTCACACATCTCCTGGTCCTGTTTTTGTCATTGCCATATCCCTCCAATCTCTGACCAATCTATGGTCAGGCTACCCATTTAATTAGAGCTGAATCATGAAATGGGGCCCTCCAGATGAAAGTCGTAATTATAGATCATGAAAATTTGTTACTTACCATGAAAATGACTGCAGGGGTCATATCAGAATCCATAAAAGCCTATACTTCCCTCTCTCACAGCAGCAGCTCTGCCACTCAGGCCATTAGTGGTCAATGTTACAAAATTGACCACTTGTTGAAAGATGCCTGTTTCCATTACTTGAAGCCAGTTGAGGGAGGTAGCTGTCTTACCTTGTGCAAGTCTGAAAGCCTGTAGGGAGAAAAGTTGGAGAAGTGGAAAATACCACAACGCAGTACAGAAAAAAACAATGTCTGTATTGCAGGGGTGCTTTCACACCTGCCTCATTTAGTTGGGTTGAATCGTACTAGAGTTCGTTTTCCCCTTTGGTGCGGTTCATTTGGTCAGGTGTGAAAGCACCACGTACTCGGGTGCGCACCAAAAGCGGACCAAACAAGCGTGCCGAGACCTCCTTGAAGAGGGCAAACAAACTCTGGAGCGGTTCGTTTGTGGTGAGAACATGATCCGACCTCGAACCGACCAAACTGCAAAAAATACTGATAATTTTTGGACTAAACCAGCTGCAGTAGTCATATTTTTGGAAGATGAGCATGTCAGAGTTAAGAAGAATCAATGCACGCCTTCGCTTGAAGTGACGAACGATGTGCGCTCGCCACGTTTCATTATAGAAATGTATTGTTTGCATATTGTGGTGGATACAACCAGTGTAATAGATTCTGGCCAGGGAAAAAACCAGCCCGCGCAGTCGTCTCTCCATAGTTGTGTTGTCTCCGTGTTGTTTGCTGGCTTTTCCTCTTTGTTGGAATTTTCCTGCACGTAAATTCTGACGAATCGAAAAGCAGTTTAGGAAATACGCCATGGCCAATGAGTGATGTGGATTTGGTCATGTGACTGCATTTTGGTTCGTTTCAACTGGTTCGGACGAAAGCAAGCAGTGTGGTGTGAAAAGGAACCAAAAAAAGCTGAAAAATGCTACAATGTATAATTGTTTGCCCTTGGTTCGGACCAAATGAACCGATCTAGAGGTGTGAAAGCACTCACCTGGATTTGCACAATTTCCCTGTTTCTACTTGAGCCACGACACAGCATCTACTGTACGAGGCAGAACAGAAATAAGTGATTCTGTTTTCATATTGTAGTTACAGCAACTTTGTTTTATTGTATTAAAGTAAAGAAAATAGTGCATTATTGTTATTATTTTTCAAAGGACTACAGTTCCAGCCCTCATACTGTAGCACTTTTCCTAAAAAATATATACTACTATAAAGTATAGTAATAATATAAGCAGCATTTCATTTAACAGTGATGGATATAGTACATTTCTGTATAGACCCAGACCAAAATAGAAGACTTGCCTCATGCAGGAACCACTCATACTAAAACAGATTTGTTCTTAAGTGGCACATGTGCGATTTAAGAGAATTTGTGGCACTCATTTACTTTTCTCGTACATAGCGGTGGTCCAGACCTGCCGTACGAGTCATGTTTGCCTCGCTCCACAGTAGAAAAAAACATTTGACATGAAATCGATATTCCTTAATCTGAATGAATTCCGAGTTGAAATATGATACCAAAAATAAATAAATAAATAAATAAATAAGTCAAAATTAATGTAAAATTAATATTCTGTTAACCATATCATCATTATCTTGGCTTTCCAATTTATTGAGGCATTTCTTAGATTTAATGATTTTATTGTTATACTTTGGCACACAGACTTATACATTTCAGAAGTAACTGGGAAAAATTCTCACTCTGACAGCTGCCTCATGGTCTTTATGCAGGTCTCTGTCCAGTATCAGCCTCTGTTGCAATGACAGTGTAACATCTCTTACTGTGAATAAAACTTGCACACACACATAGGGAAGCCGTATAATGCAATTTTAGCTTGGTCAATTGTGCCAAAGATGTGGCAACAATTTCACAAATACACAAATTTTGTTTTATGTAAACCAGTTAGTGCACTACAAAAATGTTATGAGTTGTGAAACAGGTACAGTGTTTGAGCTTTGGAACAAAACAGTTACATAATGTAAATTGAAGCTCAGGTAAGGATGGCGAAGCGGAATTAAAAAACACCCAGTCTTCTTTGCACCTTCATCCTGTACTTGGGAGGTTCAAGACTAAATAAGGCTGAAAGGTTGCAGGTTAAGGTTGCATTCGATATATACAGAATTGAGCTGAGCCAATATATGGAGTTGGTTGGAAATTTGTTAGGACTATGGTCATGTATCTTTTGTTTATCACATTAGCATATAACATAGAGGTTTCAAAGTCTCCAGCATCTGCTCGAGAGTTTGATTTCAAACAATCCTCTGAACGCAAAGTTGATAGCGCCCCTCTGTCACTTGTTAAAGTAGTTCATTGTGTTAACTGACAGCCCCTTCCTCCTGTCAGAAACTTCATTCTAATTTTGTTCAACACTTCTTCCAAACACAGATTCAAGATGTCAGAGTTCTTGTTCTTTTTAATTACAAATGGGCTTCCACACGATTTCTCTGGGGTTCTGCAATTCTATGTCAGCTTAATTGACAGCTCAATCAATACACCATCTCCATGAAAGTTTCAGCTGTGTGTGCAGTACTGACCATCTATAGCCTTTCCTGCCCATGTGAAGAAATGTTCGAAACTAGTTAAAGATAGAACAAAACATTTTTGACTAAGCTTCTAATGAGAATTGTTACAGTGTACACTTTTTAATAAAATCAACAAAGCCATTAACTCTTTTTCCGAAAAGGGCCGTAGTTTAAAATCGTTTTGAATCTATTTTCATGTCAGAAATAAGTTTATTTGTATAGCACGTTTCAAACACAAAGGCATTTATTTCAGAGCTTTATACAAGGTACAATGCATAAGAAAAACATTTGAACACACAATGAAGAGGAATATAAAATAAAACAATACAATGCAGTTTCAGTGCACAAAAAACAGACAGTATAATAACGAAAATAAAGGTGGGTGTTAATGTGTTGGTCCCAATAGTCATACATCTTTTGGCCACTTTGTATTCTTCACTTTAAGCTCTTTTAAAAAAACAAACAAACAGTAATTAATCTGTGTATCCTTAACAGTGTCTCTAAACTGACATTTATATTAAAAATCCGAAAGTACTTCTTATCCTGCTGATATTGCAACATTGTAAAAACATTTCTGAGTAATTCAAGTGTAGTAGAGCTTTTCATTGCACACAGAAGGCAACATTTAAAGTAACTAATTACCCTTTGATGTTAGAAAATGCTGGCTTATTGTTTAATGTTAATCATTTGACAGTACTCCAATTTTAATTGAATGCCTCTAGTTATAACCATCATGTTTACGGTACACAAAAACACATTAGTGTGTGTACTTGGCACAAACTACACAGTGGGTTGATAAGATTGTGCACAAGCTGCACAAGATCAAATCAACCCACATCTGAGCATCTCTGCTGAGATCACTCTACACTGGATCATCTGCTCCTGTAGCTACAGAACAATCTCTCACGGCTGCAGCTCATCCTCCTCACAACATGCACAGTGCTGCAGGGCTCAATTCCTGGTCCAATTTCAGTGTACAAGATGGTCTTTAGGGTCCTTTTTGACATTTACAGATTAAATAAAGGGTTTAAAGCAACTGCATATCACAGGAAAGAACACAGACGCACACGAAAAAGAGAGGATGTGTGTGTCTGTGCTTAAAGACTCTGTGTCTCAAAATATAATGAAGCTCCCATCTATAGTGTGCTGTGTGATGGATTATTGTTTCCCAACCTCTGTTGTATCACTGCCCCTTCACTTTTATGACTCATACACACACTCAAACATAGGAGATAAAGATAAAAGCCCTCCTGTTCGTCATTATCATTTCATATGAATTCCAACTGCAGAGCTTCTTCACTTACACACATCAGATTTAGATATCTTGATACTGTTGGTCAAATGACATTCCCGTCATTGTCCCAATCATGTACAGAGCTTGTTCTTCCTTTTTTTTTAAATAATACTTTGACAAAATTTGGTTAACTGATGCATCTCACTGCTGTAGCATTGAATTGTTTGTTTTTATCCCTGCACATTATTTCAGACGCTGCATGGCTTTGGTGACCGTATGCTTCTGTTAGGGACGGTAACTCTGTTTAATTTTATTGTCATTTTGGGACAGACTACCTAAATAGTTTGAAAAAAAACACTAGGACAAAGAAAACAAACAGACAGAGAGAGAGAAATAGGGACAGACAGAGACTGCACGAGTGGGCAAACTTATTTTATGTAATTTAATTCTATGTGAAAATGTGTAATTCAGTAGTGACGCTCATGAAACTACAATTTACAGCAGTACCCTATGGTAAGAGACGTCTCTAGGGTTAAATGTGGTTGTATGTGCGTTCACTCTGTAAGAAAGGGGTATTAGATATATATGTACTTTGACCATTTGATCTTAAGGCAAATTCTAATGCAAGGCAGTTATGGCAGAAGGGCAGAGCTTGTATTTGACGTCTTCAAAGTTATTGTCATTATACAGTATAAAACCCAATATATTAACGCTATGCATGGCTGGCATTTACTCTGTTATAGCCATTAAGTTTATTGTCACATACACAATCATACACAGTACAACACATAGTGAAATTCGTTCTCTCCATCCTAAGTATTAGGAGCAGTGGGTAGCCAGTGTGTTGACTTAATGTTGACTTGTCAATTATATGTCTATCATCTCTCATCGTCAGTGGAGTAGTCCGCCATTCCTGTGCCGGATTCAAATGGCATGCACATACACATGTTTTCGGAAGACAAGAGCAGATGAATGCACACATAACTAAATATCAACCCATAAACAATAATGGGTTAACTTTACCCTGTACCCATGGGTAGAAATCAACCCAAGACAAGGGATTGATTACACTGGTTTAAAACATTCGGTATGGGGTGTGCATGTAATCCAGATGAGTGGACCAGCTGGTCCCAGGCATTATAAAGAGGAACCATATTTGCATTAATTAAGAGCACAAGTTGCTTGTCTTCTTCTGTTTTATTTTGGACAAAGCAGCTGCTCAAAGTGTGTTTCCTTCCCGAAGTGATTTGATAAATGTGTCATTTCGAATTGAACTCTTGAACTATTATTAAGAAGTGCATAGCGTTACCACAACTAACCACAGGTTTTGCCAAATTACTCCCAAGTTTACTGTATATATTGCAAATCATTGAGTATACTGTTAGAGATGGACTTGACATTGTGAGGACTCACCAGACACAGTAGATCACACAGGGCTATTCTAATGTCTGTTCCCACTCTACATCACTGACGTCCTACAGCACTGCCTGTACTCACCAGTCTTCACTGGGTCGTCATACAAAAATGCTTTTTTGGCAGGAGAGCAGCAACTGTATATGACAGTCTCCTTTTCAGTGGATTTCCCAAAAGTGGTGGCTGAAGTATTATGTTTTTAATTGTGATAATGTGTATGGTTCCGATAAGCAACGTGGAGTGATTCATTTGAAGTTATGTATTTCCTGCCAAATACCCCTGATTTCAGCATTTTTGAATGGATAATTACCTCAAAATGTAAATAGGATTTATGTGAGGAGATCCAGCACTTTGAGTTGTACTTCTTGTATGCAATTGTAGCCTGAAACAACTGAATCTCCAACAACTTTTATAAAAACTTTCAATGCAATTAACATCCATTTTGTGTTATTTTGCAGCACTGTTTAAACATACAAGTCAATTGGAAAAAATGGGAAATCATAAACAATTATTAAGTAATTATTTCCTGGAAGATGATAAATAATCTTGGAAGTTTTTGCATAGTTTTCCTTTGTAAATGTGAGGTACACTGTACAGATTATGTAGCTAGTAAGGCATCTTACAGTCTGCGATACACTCCAATAAAATGGTTTATTTAAGGTTAGATATAAGTTTAGTTAGGCATACATTTGGGTATAAGGTTAGATGGTTCAGCATAGGTACAAGAATAGAAATGGTTTGCTGAGACAGGACTTGGTGGAGCTTGTTGTAGGCGATACAGCACCTGAGAGTGAGCACACGTGAGTGAACATGATATTGGGGGACAGAAAGTTTCCAGGCGTTAATGTGTTTGCAAGGAATTTGGTTTGTTAGAGGTGAGGTTTCATTTTATTTGTGCACACAACAGTGGGTGGAAATTGGATTATTTTATGTGTAAAATTGCAATTTTATTGTACAGGAGCAATTTCCTATATTTTGCAAAAAATAGTGTGAGTATTTTAAAAATTGTAAACTCACACAAATAATGCACAGACCAGATGATTCTGGGTTAACTCCTGTAATCCTGCACAAGACCACACATTTCAGGAGGGACAATAAAATGTATCTTTTGTTTTGTTAATACACAGTTAGCACTAACAACGTGCTAAAAACAAGCTCTTTTATCATCACCCCAGATTTAAACCAGATCTCCATTTGTCCTGTCTGTTTCTCTCTGTCTCCTCCTAACACACACACACACACACACACATACTTGCACACAGCAGGCTGTGACAGATAATCTCTACATCAGCTCATCCCGGGCCCACTCCCAATGAAGGGCCTCTCAGGTGTCCTAGATTTGCACTGGACCTGTTCCACTTTCTAAGGGTCATGTACATACAGTGAGGAGTATATTACTGTGGAGTGGTGGAAAAGACATTGGTGGGAAGGTTGTCTCTGCAGTAGGAGGCTTTGATGTGAAACATTTATTTTAGGCAGAAATGGAAACAGGAAAAAGATATTAAGAGCTGCATTTGAAACAGTTTTAACATGCTGCTACATGTTAATACATTTGGGGGCTTCATTAACAGAAAAATTGTAATTTTCCTTCCTAGAGGCTAAATTGTCCCGTTTTCAATCTGCTCCCTTTCTATGGGCTTACAGAGGATTATCCTTCCAAGTCTCTATAATGAGTCTTAAGGTTTGTACCCAGAGGTTTAAGCAGACCACTGTCACTGTATCGCTGGTTAACTCCCTTACACAATTTATTTGCTAGCAGAGGAATCAGACACCATAAATCAACACGTGTCTGTGAAGCCCCGTCATTGTCCTCCAGTGCCAGTTCCTGTGAGGATTAATTGTTCGGTATTTTACGTTTGTTAATGCTACTGTGTGTGTGTGTGTGTTTGTAGGTGGATGGTTGGAGGATGTTGCAGATGGTGCATGTGTGATTCTACATGTGCATGCTTGTGCACACGAGCAGCCCACGCAGCTTGAGAAAAAACACCCACTCTTCATGCTCATTCTTTCATTTACCCCTCTACCAATCCCCAACCTCTCTCTGCAGTGATGGAAACTTCCTCCCCCCACCCAAACACACACCCAACCCCCCACCCACACCCACCAACACACACACACACACACACACACACACACACAGGCACACAGTACATCGTTGCTCACCTACCTATTGCTCACCTATTTAGAGCATGCCTGAGTAAACACCAGACATTAGCTGACAGCGGAGGTTGCGATGGCTCTACCTCCCTGAGCCAAATCAATTAGCTATCTCCAGTGGGGCCATGCGGTGTTTGCAGGTCTCCCAGGTTCAGAGGGTATTACTATTTCACCCAGTCCAACAAACGCACACGCTTCAGCATCTGCTTGGATTTGGCCCAAGCCTGAAAGGAATGAATTGGATTTGTAGTGAATGGGGTGGGACCAAATGGGCAGGGCTGAGATACTGTATAGGGCTCCAGTTCTGCTCTTCATCAGACCCACACGGACACATTTTACATTTTTTGTGCGTTTTTCTTTATTGTGATCTTGCTTTATTGTACCTACTTTCCCATCATTTTAGGGATGATAAACGCATGTCTCACCTCATTGTGCTGAGACATGCCTCACTGTATTAGGGCTTCAATTTCAAAGCCAGATGTAGAAGCTAATATATTTCACACAAACAGTATACAGCCCAATTTAGGCAAGGTCTGTTCTTGATTGATATCTTTTCCTCTCATTCATTCATTATGGAACTCATTACCTCATTGTGCAGTAAACCAGACCCTTTGGAGATAAGCCGAGTCCTTGATTTGTTTGATGTGTAAACAGATAAGATATTCAGCCATCTATCAAAGTTGCTACCGTATGTGTGTGTGGGAAATGATATGCACCAGGAACATATTAAAGTAGCTTGCAACAGAGACAAGTGAATGAATAAGTCCACGCTGTCCACGACAGTCTTCTTTCTTAGCCCATTGTTTGGTGCATTCAATATTACATTACTATGTCTGAGCACTACACTTATCAGTCTTCTCCACTGATGCAATGAAGCGTGACTGTAAGGTAGTCATGCTGTGTGAAGCTTCACCCATCAGTAGTTACAGCTATCTGGAATACAGCTGCACGACGTGTTTTTTTCTTGAAATCTTCAGTACTTGCAGAACAAAAATATTCCTAACATAGTGTTTGAAAGGGGCACTCCACAGATTGTATACATGAAGTTTAGTTTACTCGTCACGACGTGTACTATGCAGCCTGTGAAAACAGTTGTACAACTTCTTCTGTGGTTCTGGAGTGAGCTTTCTAAAGTCTGAGGATGTCATAGTGATGTCATCAGAGTCGTCTGGCTTGAGACCTCAAATTTGTAACAAAACGTCTACGTTACAAACTGGGGATGTGGATATTGAAGGCATTTACAGGCAGGGAGGGTCAAACGAACTACTGTTCGGTTGCATTATGGGAAATGTAGGTTCCAGTTTTTTGGGGCGTGACTCATAGTAGGGACTTACGGTCCAGATATCTTGGCCTCCCCTCCCCTGTCTTTATTTAAGTGTAATATTAAGTTGCTGGAGTACTCCTTTAACTTCTGCCTGGTTGGAACCAACAGCCCGAAAGATTTAGAATTTAAACTCAAACAGACACTTACCTTTACTGTGTCTTTTACTATGGATTTTTGTGATTAGTTTACAGTACTTCGCGTCTTTGAATATAAAAAGTAACATGCAGAGCCAGGGAGGTGTCATGGAGAAATAATCATAACCCATATTCCACTGTTTCCACATACAGGGTTTGAAGGAACATGTCTTGATCGTTCATAACATCCTCCTTTGCTTTTAAATTGTCCCACATGAGGAGAACAAAGCATATGACCCGGTTATTGGACACATTTACAGAGCAGTACAGGACTGATGCACATGGTTTAGGAAACAGCAGTGGATACTCATACACTGTATGACAGTTACACTATAATGGTAGAGAGCTATTCCTGTTTTGCAACATTATTAAAATTCATAAAAGCTGTACTGCAGATCAACAGGGCTCAGTTAGACCATTGTTTGTGTGTTTCAGTCCGTGTGGATGTTGAGCACGTGTTTGCCTGGGTGGGTACAATCAGTACTCAGTGCCCTTTTCTTTGCTGTTAATCGTACGGGTCTTTGATGGAGGGCAGCCAGCAGTCGAGTTGAATGTCATGGTGCAGGACAAAGCTGAAGCTAAACATATACCTATAAATATATACAGTACGTATGGTGTGAGGATGCTTTAAATGAATGCTTTTCACATGTGATGCTTGGGTTCTGTTGATTTTTTTGTCTTCTTCGAAAGTTCAGAGCATGTCACCTGCATCCAAGTGCCATCATCATGTCAAACTTAAATTTTTTCCACTACTTTGGTTTATGACCAAATACCTGCAAAACTAATAACATTCCCATCAGCCTCAGTTGTACTTGTGTGTTTAGTGCTAATTATCACGTTAGCATGCTAATAAGCTAAACTTATATGGTGAACATGGTAAACATTATACTAAACATCAGAATGCAGTGCTTTCATTGTTTCATTGTTAGCGTGCTGACATAAGCATTTAGCTAGCGTTGTCTTGTTAACATATACATTTAAAAACAAGACATATCCCTTACAGTAGTCTATTTCTTACATCACTGAGGACACTCATTTGTTTCTGCCTAAAAAATATGTTTTTTTGTTTTCTCCAAATCATTTAAATCAGTGAAACAAAGTTATTTTTCACAAGTGACCCATAAAGGGAGTAAAAGGAGGCTTTCCCTCAACGGTTCTCCAAAATCATCTCTACTGATTATTGCAACATTGCACATAAAGAATACACAGGGCTCCAAACCGATCAACACTGAGTTTGGTTCATAAAAATGTTCGTGGTCACCTGAGAGTCTGTAAATGGATGCGCTAAACAGGCAAGGCTGTTTTCATCTATTATTTAATTTGTCTTTTTATTGTCACAGCCAAAGCACAACAGTCCCCCTCAAGAGCCCAGCTGCCAATCAACACTTCAGTTAATGGAGAATTTGCAGAGGTGTATCAGGAACAAACTTGCACTCTGAAATTAGTCTTAACTCGTAATGTGCCGGCAGAAGCATGTGTTAACTGTGAAAAAGCAAAGATTTGTAATTATGGTGGCGGACATCATTGTTTGTTTTTCTGCAGCTTTGTTCCTTAATTTTCACTTCACAGCTCGTTGATGTGTAAAATTTAAAATAGTCCTAAGAAAAATGTTCCAATAAAAAGATGTTGTATATTTCTCTCCCTAATCTCTTCCTATTTTAATTGTGAAAAATCCATCTCTTGGAAGTGGTCAGCATCGACGCTGCTGCTCTTAAATAATAAATGTAAGCAAACCTAATATATAGGCGAAAAGCTGGGGGGAGGAAATACCTTCTGTGGTTATTAACAGTCATTTGAAGTCTTCATCCCTACTGCGACATAATACCACATTTCCACATTTCAGTTCTTATTTCTTCATTGTACTTGAAAGTAAGTCAGCTCGCCATCCTGTGATCATTTTCTGTTACTTGTACCTGGAGGCAACATAGTTTCTCTTTGTACCACTGTGCTCCAGTTTCTGAGCACCATTACATTAACAGTGATGTGAAGCAAGTATAGTTTATATGTGACAAGACCAAAAGCCTATCTAGGTTAGAATCTAAGGTGTTACTGTTCATGAGATTTGTGTTCTTTAGACAATGAAAATGTATTAAACTAAATTTGGATTTTGGCTTTTTTTTTTTTATATTTACAGTCAATCCAAATGAAATCCAGAGGGAGTCAGACAGAGATGGAAAGGTGTGAATCAACTGTACATTTTTCTCAAAGTGTTTTATTGGAGATGACGATTTATAGTTACAAAACAACAATTATGGGAGAAAGAGACAGGAAATTATAATACCTCCAGCCATGACTGTTGCAATTTCATGGTCACCATCTCAAACCACTAGGCAACCAGGATGCCCAAATTATAAATCTGTAGTGTAATATTATTTTAGGGAAAGCATACTGTTGCTAAAATGAACTGCTAGTAGATAGTCTAAACAGTTTCTATGGCAGAAAATGTGAGTTTACACCACAATAATCTGAAATAATATTAGTAGAATTCATTTCTTTAATGTTGAGAATGTACGTACATTGGGTACCTGAGTAAAGCACTGCTGTGTTGTGATTAGTTTCATATAGTCTGATTAGCAAAGCAAACTAATCATAACATTTTCAGTGAGTCAGTGTCAGTCAACAAATGTAATAAATGAACACAATGGCTGGAGGTGTGTAGGTATTAATGTATGAAGTCATAATGTTCTATTTACAGGTCGAGGCTGAGTTTACAGGTTGTTCATGTGCATTTATTGCCGCTTATGTACGTGGTTTGTTTGTGTATGCATGTGTATGGTATGGGGAGGGTAAAGTTGAATATAACTGATCTTCTTTCATATTTTCCCCTTTCATTTGTCTCACCTAGGATGAACATGCTGCAGAGAGGGATT
The DNA here is from genome assembly GCA_011952105.1 of Coreoperca whiteheadi. Classification (NCBI taxonomy): domain Eukaryota; kingdom Metazoa; phylum Chordata; class Actinopteri; order Centrarchiformes; family Sinipercidae; genus Coreoperca; species Coreoperca whiteheadi. The sequence continues at coordinate 13,488,835 of CM022480.1, read as the reverse complement.
CATGAAAGTCTGACAAAACCTTCTTAGCTGTATAAACACCACAATGTTGTGAAGAGGAGAAGCTAGGGAGAAGCGATCACAGCATTTGAGCAAACTTCTCTATAACTATAACTATAACTGCCAAAAGCTATATGGAAATCAAACAATGACCTACAAGAGGACTGGATAACTGGGATTTTTCCTCGTCTTGTTTTGATATGGATCACATAACTGTAATCTTCTGGCTTTCCAAAATCATCAAAGACACAAGGCACAGCCAAGTTTCAGTACAAACCTCAATTTAGAAGGCTTCACGTGGAATTGAGAATAGATAAGAGAGAGACAACAAGAGAACCTGTGTATCTGTCATCATCTTCCTACATGCAACTCCCCGCTTAGCTTTATTGAAAAGGAGGAGCCCATTAAAGCATTTAGATAGAGGGGAAGGCTTGGTCTGAGGGTGTTGTTGCTGGCTGGCTGCTGGTTGGAAACGAGATAAGAGCCCTGGGAAGAGAGAAAAGATGTGCCTGCCTGACAGGAGCTGAATACAAATTAGGATTCGTCTCTCCTGCAGCTACACCAGTGAGGCAAATCAATATTGGAGAAGCGAAATGGACACATTTTAATTACAGGAGCCTTAGTTGTGAACTAAAATTATGGAATTAGATCTTTGCTAAAGGTTGATATGAAATCGCATTGTACTACAGGCGATGGGAAATGAGGGAAAATAAGGACCTTTTTTTTCTACAGCTAAAACCAGCAGTGCCGCGCCACTGTACAGCCTTCCTCATGATGGGGCTGGTCTAGACCTTGTAGAAAAGGTTTAAAAGGAGCAGAGGCGAGATGGAGCTGGATAATAGCTCACTGGACTACTTTACCAGCAACTTCACAGAGACTCCTGACACCACCACAAATCCACCCTGGAGTGAGGCCAGGTTACTCGGCCTCCAGATCTCACTGTCTGCACTGCTAGCTGTCGTCACGCTGGCTACTGTGCTTTCAAATGCCTTCGTCATCGCCACCATCTTTATGACTAGGAAGCTCCACACACCTGCCAACTTCCTGATCGGCTCCCTCGCCGTCACAGACCTGCTGGTGTCTATTTTGGTCATGCCAATTAGCATCGTCTACACCGTCAGCAAGACCTGGTCACTCGGGCAGATTGTTTGTGACATCTGGCTGTCGTCCGATATCACGTTCTGCACGGCCTCCATCTTGCACCTGTGTGTGATTGCATTGGACCGCTACTGGGCCATCACAGACGCGCTGGAGTACTCAAAACGCCGCACCATGCGCCGGGCGGGGATCATGGTCGGGGTGGTGTGGGTGATCTCCATATCAATTTCTATGCCTCCACTTTTCTGGCGGCAGGCCAAAGCCCACGAGGAGCTGACAGAGTGCATGGTGAATACAGATCAGATCTCTTACACCCTATACTCCACCTTCGGCGCCTTCTATGTTCCCACAGTGCTTCTCATCATCCTCTACGGACGGATCTATGTTGCCGCCCGCTCCCGCATCTTTAAGACGCCATCGTCCTCGGGGAAACGTTTCACCACAGCACAGCTCATCCAGACCTCTGCAGGCTCCTCTCTCTGTTCTCTTAATTCTGCCTCCAACCAGGAAGCACACCTACACTCTGGCAATGCGGGAGGAGGAGGAGGAGGAGGGGGAGGATCGCCTCTGTTCATGAATAGTGTGAAAGTGAAGCTGGCAGACAGCGTGCTGGAGAGGAAACGTCTGTGTGCAGCTCGGGAGAGGAAAGCGACCAAGACATTGGGCATCATCCTGGGCGCGTTCATTGTCTGTTGGCTCCCGTTCTTTGTCGGCACGCTTGTCATGGCCATATGCAAAGAGTGCTGGTTTGATCCAGTACTTTTTGATATATTCACCTGGCTGGGATACCTGAACTCCCTCATAAATCCTGTTATCTACACCGCATTCAACGATGAGTTCAAACAGGCTTTCCAAAAACTCATCAAATTCAGACGGTGCTCCTGAAAAACCTTACAGTGGATTAAAACTCTCTTAGAAGAAGAAAAACAAGATAATAATGATAATGAAACTACTGAACACTTAAATGTTCCATCTTGTAAACACATGCTAATTGTGACACATTGTAATTGTGTTTTTGTTTTTTACAACAGCTCCGTGCCATAGCTCTTTAGATTCCCACAACATATCCTTCATATGGACTTATGCATGCATGCAAAAAAAAGAGACAAATCTTGACCCCCAAGAATTGTGGAACTCATCATAAAAAGATAAAGAAATGGGATTTGAAGTCTATTTCATATCACAGAGGTACCACTGTTATTTATTGGACAAAAGCAAAGAGGATTGGTGCACCTGTATGGAACAAGCAAACTCAGAGTGACTGGATTTAATCTAGCGGAAATGAAAAGCCATGAAACATATGTTGTCTTAATCTCTGTGTCATACTGTATGCTGCTGCTCCCATATAATGTTTCCGTGGAACAGTAAAGACTGCAAACTCTAGAGATTAAGTAAAACTGTCGCCATATATGCAATTATATTTGAAAGTGGTGTGTGTGTGTGTCTGTATGAGTATGTGCCAAGCTAGTTACTTCACTGTATTATATGTGTGTTTGAGGAAGGGAGGACTGTCAAGTGACTCGTCTTGTCATTACAGAGGCTGAAACAGAACAGAATTTTTACTCTGAATTTAAGGAACACCGAATGCCATAGCAACAAAAATCTTGTGAAATGGAGTGCTCAAGCACAAAGGACAAAGTTATGGTCAAATGATCAGAGTCCCAGCTACTGAAATTGAGAAATAATTTTTAACAATTTAATGGTTTGTTTTCTTAATTTAAATGCTTGTTTAACCATTATGTCATTGGCAGATGCTACATACCTGCAGGAAAACTGATTCACTGATGTTAAAAACCTGACAACAATGGGCTCAAAGGATGCAAAAATGCCCTAACATCTATGAGTTGACTGTAATATGTATCTGATAATTTGATAAACAGAAGACACGAAAGATTTGATAAGAAACCAGTTTGATTTGATAAACTTAGCCATCACACTGTGTATGCCATTTACCATTCGAGAGTTGCATTTGTATGAACAGTTATCATTTAACATGCAGTAACTAATCTGGCCACGTACCTGACTCCTCAGTATTCTTTACTCTCCTCTTCCAATTAGTCCTGAAAGGTATCCTTAACACACTGAAAACCCTAGAAATCATGTTTATTTTCTCAGGTGCCACCGTTCATCCACTTTTGTGTATGCAGCAGTAACAGCATAAATAATTTAGCACCTTAATGTGAGTTTCTTTATTGAATTCTACATCAGATACAAACAGGAACTATTAATGCAAGAGACATTCAATGTCACATTACCAATCAGTCATTCTGACTGTCAGACAAAACACGAGGGATGCAATTTCTTAAATCAATGTCAGAAAAGCTGAAAACTGTATCATATGCACCACATTTCATTGAAGATTATGGTAACATTAAAGCTGTGGTTGTGTTTCCCAGTTAACTTTTGTGTAACAGGCAAAGGGAAATTCCATCAAATTAAGTAACACAAACAAGATGGTGAAAAAAATAAGTGATGGGTAAATGGATTTTAAGATATGAATCAGTTTGAGGTAGAATATAGAAGAAAAAGTAAAAGAAAACAAAATAAAACAGAAACCTGACAGACAGCTCCCTGATATTACATCAAACATGACTTTTGCTTAACAGAGAAAATAATAACAAGAAACCTCATTGGTGGAGAGTGGGAAATTTGTGACCTGAATTGTTACTTTATTTGTTGCAGGTCGATTTAGCATCTATGGCAGCCCAGTCTCTAAGGAATTGCGTTTATATACAACTAATTTGCAACAGCAAATATGTTTTGAGGAAAACATAATTTTGACCGAATTACGTTTTCTATTAACATATTGAGGAAATGTTGTTAATTATGGACAGGTCACAAAAATGTTGATACTGAACAAATTTCATTTGTTTTCCACCAAAATAGGCAATCTTGCAATACACTATTCACTCATAGTGTACTACTACAGCATTATTCACCTTTTTTTAGATTTGGTTTGGATATACATTATAGGCTTTTTCACAGCAAAGTCAACCATCACCACCTCTGGAGCAACAAAACAGAGTAACCTAATGGACCTCCAACTGTTTCTGCCATCAGTTCTTCATGTCTTGCTCTCTGAATGCCTCCCGCTTTCATGTCCTCCTCAGAATGAAGGATTAGGGTTAGGGATAGCTGTCTAAGAAAATTAAAACAGCCTTTGGTCGGAGTAGTCACTCGTAGGACAGAAGTAAGAGGGGGGGCAAAATACCTTTCCTTTTAACATACTTTAAATTAATAATCAATTGTCATGGAAGCTAATGGCTAATGTAACCTTCACAGTGTCAAATTAATTACACTGTGAACATACCAAGCGTTGTGAAGAGAGGCCATATTACCCTTGGGGTGTAACTAAATGAATCTTCTCTCCACATTTATAGGTGGGTCACATGTAACAGTGTTAGACAAATAAAACCTAATTATTCAGGATACAGCATTAAAGATACCACAATTAGCCCAGCAGCTATTGATTTATGCCACTGGGAATCACTGAGGCATACAAATGTGTCTTAATCAATTAGTATGGAGAGAAAAAATTGAAAGAAATTGCAATAAAGGAATACTTAAAGTCTCAAGATAAGACAAGAGTACTGACAGCTGAGTTGGTTAAGCAAATGCCACACAATCACTACATCTTGGGTTTAAATCAGGCTGCATGTTTCTCTCTCCACTGTGAACTATTAAATAAAGGCTAAAATGCCAAGAAATTGTACACTTAAAAAAGAAAGAGGGCCAAAAGTAGTTCTGTCACTCTGGATCAGCATGGATAGGAGACGGCTTTAGATAATGTTCGGCTGCCTTGTGCAGTGAAACCAAAAGGTCAGGATGCACTTAACCTCATGGGATGGGGACTGTCACTTCTCGACTCATGTAAGGAGTAAAGCTGAAGGGAACACAGAGGAAAACCATTGGAGGAGGGGAAGTGAATGGAAAGAGAGAGAGACAGCCCTGCTAACAAACAAAATTAGCCCTGAGACCAAAAGGCACTGTTAACCAAGTCAGGCCAAAGGGTGATAAGGTGCCATTTTAACATATACATCACAAACGTAGCCAGCTAAAAATATCAATTCCAATAGATATTTCAACTCCATATCATCTGCATTTTTATAACATTTCCATGGGATTTGTTTTTGTTCTGCTATTCATGAATGAATTGTGCACTGTGTCACCTCAGTCTCTCTGTATAGTTGAAGCAATACAATGTAGAGGCATGTCAAAATGGTAGTTGGGCTTGCACCAAAAAATTAAACCTAACACAAAATTAATTAGAATTGATATGACAGCACCCGACGAGTCCGACCCGTGGCCCTTTGCTGCATGTCGTCCCCCTCCCTCTCCCACGTTTCCTGTCTCTCTTTAAGCTGTAACTGTCAAATAAAGGCAAAAATGCCCAAAGAAATCATATTAAAAAAAAAGAATGAATACAAATGGAACCAAAGTAGCCTGATCCTAAACTACGGTGCTGCCTTCAGATTTGTTGTGACAATGTTACTGTAAGGCAGTTGCATTTTTAAATGTCAGCAGACACCCTTACCTTTGACCCTGATTTTTCCATGTATGTATGGAGTTGAATCCAAAATTCCTCCTCACATTAATTCTCAGATGGTTCGGTATCACGATTACCTGTTCAACTCGATGTTCTCCAATTCGCTTAATGAAGGGAAAAACAGCCTATTTTACAGAAAGGGCAACAATGTATGCAATAGATCAGAGTGATAGTGTATTTGATGAATGCCCCCCCACAGCACAAGGCACGGTCTATTGCACTTATACGCAGTAAATTTGGAATTTCCATTTGATCCTTACAGATCGAATATTTAATTTGTTCCTATGTTCAAACAGTAGTTCACATTTCAAATAACAAGACTAAGAGTTATGCTATTGGCTCTGTGAGGATGTAAACATGCACAGTGGTCTATGAGCTAAACGCCACCATTCTAACATATGCTCACAATGACAATGCTAACAGGCTGGTGTTTAACAGGTATAATGTTTATCATGTTTACCAACACAAAGTGAACTTGAAGCTGATGGGAATGGAAAATGGGAACTAGAGAATACAGTATGTATATTCGTTCTCAAAATGAGACGGATTGCTTTGGCTCAATTTTTGATTAACAAGCACATATGTCATCTGACAAGCCACCAGCTATCCACAGCACAGTCACTCATCATTCAGTGTGGTCTATATGCTTCGACTATATACACATCCACACACACTCATAAAAACACCATGAATAGTTGACATTTCATGTTGTGTGCAAGACAGTCAAGTCAAATCCTGTCATACGTACTATACAAAGAAAAAGTAAAGAAACATCATGGATTGGAGATGAAATGCAAAAACATGCTGGCTCCTTTAAGCCTTATTGGAATAAAATGAATTATAGTGATACAACACCAATACAACTCCAGGGAGGCAATGAATGAGACCTATAAAACTGCCCTCACAGCATAAACTGATGTAATTAATCACATGATATTTGAATCATATTTATCAATATCAAGATCAGTGTCACCTGTGTATAATTGTAGCTTTTTTGCAGTATTTACAAAAAAAAATTAATAAGTAATGCTGATCGATTGTTTCAAAGATTACTTTGTTGTCTTACCTTCTCCAGCGTGCGTACATATACAGCCAACAGTTTCCAGACAAGCTGAGAATTCATATTTTTTGCATGGAGTCAGAGCAGCAGTCCTTAAAAACATTTGTTTAAAACATGTATGAGCTTTGGACACATTGCTGTAGGCCTCTGTCATATGGCACGAGGTTAGTCTGGATTTCTTTAAAGGTGTCATGGTTTACCTCATCTACAACATGAATGTGTGACGTAAAGTATACCGCAACGTCATCAGCCCCGACTGAGGCTTTGATTTTGACAAGATGGTGGAGTAGGATACTGTACCAAAGAGTTCAAATCAGGGTGTACGGGAACAGCACTAAGTATTTGCTGATTCCACAAGAAGCTGCAGATTGAACTGAAGGCTAACCAAGCAAGAAAATTGACTCCAAGGCATCAGTTGTGTGCAGTGGTGGGGGGCGGAGGGACTAAAAACATGATAAACAGCTGTAGGGGCAGAGTTCATAAGTGAGTAAATCAGTGTACAAAATAAGTATAACTCAAACCATCTCTCTCTCTCTAGTTATCTTCGGGCAATGCAGAATTCACTTTTACCAGATCAGTTGTCTGTATAAGACATTGGTTGTTTGGATGTTGGAAAAACATCCAACAAGAATCAAATAAACCCAGGAGCAGGAAGCTGGAGTAGGTAATATGTGGTGTGTAGTTTAAGTATTTATGACACCCAGCAACCAAACATTTTGATTTAAACTGAGCTTTGTATTTGGTTTGAGGCTCTGAATCGTTACAAGGTGATTCAATTTGCTTACAAAAGATTTTGGTCTATACCCACCAAAGAAGCCCCAAAACCAAGCAATGGTTTGCCAGACCAAACGACTTCAATGAAATGTACTGGTCATCTTTCATTATGTTTTTCTGTTTTTCTGAATCCTCTCAGGCCCCCTGCCATGCAAGAACATTTTTGTATTCTTATCTTAAATCTATTACTTTTTCTTTAAGGTTTGCCTGTAGGCTATGACTTTTCCAAGTCAGATTTACAAAATGCTCTTAACTGGACAAAGTTGACGTAAATCACTTGTTTTAGACTGATAATAACAATAACAATAATAAACTTTATTTTTACAGCAAAAGTTATAAAGTGCTTTACATGGTGAAACCAGGAGTAAAAACAATTCAGGACAGCAATGAAATAAAATCAGGCAATTACAACAATACAAAATCAAATAGAAATGTAATACCCAAAAGTAAAATAAAAACAAAAAAGCAGAACGTTTAAATAAACGAACAAGACATTTGGGAAGTAAAATGGTGTGCATTAATTCATTAATAAATAATGAATACCAGCTGTCAATGAGGAGGCTGGCATTTGTGAGATTTGCTCATTAGCAAAAATGCAATATAAGGTTGCCTCTACTGCTCTGTGTGTGGGCAAATCTCATTCACAGAAATGTTACCAAAGACTAACAGAAGATTTTCATATTGCAAAGCTTAGGTTAGATATTTTATTAATTTCGATATATCATATTAAAACTGCAATTTCTGACTAAGGAATTAATATTGGTCTGGACCACTTATGAAATTTCATTTCAACCTTAAAGGAAATTCTAAGTGTGAGACAATTAGTGAAAGCCATACACTCTCTTAAATCACTTGTACGTGCCACTTAAGAACAAATCTGTTCGTAAGAGTGGTTCTTGCGTGAGGCCCAATGTCTTTCTAAATTAACTGTAATGAAGTGCAGTTAACCCCTGCATGTAAGCAGAAGGCTTCTGAGAATATAGTGTTTGTAGGGCACTGTTACACTGAAGTAATATGTATTTTGCTAAGAGGCTTTTCATCTCATCTCTTCATTTACTGTCTCTGATACTTTCAACACTTAAAAACCAAAACTTTCTAGGCCCAATTTGGACCTGTTATCCTTTGAAATGTTTTTTCCATAAAAGCTGCAAATCTTCTAGTAAACATTCAGCAAGCACTCCCTCAGAGAGCTGCCTATTTCTCCTCCTTCAAAAGGATCTGTCATACAGCAGTTTAGTCTCATGTACTTTCCACAGTCAGGGAGAAGTCTCATGATGATGTTTATACATTTTGAAAGCAAGAGAGTAGAAAGAACACAACAATGAGAAACAGATACATAAAATAAGCATATGGGTTAGAAAATAGGGATTAAATGTGAAGAAACAACAGTTACACATGAACGTTTATATTAGGACTGACAGATAATATTTTAAGGTTTTATCATCTTACAGACTTTACCAAAATGTAACTTTTGTGGAATTAGTCTCTAGTGGGATTTCTGTGCTGCAAACTGCAGATGCTAGAAATCCCAGCTCATGACTGTTAAAACTTCAACACAACTGAGTTGCCCAAAATGGAAGTTGCATTCAAGTTGTACTGTATAGTGTCAGACCTGCAGATTTACTATGCCATGACTCAATTATTCTTTGATATTCTCTTCTTTGGGTGATGGTGAGGTGCTGGAAAAGGAAAAGGTCAGGATATTAAAGGTGACTAAATGTCCCCGTAACATTTTGACTCTTCAGCAATTAGCCAACACATGGCAGGTAAAGCCTTTAATAAAGGAAATGGGCAGTCACTGTGCAAGAACATAAACATAAGCAAATAAGAAAATGGCTGCCATAACAACTCCCCAGTAATATAATAATAATAATTATAAACTTTATTTGTAAAGCACCTTTCACACAAGACATGCAGCTCAAAGTGCTTTACAACAAAGAGAATACATGTAAAGATTGCTTCACATAAAGTACATAAAAACAGGGAGAAAATGCCATAGTTAATGTAAAATAAAGTAAAAAATAAGATGAGAATAGGATACATGCATCTTCACATAAAAATACACATAGACCATTAGAACTTATTAATAATAATATAAAAATGAGGAATGCATAACATAAGATGGGAAATAAAACCCACTAAATAATAGCAATAAAAAGCATACATTTTAAAAAAGAAAGTAAAAAATTAGAATATATAAAATGCATAAAATCTTGTAAAATATAGCATTTTAAAAAGAACTGCAGCGGTGCATAAAAGCGAAGCATAGAGCAAGAGTTTCGTGCCTGTATCAGGGAAGTCATATCAAGGCTAAAGTGAACAGATACGTTTTTAGCTTTATTCAATGACAGTGTGTACTGCTCACAACAATGTTAATCATGCTGAGGAGCTCCTGGCAGAGAAAATGTAAGGTTTTAAAATGAAGGGAGAAGAGGGAGAAAGGGGGAGGGTGAAGGAAAGACACACACACACACACACAAACACACACACACACTCACACAGCCCAGAAGTTGTCTGTTCCAGTCAGTGATCTGTCTATTTTAGAGCAGATGAACCACACTTGAACCCAGATGGAATGAGGCATGGCAATCATCTTTATTTAATGAAGAATTCATTGTTCAAATTATTTAAAGCAGATGTTTTCAAAGTCTGTGAATCCAGAGTTGGGCAATGAAACAAATTAAATAATCTTCCAATTCATTTCTAACATTATTTTCTTTGACTGGAAAGGATGAGCACTGAACATGCTGGAAGAGCGATCTTTTTAATTATGACCGCCAGGTAATTTGAATAACATTTTGCACAAAGTTAGAACAAGTGCCTTATATACATAGCCACACTAAAATACTTCTATTACCCTTAACTTGCTGCTCACATACCAGATGTAGAACAATAAACACCTGGGACGGCACCAAAGCAAATACATGGCTGCCTTAATGATTTCCTATAATTAATTAATAATAGACATTGTGAAAATGAGACATCAGACCTATGATCTTTATCTCTATCTAAAAACAAGAAAAGATCATTTAATATGGAGAAAAGATTTCATTAATTATTCAGAGGCAATTTAATTATAGACAGATCCTTTCTCACAACATCAAACCTCTATGATCTCAACTTTGTTGATACAACATTTTCTTGATATAAAATGTAGAAATCTCATAAACCTGGCAATATTTTTTACAAAGTATTACACTCTTTTAGAATCCCCTTTAAAAGGAAGAACACATTAATGATAATAAATTATAGGAATATTCTGTAACGCTTTACATTAAGGTACACATATTCATCATTAACTAGTTGCTTATTAGCATACATATTAGTGGCATATTAGTAGTGGCTCTTTATTAGTCATTATAAACCAATTACTAATGCCTTATTCAGCATGACCATATTCTACAACTACTAGGCCATTCAATAACCTCCTAATTACCGCTTATTGATAGTAAGTAAGGAATTACGATCTTAATATGCTTTGCTGAGTATAGGCCTTATAAGGTGGTCATACCACAACAATAGTCATTCTGCCTTAAACAATATGGTCTCTTCTTACATAAGAAAACCCAAAACTACAAGTGTTAATAGTGTCCGAATAATTTTAAATTGAGTAATTGAAACTCAGAATATTGTCTCCATTCTAAATGAGGTCTTGCTCATAACCAATTCACTAGCAGTTTGACACTTATTAACCCACACAGGTTCCCTATTCTAAAGTTGCCTCCTCTTCACACTTTCATACATTATAGCATACAACTATTGCAATCAACAGACACGGTTTTTAAAGGCCCCATATTGTAGAAAGTGATATTCCGATGTCTTTTTGATTATAAAGCAGTTCTAGATACTATATCAATACTGTGAAAGTATCAAAACGCTCAATCCACGGAGAAATGCACACAGCCCATATTCAAAAACGATGCGTTTAAATGAGCCTTCAGGATTTAAGGACGTAAGGTTGTGATGTCACAACTATATAGTCCAACCTTTTTTTGTTGTTTTAACTTTATTAACAACACAACACTAAGCATTTATTCTGTCGCTGAGCTAGAGTTGGAGGTTGTTCAATATGTCTTGCAGAAGACCTTTTTTGTTTTTACAGGAAAGTGATGTCCTCTGTCTGCTCTGCCTCAACTCTCTGTGATTTACGATGTTCCCTAATGGACAGATAGCTTTACATGTTGTTAGCAGTTACTTTAGTCACTAACTACTGCTAACTGTAGCTGCTGTTAGATAATTAGCTTAATTAGCTGTGCAGCTAGCCATCCTATTAGATGAAGCTCTAGCATAAGGTCAGTCAGGAAGACTAGACTCTCACGCATGCTAACTATTATTCGCCCTGTCACTACCCAGGCTGTCAAATTGGGAAATCAGCTGGATCCAATAACATAGCCACACACCTTCATTGGCAACCTATTATTCTACTATCGTCTGTTCAAATCATAATTTTTCTCTCTGCTTTCAGTACATTAATGAAATGATGGAGCACCGGGGGAGTGTTGGTGTTGGTGTGTACAGGAGCTTTGTACCACCAGGAGCGCCAGTATGGAAATCCATCAAATAGTTGTTAAGATATATTGTCAATCTGGACCAAAGAGTTGGACTGACCAACCACCCGACAAACCGGTATTGCCTCTCTCTACATAGCTTTGCCGCTAGCATGGCTGAAAATTACTTGTTCACTGGCATACACACACAAGTTACAGTACATAGACAATGCATGTGATTGTAGTAAATATAAGAATATATATGTTATTTTTAAGCAAGTTTGTTTTCTGCCTGTGTAAACTCCACAGTCAACTTTTAGGACTCAAATATCCTCTTAAGATCTTGTGTTTCCTTCCAGCCAAATTGTGCACACACACTCACAAAAACACAGACAGGCAGATCTCTGCTTTACCTAAAGGGCACCAGAAATCCTCCAAGAACATTCTCTCTGCCTAACTTTGCCAGAAAAATTATTTCATCCCAATTTCATATCTTTGTAAAATGCTGCCATACATCCATAGGTGGGATAAAATGGTTCAGCAATTTCCATACTTGCTATATTGCCGGCGAAGTAACGGTCGGAGGAATGGCAAAACAAAAAAATTGGTTTAGAAATACCCCATTAGGGCTAATTTTGTGAATCCGTACCTGGCAAGAATCACATTTCTGAATCTGTGTCTTCAGCTGTGATGCACAGCCCAAAGAAAGTGCTGCTCAGTGTGGTGACAAAAGGTTTTTAACATGAATTAAAAAACCTTCATTAGCAATCTACAACTCCCACTCATTTATTGCCCATTCAAAAAGCTGTTTATTTACAGAAACATGATTGATATAAAAATGCTTCATATTATTATTCCCCTGTCGATAGTTTATTATTTTTATCCTCAAAACTACTAATACACAGCATCATCTTTTCCATCACTCTGACGTCCAAATTTAAATTTCTACTTCTGCAGGGTGATTTTTAACTTCATTCAGGCGATGAAGCCGCTCCAGACATGGAGTTCCATTTCTTTTTCTGTGGCGGTCGAGTACATTTATAGGTCAAGTTGGATGGTATCTGATTTAAGGCACGAGCACAGCCTTTTATCAATGTGGAAAAGCTGGCCTTTCTGTCAACCTCTGTCTCGGTCTCTGGCCACCTGTATTCCCCAGATTAGCTCGGGCAGCTGGCTCATTTTCTGACCCGGGTAACTCAACAGTAGAGAGGAATTGAGCTGAGGCAGAGAGAGAATGCAGAGGATACAGTGAGGAGGAGATAGGATGAGGAAATGTGAATAGGACAGAGAGAGAAAAGAGATGGTCTAAGATAGACAGTGGTGCAGAAGATAGGGGTCAGAGTGACAGCTGACTGACAGAGGGACAGAGCACTATTTCACTTCAGAAGCATGTTTTGCAGTAGGACGTTATCTCTAATGAAATACGATGAAAACACCAGTAAACAGACATTTTAAAAGCTACCATCATAATCCACTAGTTTCCCCACTTACTTGTCATATTAGTGGTAAAATTGAAAATGTAACTTATAATTAATGCTGCTTTTTGTAAAAAAAAAAATAGAGTACAAGAAAATTAACATCCAAAACATTTCTTTCTTTCATTGGCAGCACAACCATCAGCAAAGTCTTACATTACACATCAGAACAGCAGACACAGCTATACCATCACAAGCATGTGTTGCTATGTTTTGTTATTAAAATGTTGAAAAGAGTTGAACTACCCCCAATGGGAACAAGCGGTAGAAAATGACTGACTGACTGACTGAGTTGAACCATCAGCCATAGTGCTTGTTGTTATTTGTAACGTTGGAATTTAGGGCGCTACATTAATTAATTAATGGAAATTAATTAAACATTGAACTTCTCTGTGGGGTGTTAACCAATCAATCACAGCAACAGAATATAAAAAATTAATATACAAAGGGTTAGGGAAAAGAAGCTTTTATATTACCCCATTGCTATTCTAATCTGAATTTATATACTATTGTATTAAAACCAGGGTGCAAACTACAGGGGAGCCAGTTAATGACACATGAGCTTCCCTGAAAACATGTAACGAGAAATTTTAGGCAGTCTCTAAAATATTGAAAATATGTTGTTTTTTCCATGCATTTCTATTTTCTGTATCTTCATCATCATGGATCATGTGTGAAATTTGGCTATTTATGTATGATTCATGCATGAGGGTGATTCATCACTAATAACTCTAATAAAGATACTGGCATGCACGCTATTCTTGCCATCACCAGTGAAGCGTGATGGCACAATATCATAAACTTCACTCACTTTAACTCAAAGATCAAGACAAAAAACCCAGGTCTCTGTGGTGGCTTCTGTTTTAAGGTTAGGGCTGTTCCCATTTAAGTGTATTATTCACTGTTAACCCTGATTTGTATGTGATGGATGTTGATGAGGACTGGATCCCTTGTAGGCAGCCTAGACTGTTTTTGTTGGTATTTAAAAATGCATGCATGCATGCATGTGTGTTGGCTGGTTTGTTGATCCGTGACGCTCACATTTGATGTCTTAATTGTACAGAGAAATGATTGTGCACATCTATATGTGATGGGTAACTTTGACGGTTGTTGATGAGGACTCGATCTCTTGTAGGCAGCCTGGCTTGCTCTCTTTTAGATTTAATAATATATTTTATAATATGTATTGCTATTTGACCTATCCATGTCTTATTTGTGCTGATGAACTATAGAATATACTCCACTCTGCAGAGTATAGGCCTACTGTGCCCTGCATTAGTTGGCTGTATTGTATCATACTGTGATGTTTGGTTTTGATACCCATGTGGAGGTTTGATGTGGTCATTAACTGATTATTATATATCAGATAAAGCAAGTAGGCCTACATGCTTGCACCTATAAATGTTTCTTTCTTTGAGGCATGTGCAAGCCCCCCTCCCAAAAAAAAGTGAGCTCCCCCGAAAGCCATGGTATGGTTCACACACTGATTAAAACTAACTAAAAAATTTTCAAAATAGAAATTGATCATTGTTTGCAGCTAAATCTGATTACTAATGTAGAGCCTCTCTTAAGTCTGAGCCATTTCCTCTTTCAGCCTTTCCTCTCTTGCTCTCCCTTCCTGTACTCCTTCTTTTAATGTACTGACAGCTGCAGCTACGACAGACCTTTTCATTCCACTTTCCTATTTTTTATGATAGATAAAGGGAGGTAAGGGCAAAAAGACAAGTCTGACCCACACACAGAGGGGATTTAGTTACATTGTTGACATGTCCCTCATGGTGTTAGAGGAACCTGTAGATTTCATCTAGAAGAGTGATCCCTTCACTCTCTGCACCAGCAGAAGAAATAAGTCTGCTCTGCTACAGGAACCTAAACTCCTGAGCTCGTCTCCTTCATTACAACCCAAGACTGAAAAGCCAGGGTTAGAACAAACATCGCAGTGAGATGATAGCTATAGCTGCACACTGTCAATCCCTTTCAGCAGAAAGAGCCAATCAAAACCAGATGACAGCAGGTACACTATGAGGAAACTTACAGAGCCGAGGGTTTACCCAGACCTTGTACATATTTCACTGTACAGTAACTGGGGCTTGTCAAAGGGATTATGTGTGTTTGAGAGGATGTTTGTGGGTCCATGTGCTGATCCATGTCCATCTGTGCAGGCATGCGTGGGTGTGCAGATGCTAAAAGACATTTGATCTATCTTGCTGTGTATAATCGTCACGGTCAACATTTGAATTGGCTAAAAAAAAATATCAAAAAAGCTTTTGAACTACTTGGGTCAAGCTATCATTTCTTTTTCCACAAAATTTTGTTATTCATCAACATGGCCTAGAGGTGGGATCCGCTATTATGATGAATCTGTGTTCCTAACATAGAGCTGTTGAATTTGAGGTATAAAGAGATAGCATAAAATTTTTGGGAAGTACGCTTGTTCGCTTTTTTGGCCAGAGTGAGATGAGAATATGGACCACTTCTCATATCTGTCTGTTCAATATGAAGATGGAGTCTAACAATTTGTAGTTTTATAGGGGTTTCTGTGTGGATCCCCAGAGCCAAACCATGTTTCTAGTCTTTATGCTAAGCTAAGCTAACCAGCTCCTGACTTCAGTTTTAAATTAAACTAAAAGAGAGTGTGAGCATGTTCATGCATCTAACTCTTGGCAAAAATGCAAATAAGTGTACTTCCCCAAATGTCACTTTCTTTAAATAGTGGTGCAGAGCACAAGTGGTCCTACTGTAGTCTTTTGGACTGCAAACCCTGAGATTAACAAATAACATAACTGCAACCAAAACCAGTTTAGTGGTCACACAACTATTATGATGCAGTCATGATTCAAATGTGTATTTGTGTGCATTTTGTAAAGGCTGTGTACATTTTTTTGTGCATGTATATGTATGCAAGCAGCTGGGGAATACGTGTGTGATGACAGTTCCTTATAATGTTTCATAACCACCTGACAGATAACAGATCTCTTTCAGGCTTTTCTTCAATCCTGCAACCTCTGACATCCCTTCATGTAGAGCCCTTACAGACAAAAGGCAAGCAATATCTGCAGTAAAATAATATTATCACCTCAGTTCGAGTTCAGGGCTCAGGGGTAAAGCTGAAATCTCAAGTTTCCTCACAAAGACAAAGTATACTGTTTCATTCTACTCTGATTCACTATTGGCCTGATTCACAACTTGATTTGAAATAGTTAATGTGCACTTCAAACAAATCTGCATTACCTCAAATATGCAGATCCCAAACCATGTACTACTGTAACTATATGCAGTGTGAGTGTTAAATATGTATACACATTTGTATGCATGTGTGTACCTTCTGAGAAACAACGAAAAAACTTGAAGGCTTTTCTTAAAAGCCATTCCCTTCTGACTCACCACAATCCAGACTAGACTCTGTGAGAAATGTTGTTTGTGCTTACATTAATGTACACATACAGAAGAATTTCTGAAAGGTGAGACGTTCTGTTGAGATTTTCTCTTTTCAATTTTAAGCTTGCCAAATAAATCCAAATAAATTCCCATTTCAGACCTTTATAAAACATTCTAGACCTAATAGCCCTCACTGTGAGTCTCTTAACCTGTGCTGGTTCTGAAATAAATGAGGAGGTCAGATACAGGCGCCGGAGGGAATATACGATCTGATTTTGAAAAGGCTTAAATTGCTACAGCGAGACAGAGGTAGGTGAGTGTGGTGGTGGTATGACTCTACTGGAACAAATTGTAACAAGTAAGCCAATCAATAGCCATTATGTCTGTTTCAGAAGTGAATGGTTGCGTAATTGATCTTAATGAAGTTCTGGATTAGAGGCGACTTTTCCATGTAATGGATGAGAGATAAAAAACAAACTTCCACTCTGAGGAGCTTACCTTCATATTCTCTCTGTTGACTTCTTGCACTGCGCAGGGATCTACCTAAAATGAAGAAAGAAAGTTAGGAATAACACACCCGTGAAATGTTTTATATGAGGTTGACACAAACACTTGGAGTCCTTTGAACTGCCTAAAATGTAACTTACAATCAGTACAACATAGTTTTAATTTTCAATATTTGATTTGAAATGGAAAAAGGTTTTTATTTTTACTATAATAATGCAAATATCGTCACCATGGCAACTTTGTTTTTAATGTATATGTGTGTAGGTTGTGATTACAAAATGTAACCACTGCTTAAAGGCCCAATCAGTAATTTCTGAACATTTCAAAATTAAGCTTTTTGAAGAAAAAAAACAAGATTTTTTGTGTGAAAGCTAAATGTTCTGAGATGCAGTTCACCTCAATCTTTTCAGGTTGAATGATAAAAGGTGTGTGAAAGTACAGCATCTGTGGAAAAGGCAGAAATCAGGCTCCAACACAAATGCAAAGGGTAGAGCCCAGGGAAGAGCTATCTGGGGAGCACTCCAACACCCCGGGGGAAAGGAAAAGAGGTTGATGCTGGTGCAGCATAAGCCGTAGGATGCAGAACACGAGGTGAGATCCAGTAGAGATGGCATGAAACTGCAAGATGACTGTAGAAAGTAGCTACAGGCGAAAAGACTATAAGGTCACTTTGGAGAAACTGGAAAGTTGAATCCCAGAGGAGGATGTTCCTGAAGCAGGCGGTACATGATGTTCTTCCAAGCCCCTCAAACAAGCCATCTGCTGGGGCAAGGTGAGGGCACCAGGATGCTATCTCTGTACACAGAGTGAATGTTCATTCTAAATGTAAGCATGTCAACATCGGCTGCTAATGTGCAAGCGTTAACAAGCTAATGGTAGCATGCTGGTAACAAGAATGGCTTTTCCTCTTGGTCCATCCTGATGGCCAAATTACATTTTTGCTAAGGAACTAAGAAAATTCTTTCAACATGTATTACTTGTACATTAAATATAAAATTATTTAAATATTTAAAATAATAATTGATCATTTCATCTGTGGATGAAAATTGTGCGATATGACATAAATCTCCTGAACATCTACTTAATCCTTGATGCCAGATTGTTTCCAAGGACCAACGTTTCAGCCAACATGGATGAGATGTCCTTGAAGTGCTCAGAAAAATTAGGAAATTTGAACATCTACAATTAAATGACAGTTGAGAAAGTCCCGTGTGCTGATGAATATCATGTGATGTGATTTAAAGCTCCAGAACAGCTATTAAATGGGCCTTGTTATGAAATAGTTTTTGTCGAAAAAAGAGCAAAGTTGTTGTCAATCATCTATCCAACAATTTTGTTTGTTTGTGTGCTCAGAGATCGCAGGACTGCAAACATTCTTAATCCAGCCTACTAAACTCTGATTGGTCAACTGTTTCTCCAACTGGCAGAAACAGCTGTCATTGGAGGCAACATTAACCCATTTGACCTGTCTTGCTGAAACAATCTGAGATGTGGAACCAGGCTAAGTAAGGATCTGAGTAAAGCTAGACTTAATTACAACTCATTGTATAATGTGGATTTTTTTTTTAACTTTTTCATGGCTTCAGATTTAATCAACATACTTAAGCTTTCCAGAATGGACGCCTCCGATATCACTGCTCATTCCCTTGTTTTTACATCCTGAACATTTGAATATATTCATTAGTTTTAGAGGCATCTGGTCATGAACTGTATTGTTGGAAAAGTGGACATTTCAACCTGTCGGTGACACTTGATGAAATCAGAGGATCACTAAAGTTGTTCAAATTTTCATCCTCATGAAAAACATGAAAACACAAATTACCCTCTAAATCAAACTGTCACGCAATGACAGTTCCCTTTCATGATGGAAGCAGGTAAACAGCCAGGCATGCAAGTCTGAGCTTGTGTCACAATCAATGCATATTTATTTGTTATCATTGAGGATCGTGCACCTGCGATACCACACAGAGATTACAGTCAGCCAAGCCATTTATCCCCTCCTCCCTGCCCCAGTTCTCCTTTGTTCTCTCCAGAAGAGCAATATTCTTCCATCACAACAAGGTGTCCATTTTGCTCTCCCTTCTCCCCTTTCCCTCTCCTGGAAAAGTAAACAAGTTCTTGCGGAACAGCCAAACTCATTAGCCCCAATGGCTGGACAACTGTCTCATAAAACAAGCTGGCAACTCACCTTCACTGACTGTGCTGCAAACACTAATTCTCAAAGAAAGCTAAAAACCCAATATAAAGAAAATATTAAATAAAGATTTGAGAGAGAACATTCTTCTCAGCTTGAAGTCAGTAAATAAGAATAAGCTTTTGGGCAGATTTATGTGAAAAATGTTTTATTCAATTATTGAAGGGTAATATTTCGGGTATTCCTCATTACACCAGCTGCCTGTAAAATACTACTTCATTTATTGCATTTCTTTGTGAAAAAAAGGATATATTGTGCTGTCTCAGGCACAGTCATCCATCCACTCAACCATGTACGCACACATTCACGCACACAAAACAAAGCAACTCCCCCATGATGTTGCATTCACTGCTGTTGCTGAGACAGGAAATGAAGAAATGAGTCGTATCACCCAGTAATAACACCATGTTGACGGTGAAGCTCTGACCATGGATTGAGATAGAGATGGAAACACAATGATTCAGAGAACAGAACACTCTCACAGCCTGATCAATACACACCAGTGTGCTGCATCGACAACCAGAAGAGAAAACAATCCTACTCTGTTTGTAGCCCACGCATGCATTCATTGCTCATGTCAGTCTGTCCTTTCTTCTCCAATCAGTCGTGATAAATACACGTGTCCTGTGTCAAAAAGGACAGGTAAACTGCAGTTTAAACTCTCTGGATTAAGTGGGCGTTCTTTCGACCTACAGGCAGAAGTGAAGAAAATTAAGAAGAATTGTCTCATTGAGGTTGTTTTAATGCAAATGCGTAGCCTATACAAACTTGTGTGGTTTAAATTTCCCCCCCTGTTGTACTGAAAAGAATATCTGATTCTGAATCTCTATATGAAAGAATTTCCCTACAAACTCCTTGGCCCCAAATGTAAGGTTTATCAATAATCTACACCTACCTGCCTTTAGGTAAATGAAAACCACTATGAATAAATGTTACACGAAGTTCAAAAACATGCAACAGTGCCACCATATGGTCTGAGCTATGTATTACAAAAACACAACAACGCTATATGGGAAACAAAAGGGCAGGGAATATGACAATCACATCCCATTGCTGTATTCTCCATGGAAAGACAGCTCAACTAAATAAAATCACACTTCAATAAATCAAATATGGATCTGTATGTTCCATATTATGCGTTTTTCAAGTTTTGCTATGCTATTTGGTTACTGTATAACTTGTGTTCTATATGTGTGTTTATATTCAGTGTAGGCAAGACCCTATTTATTGCCAAAGTCCTGTAGCTTTAAACTGTAAAAACTTTACAAAGTCTTGTAAATTGCATCAGGGTAGACAGGAAACATGAATTTGTTTTTTGTGAAAAACAGTCATTAATACCCCCCTATATAGGCGTTTTCAGCTATCTGTAACAATGTTATTATTATTATGACACCACCATGCTCCAAAATGCTGACAAGTCCACCTCAATTTTGGTGAATTCAAATTTAAAATGTCTGTTGTTACGTTACTTAAATGAGTTGTGAACGGATGAAATGAGTGGGTCACTAACATAGCACTGCGTCAATGATGACGTAGCATGACGGCCCTGAGTCAGAGCTGGAGGCCGGCCACCCCCTCACCGTGGCAGGTCTAACTCTACCTCCTCCTTTCGAGATACAATACTGCCCTCCCGCGGAACTTACCACATATTACAACCGGCATAGGACACACGTTCCTCTCTTAGGCAGGAGGATACACCGGGTAACAGAAAGTGCAGCCACGGCAGCAGTAAATTATGTTGGACGTTGACAGCGAACATAATCGGTATTTTCTTTAATGTATGTCTATATCGCATGACTTGTGGTACGCAGCCACCGCGGAAATAGGATGACATCTTGCTGTGGCTCGGACCCTTGTCACATGGTGTTTGGATGGCCAGTCGTGAAAGCCACATCAGTGTAGACGCGTTAATAACCAGGCATCTGCTGTCAGTGTGTGCCCACAGTTCCACCGCCGACCTGCTGACACTGGGGCTTCCCATCTCAGCATGCCTCACAAGAGCAAAAAAGAAAAGGTACGGTGGCTTTTTTTAATGTAAATTTAATTTATTAAATGTTAGCATTATATACTTTATGTTGTGTTTCATTGTGTTTTATTTATTCCTTACATTTTTAGGAATCCTCCAAATCTGGAAGACCTAAAAAATCTGGAAGTAAAAATGGGCCTGCAGACGACCAAGATGTAAGTATTTTCGAACTTTTCACTGTCTTGCATTGGCTACTTTATAAAAACGTATAATACATACAACAAATGCATTACTAACAGGTAGAAAAAATATTAACTGAGCTGCACAGAGTGTGACCTGTATGATTATTGTAAAGATACCACAGGATACTACAGTAAATACCTTAAAGTAAAGTGCAAAGTATTGACCAGAATCCTCTTTTGGCCTTTTGGTAGCCAAATTTTAAATTACACTTGAAAGCTTCACTGTGATGTTACACCCCCACCCCCCAAACAAACACAATTTTTAAAAATATCACATGCACATGCAAGGATTACACATATTTCCATCAATTCTCACATTTTTTACACAACCTTAAATTTAACTATTGCTTTTATACATGCATTTTATCACCAATTCTTCCCTAGAAACTCACTAATCATCCATTGTTTTTAAGTTTATTGACCTTTTGTCGTTATGAAATGAAGGCAAAGCTGCTCATGTGACTTCACAGCATGATCTTATGATTTTTTTTCTCTGAAAATACTTGCATTCAATCCCTGGTTCTCCCCGTCATGATTTGTTTGGCCTCTGAGTATAATACGAGGCATTGTAGCGGCTATTTCTGTCCTCATCATTTCTGGCGTACATCAGTGATGTTGAGTATAGTACACTGACATTGGAAGAGACCTGATTGATTGATTGCTGGTCCTGCTGTGTGTTCCCATTGACAGCTTTATCAGCTCCATCTGTGCTAAATTATTCTGTCCACTGAGGTCCATCCCGAACTCTGTCAGCAGATGCAGTACAGTATACCGCCAACTGCGATCAGGTTGCTTCACTGAGAATCACCTGATCTGATTCGGAA
Organism: Coreoperca whiteheadi; assembly: GCA_011952105.1. NCBI lineage: Eukaryota > Metazoa > Chordata > Actinopteri > Centrarchiformes > Sinipercidae > Coreoperca > Coreoperca whiteheadi. Next base: position 13,466,287 of record CM022480.1, on the reverse strand, counting down.
AGAAACTTGACCCTTAACCACAACACCCTCACCCCTTCTCCTCTCCACTCCCCTCCTCTCCCCCTTCTCCTCTCCTCTCCTCTCCTCCTTTGAACTCCACAGTGACACTTGAATAAAGTGCTTCTTGTGCCATTTCCTTTGGGCCAGGAACTGCGTTGCCCTACCGTGCTCCAGTAACAGGAGCCCTTCCTCTGCGACTCTTGTTTCTGCAGGGCTCCAATAAGAAAGTGCCTCCTGCCACTCAGCTGATGAGGGTAAAGCAGCCAGGGTCACGCTCGGCTGTGAAGAGGGAGAAAAGGTTCAGCACTTCCTCTTTCCCCCTCAGTGCTAACAGAGAGCTACAGAAGCTACCTGCACTGGCAGGTATGCCTCCCTCAATATACAGTATTTCCATGCAACTCCTCTACATTATGTTATAACTCATATACTTAGATAAGTTTTTGGAAAACACTAGATGACCTTTATCTAAATTGCATGTTTGGCCTATATGGATGAAGGGAATCATATTAACAATTCATAGCCTTTGTGGATCCTCATAACTCCCTTTTTAACCTTGAGGTATTTGCTCACTACATAATTTATAGCTAAGCAGACTGCCCATCAGCTTTATCTGTAATGCAAATGATGTGCAATCAGCTGCATCTCCAGCCATACCTGGAAGAAACCGATATAACCCCTGGAGGGCTCGCTCATGTAAGACAGCTCTGATTCAGTGGTGGAATCCGGGCCATCTAACAATAACTGAAAATGTAAGCCCAAATCAAACATAAACAAGCAGTATGAATAACTGTGATGGGAGATTTGAACTTGTTTCATGGTTATTCTAGTTATCACCAATCAGCAAACTAACCATCATAACTATAGCAAGCTAACTGGTTGCACTGTCAGTGTTTTAATTCACGATTTCGATTGACTCTATTAGTACGTATCACATGATGCTGATTCTGAGACAAAACAGTGAGATTGAGCTTTGAACATTTAACATCAATCTTTCATGGCTCCTTTGTTTACACACAGAATTACAGGCAGGAACTGGCCTAGGTCGTTTCCTGAAAACCCAGTTATGCTTTGTCCTCGTACCTCAGTGAGCTGGGTGACACTCCGGAGAAACAATGAAGGCACACGGCCTAGAGGATTTGTAAGTCTGTGGGAGACACAGCCATGATTGGGAACGTGTGACAATTAAATCAAACAAATTTTGAGTATCTTGGTGTTTCATTTGTTTAATTTAATTGATGACTCCAAATTGCCCTTAGTGGATGAATGTGAGTGTGAATGGTTGTCTGTCTATGTGTCAGCCCTGCGACGAGTTGGCCACTGTCCAGGGTGTACCCCGCCTAAGGCCCAAAGTCACTGGGATAGGCTCCAGTCACCCGCGACCCCTAACGGGAACAAGCGGATGTAAACTGACTGACTGACTGACTGATAAAGTTATCTTTTAAAGCAGAAATGACAAATATTACCCAGTTCCAGCTTCTTTTAGGTGCTTTTCTATGTTTGATATGACTGTAATGAAATCCTTGCGTTTTGAAATCAACAAGACATTTGAAGACATCACCTTGGACCTAAGCCCTGCCACGAGTTGGCCACTGCCCAGGGTGTACCCCGCCTAAGGCCCAAAGTCACTGGGATAGGCTCCAGTCAACAACGACCCCTAACGGGAACAAGCGGTAGAAAATGACTGATGACCTTGGACCTAATGCAATTGTAATGGGCATTTTTCTGACACTTTATAGAGCAAACGATCCATTGATTTGTTGCAGCCCTAATTTGAATAACTGCTCACAAAAAAATATATTTCATTCAGACATTGTGCATGGTCATTCATGTACTGGTGAAATCTTCATTTTCTATGATTAATTAATTTGTAACTTTTCAAAACGAGTTTCAGTGAAAAATTCTTTACACTCATAAAAAACATTATAGTGTAGAGCCTTCAGCCATTCAGATACAGTTCTGAAAGCTATAGACACATGTAGAGTTTATCAGTCTTCCTGAAAAGGAAAGGCGTTGCTTGTTATATGGTCCATTATATGTTTATTTCTCCTTATATGATGATTTTCTGACTGACTATAATTTTTATGACTATACATGTCAGCTGAGTTCTTCTGTTTGGACTTGAGATGTGTTTTAGGGAGCCTGTGGCAGATTGTATGTGCAGAGTTTGGGGGAGGAGAGAAAAATCTTTATTGGCAATGTAAAGTTATATTACACATTGTTTTCTAACTAATTTTGCTTCACCCCTTCCCCTTGGTATATTCGGTGTCTTATAAGTCCACGTGGGCTCGGCATTTGTGTGTGCATGGACACGAATAAACAACTGCTGCTACTGTAGTTCAGCTAAATATAATGGCAGAAAAAATTAAATATAATATATACTAAATACTAATATATACTAATACTATACTTTACAATATCATTAATTTGTCACATCTCACTGAGTAGTACTTGGTGAGCAGAATCAGGGCACTGACAGAATACAGGAGAAGTCAGATAGATATTTGTAGATGGATTTTGTTTCTAGCTATCCATTTGTACACAGACATCTCAGACTGGCCAATCAGTGCCACAGGCTTCTCTCTCTATCTGTGTTGTGTGCGTGTGTGTGTGTGTGTGTGTGTGTGTGTGTGAGAGAGGAAATGTAGGTCTATAAATGGTCGTATCAAATGAAATGTCAAGAATATCTTTATTATGGATCAAATATGAGACACTTTATCTCACTTGTTTGTCTGTCAGTAGGACAGTAGGTTTTGTCAGTAGGCAACAATGCATGTTTGATGAAGAAGGGTAAACAGCATGTTGTTCCAAGTGTTAAACATTTAGTGACGGGTTTGTGTTACAGATAGCTGTTTCACAAATGGCCCGGCCTGTGCTGCCATCTTCTGGCTGAAAATGGGAATTATGTTGTTTCCTGGGCCAAATCAGTCGGTGTTAATAATAAAATTGTTGTTGAGAATTTTTACTGTATTTTAATATGATGTCGGGACATTTGAGTAGAGCTGTTGCTTTATGGCACTCGGTTTAAAGAATAAGGCCAGCTGCATTATTCTGTGTATGTTTGTTTCCTTCTTCCTCAAAACCCTTGAAAAGACCAAAACAAAACATGTGGTAGTCCAACTCTCTGACCAACAGACCTTCTGATCCTACCCTGTCTGTGGCACTCAGCTGCAAGAATATATACTCCTAATGAAGACATGAATTTCTAAAAATGGGTTACATGCAAATTGTAATTTGGTCATCTCTAGTTTTTATCAAACGTTACTCAAACTAAACTGAATTGCATTTTTTGTTTGGGACTATTTTCAGCTGCAGATTAAAACACATTTAGTGAGTTAGTCAGTATTTACGACATCAGGATGGTGTGTGTGGGCCTGGCTGAAAATAAACTACAGTGTGCGTGTTCATGGTAATGAAGGCAACATGTCACCCAGTGCAACACTGTGGCTCATTGATGTGTTTTTAATTGTTTCTGGACAACAATGGAGGTGTTTGGCACAGAGGAATAACATATGTTACGCTACACTGATAATACTTAGTAGGATCAGTTCATGTTGGTTTTGGTCATTTCATGGCATCTATTGACAATAATAAACAATATAGACGTTTTTTTTGTCTAAAAAAAAAAAGGTGTCCTGGGGTAATTCTGAACCTGTACACACTCCTACACAGCCTGTCCAACCAGTTGGACGTATGTGGCAGCTTTCATAAAATACCAGTGGCCGTTGTCATGGCTGTGGAATGTAATGGCACCTCTTAGAGAGGCTTTGGCCCCTCAGTGAGAGAATGCCAAGAGTAAGAATTGTTAGTGATACACTTGCCCTTCCTCTCCTCTCCTCTCCTCTCCTCTCCTCCTGTGTTTTTAACACGGAACAAAACCAAGACTAAACACATGCAAGAGAATAAACTCAGTCCACAATAAAGTTATTACTACACCTGCTGAGGAAAAAAGGTACCTGCCAAGAAGAATTTTTATTTGCCAAAATAATTCAGACACTATCTTTGGGTCACATATCTTTAAAATATATGCTATTTTGTTTTAGAATTAGATATGCATTTGGACGGGGCGTTCAGACCTCCAAATGTTATTAGGATTTGGTGCTTAGTAAGTGATAAGACACCTGAAACATGACTATAAATCCCAGTAAATCACGCCTTCCTCATTGGCGGGCTCTTATTTAATTAGTTGTTAAATTATTGTCTGACATTGTTCATTATTGGAAAACAGCACAATCCCTTTGTTATTAAATGACAGTGAAATGGTGAACCCCACTGATATGAAAACTCTGATAAGCCATGTGGTGTGAATTTGGTTTCATTTCTTCTGTCCTCTGATAAATCACATGAAACCAGGGAAAGCTACTTCATTATGCAAAGATGAAATGCAGATTATGCATTTGTCGCCTTGGAGTTGTACTTATTTTGGTGTACAGACTCATGAAATACTTATTCACTAAAGGGTTAGTCTAAATATACATAACCTATATAATTGGAAGTGTGATACACTATCATATGCACCTTGTATGATATATATACACTGTATATATATTTAAAAAGATGTCACTAGATAAACTTTCAGACAGGCTGCAAAATTTTGCTGGGAGCTGCAGCAGTTTCCTGCGTTGGGTGCATTTAATTTTCTGTCTCTTGCTTTCATTTCCTGTTTACAGCTAATTTTGTTAAGCACATGTACGTCACCCAGAATAACATAATACAGCAAATTCTGCCATTTTCCCGACTAGTGTGTGAGTCATAAAACCCTCTCAAAAAATATATTATGTAAAGCCATTGACGATGGTAGCTTCATTTAGTTGTTATTGGAGTGTACAAAGTGTGTGGACATTGTGTTTATATATTTTTAAAGTCTTACAGGACTGGATGTAATCATTTATTTGATTTAACATTAGTTTTGTATTGTCAGGATGACACTACACCATACATTTACATGGTCTTTCATCTTGTGTAGTAAATAATCATACCACAGCTTTCTACTTAATGTCTTTGTTTTTTCTTTCTCGAGAGCTCTGGAGTTTGAGTCCCCAAGAGTCCTGTCCTCATCCCCCATGTGGTTTATTCTTGTCTGCTTCTGTTCCTCATTGAATCCAAAGATTTGAGGCCCCCTCTGACCCTTTCCTCCACCTCCCTTTGATAAAGAACCAAGCAGAGATGACAGGAGCAGTGAGAGACTTTGAAGATTCAGCCAGGGCCTCTCTCTCTAAGAACACTCAGAGTAAGTTATTTCCAGCTGCTTATCCAAGGTCAGATTATGCTGAAAACCCTGCAAATGGTTAAACTCTGGAAAGGACTTAAGTCAATCTGATCTAAGATCTGTAGCAGGGCCTTCCCTGCAGAGCGTCACAGACCAGCGAGCGGGAGGAGGAGCCGGACCAAATATTCCAATGTAGGTCCCACCCCCCGTGCATCCTTCTAGCCAATCACGCTCCCGCTCTACCCCACAGCCTTTACCTTCATTGCTCCATAACAGCCAGAGCTCAGCCAATCAGCTGGCTCCTTCACTGCTTACATCACTAACTAGCCAGTTCCCTCCAGCAGCGGAGAGCTTCATTTTCTGATCTGCTTTTGTGCTAAAATGGAGGCTGGCCTCTCGCCCTGAGTGGATCGCCTTCCTGGTTGAGCTTTAGATGTTGACATGCAATAAATCTGGAGACAGGATGGTTGTGGATGCACCTAATTCCAATGGGCCTTTTCAGCCGGTGGCTCTTATGCACTTCAGAGGTACGTAAGGACAAATTATTCTTCCCGTATTGTCCTAGGGAATTAAGGAGAGAGAGAGCTGTGTGTTGCTGTGCTCCTGTTCCTCTCCACTGGTTACTGCTTGGTTAGTCAGCATTCAGACGTTTGAGATAAGATCATTGTTTCTGTACTGTGGAAAGCAGCTCTGTTGTGTTTGAAAGGGATCTGGGGAATTGTTGTTTGTCAGGCTTGTGTGCATTACTGTGAGACGGGAGCTACATAAAAATCTGGTTTTACTAGCTAGCTGCTCTCTCTCTGCCCATCCCCCCGCCAAGCTAGTGATGTCAAAGGAAGTGAGGTCATAGCCTAGGGAAGGGTCTTCTCCTTAGCTTTTCATGTTTGATTGTAATTGTGTGTTTCCAGGTCTAGGTGTGCAGTAATGAATTGTAGCCTTTGAGGAAAAGCCCAAGAGGGATCAAATGTGGCCTTCCCTCTTCACCTCCTTCTTGGCTGTTCTACCCAGCGCAGAATATTTGTCACACTCCAGTTCATCTGAGCACAAATTGGCCATAGTGTGTAGGCTGCAGACAGCCACCGCTCTGCAGCAAGCAGCAGCCCCCTTCTCCAGCTCCCCACCCTTTCCCCCTGGTTACCCTGCTGTGAGCGACATGCTCAGGCAAGGAGCTCAATCTGAATGTGCCTCTTGAGTGTTTATCTATGTCAACAAAGCACCGCTGTCAATATGACCCAGCCATTTTTTTCCCCAGGGCATAGCAGTAATGTTTTAGGATTACAGCATTGAACTCTGCCTCTTAATGTGTGCACAATGTACTCAGTGGTGTTGGAAAGGCCCAGCCTGTTACCACTGTACTCGGGTGCAGCCCGGCGTTAGATGAAGCCTCGAGCAATTATTGATTACACTCTATTGAGCCACAGAGGCCGACTGCCTTGAATGACAACTCGGTGTTTGGGAACAATCAGGCTCTTTCTGCCTCTTTCTCTTTCCGCTCTTTGTGTGTCTCTATCATTCTGACCCTGTTCAGACCAAATGTCTTGAATCCAGATCTTTCCAGATTGTGTGTAGCTTCTGTTGAAACCGATTGCAATTTATACGTAGCATCTGAATGTGTCTCAGCTGAATATTGAAGTGGCCACTTATGAGCGGTTTTTCACTTCCCTTCTCACACCAGATTTTGTACATGGGGAAACTGAATCTACTACTAAACCAAAAAATGTATATGTAAATGACTGTGGCGTCCCACCTCCGGTATGGACTTGAAAACCAGCATCCATGTTTGTTTAGTTTAGACAATTTAACAAATTGGGCTGTTTTTCTGAGCTTCACACACACACACGCACTATAAAACTGATTAGGTGGGCCTTAAGCATCACCAGGAATGCATTTGCATTCACTACCAATGTTGACAAATGAATCCATGAACACCTTTGAATCGGGGTCCACATCCCAACATTTTCCCCAGTATGTTTTTTAGGTGCATTCATGCCTGTATTTTGAGCCATGTTATCAGAAATTTCATGAGACAAAATGTGTCACCAAAGATGCCTTTTTCTGCGAAAAGGCTTTCTGAATCTCTTTTTCTTCATGTCTATTTCTTTGAGATGTAAGACCTGATCTTAATAACAAACAGTGCAAAGCTCTTCTTATTAGTCACAAGGGAGCCTCCAATTTACAGATAAGACTGTGTTTCAAGTGTGGCAGTGATGCATACCTTTAACTTTCCAAACAACACATGGGTGATAATCCATGAACTGTTCTCTGTATACTGTATATATCCTGGATGCATTCTCAGGTGTTCTCACAATGCAGCCAAAACGACTTGTGAATTAATGTGTTTAACCTTGTCGTTCAAATGCCTTCGAAACTGCAACACACTCGCCCTCTACATAGCTATAAATAGTAATCAGTCAGTGTTTGCATTGATCATAACAAACTGTCGATAACGCAGATTTCCAAACCAGTCCTAACTCCAGACTAGCGGCTGTTCATTTGACCCATTTACTGAGGAAAAAGTAGAGGCCGTGGTTCCAATGTGACTCCAGTTATTTATTATCTTCGTTTTGAACAAGGGGGCATTAAGATAAATCTTCCTCTGTTCTCCACAAGACACACTACGTGTGTGTGTTCATGCACATGCCTATTCCACTCTTAAGGCTTCTGTTAGTTACATTAATAGAAGTCACATTGTGGTTAACATCAATTTTGGGATCACAACACTGGTCCTTTATCTGTTACACAACAACCCGCTGGGTATTTTCAGAGTGTACAGAAACTTTATAACACAGGCAGACAGACTTATGTAATGGGAGCAACACAAGTCTGACATGGTCAGCGGTGCAAGGCATGGCAACTCATTCCAGTCAAGCTTCATGTCCCAGTGCAACCAGCACGAATTACTAAATATGTTACAACACAAACCTTATGCCAAAGAGGGAGATGGTTCACTAACAGAGTTCAGTGTTGAAAATAGAAATAAACACTAATAAGTAAATGGTAACCTCATCCTCCTTCTTACTGTTGCTGTTCCAGTTGTGTACCAGTCTTCTGGGTTTTAACTGGTGCACCTCAGTTGGCCTAACAGCCCTCATTTTGAAACGTGCTATGTCCACTTTGGAGACAGTTCTTAGTAGTTTTTGACTGCACAATGATAATGATGAATGTCTTGGATGAACCTCTCTTATGTGTTTTTAATCAGGAGTACTGGCACTCGCAGTGTTTTCCTCTTGTGACAGTGCTTTTGGCCGTCAAATCTTTATGGAAATGGCCGATAATGGCAGCTCACACACTTACCCTGTCTCCTCTGGAATTCCCAACCTCTCGTCGTCATCAAGATAAATTGGCTGACGTCAAACTGACACTGTGTGTGTGTGTGAGATGACTAGGATATCTCTCTAGACTCTACCTATTTGTAAGAATGTCAAGCACTTGCGTGTGTGCGCGCGCCCTTCTCTATTCTGTGGTACGGCCTTTTGTCACTCTTTGTGTACATTCATTGAAATAATGCATCAGCAAATAGGATAAGCTGCCTATTATTCTATATCAAGTTTTCCTGCAATGTTTTTCTTTTTATTGCACACCTGTATGACTGAATTGGCAGAATAATTTTATGCCAGTTGGTTAATTTGCTCATTACTTTCAGTCTAATTTAAAACAGGATGGAAGGCAGCAACATAATCCATAGACCAAATTAATTCATCTCACCATGTGTTTTTATATACATTTCTTCATTCATATAACAAGTTTGCAGTGCTCTGTTTGCCTTCATCAATTATTCATCCTTTTTCCTTAGCTAAACCCTGTGCCAAATTCTTAAATCCTAATTTGCTTATCTCAGTAATTGGAAGCGTTCTGTCCACGGGTAACAGTACAGTCATGGAAGAAGAATGGGATCCATCTATTTTATTAAATTACATACATATATGCCGTATATATCTGATCTATTTCGGTTCAACCATAGCATCAACATCCTCCGCATGTTTAGACGGCCTCCGAGCCTCACTTCCAGCCCGTTGCTAACGCCACACCCATTACTGATTAGTAATTATGGGGTCTAGGAAACACCGCTTTTGCAGCACTGGTATGATTTGTTGAGGTTTAACTGATGGATACGCTTTAAATTTGCACTACCGAACATCCTTCTATTGCATTGTAACTGTTGATTTACAATGTAACTGCCACTGGGCTACAGAATCAAAATTGGATCAGTCAGTCAGGGAAGAAACGTGAAATAAGAATATTGGAAAAAAACCCAAAAAAAACCAAGTCTGTTATTGTATTGAGAACTATCTTAATCCGTAAAGGGAAGCAGCGGTTGATGTGAAATGTAGTTTTAACTATGAATCAATGCCTTGTTTGCATCTACCTATACAAAACCGCAAACATGCAGATTGAAACTTTAACCAGAGCTTCTTCCCCAAAGCCGTACAGTTGATAGATAAATACACAGAAGGTGGCGTTGTGTACTGTATGTGTTTGTGTTTTCCCCAGTTTGCACTGATGTTGTATGTGGTGTACGGTCGCAGCCATTCCAGCTGTACTGAGAAGAAGTCCACCAGCCTAGCCGTGTGGTAATAAAATAAACTTGAACATGTGTCTGCAGGACACACAACTTAATTTTAATAAATATGCTTGTTTACATTCTTGCAGAGGTAGATCAGAAGATTTATACCACTCACGTCTGCCCAGGAAACACAAAGCTACAGCCAGAAGCTCGTTAGCTTAGTTTAGCAACTGGAAATAGGAGGGAACGACTAGCACGACGAACAACAAGGTATCATGTGTTAATTAGTGAGCTTTAGAGGTGTTGGCAGGTAGTTTGTCACCTTTTGACAGAGCCAGGCCAGCTGTTTCTCCTTATTTCCAGTCTTTATGCTAAGCTAAGCTAACCGGCTGCTGTTCATAGCTTCATATTTAAAGGACGGGTGTGCGAGTGGTGGTGTTCTTTTCGTCTAACTCTCGGCAAGACAGAGAGTATGCGCATTTCCCAAAATGTTCAACTCTCCCTATTTAAACACTTTAGGACATCACATAAAGTAACTGAAAAATAAAATAAGCCTTGTGTCTTTCAGATGTCCAGATCCTGATTTCCTAATTTTTAAAGAAATTAATCGTGCCATGACAGCGATTATTTGGGTAGCTGAGTGTAGGTTTTCCTCAAATCACCAAACATCATAATAGAGAAACAAGCCAAGTTAAAGTTGTCACATAATTATGTAGTTATGTTGTCGCTGTGTGTCATTACTGCACCACATGAGCAGGTAGGAATGTAGCGTCACCCATATGGATGCGTCCTCTTTGTGTTGTCATGTGTGAAGTGTTGACTCTGGCAGAGAGTGTTGGTTTACAAGCCTGTGCTCTTGAGCGCCTGGGTGGAAATATAGCAAAGTAGGAAGTCCTCAAACCACCATGGGCAAATGTAATGACGGACTTAAAGCTCAGGTAGGCAACGCTGGAGAAACTAGCAAGAGACAGCTAGGTGTTGAAATTATCCAACCAAAGAAATCCCCCCCCCCCTCCCTCCAAACCCTCTTCGCCAAAACACATTTTCTTGAGTACATGGGCAGGGGGTGCGCAGGTACGTAGGCAGACGGGCCGGCAGGCTTATTACAGGCCTGCGACAGCCTCAGGTAATGGATTTGTTTAATCCCCCCCCCCCCCCAAAGCATTTGATTTATTGATTGCTGTCAGGATATAAAGAGAATTTCAGCAACTATAACAAGAAAATGCTTCTGAAATACATTACCTATTGCTTTAAACATCTAGCTTTCCTATTATAAAAATCTTTCTTTTTTCCTCGGCGTGTCAAATGGCGAGACTGAACGTTCCCCTTCATCCTCTTTCCTTCTCCATCCCATCTTTTCTCATCCACTCTGCTCGGTCACTGTCCTCCCCCTGGGCTCATTCCAGCCTTTCTCTCAATGCACTTTAGTCTTCATGACTCATTTGCCAGTCTTCCTCTCCCCTGCTGCCTCTTATTTCTTTCTCTGTAACATCACTGTTTTCACTGTCATCCTTGACAGTTAAACCGCCCCCTCCTTTCTCTGGTGACCCCTCACTCTTTAAATATGGCTCCATTCTCAACTGCCTTATTTCATTGTCACTGTGTACGTACTCGCTTTCGTGTCGTCCTTGGACTCTTTATTTTATTTTTTTTTTCTCCTTTTCTTCCCTTCAACCACCTCACCTTCTTCCCTCTTTGTCTCCTCAGATGTGGCCCCCGCAGAGCAGGAGAAGCTCTTCATCCAGAAGCTACGACAGTGCTGCGTTCTTTTTGACTTCCTGTCCGACCCGCTGAGCGACCTGAAATGGAAGGAAGTGAAGCGGGCGGCGCTGAGCGAAATGGTGGAGTACATCACCCACAACAGGAATGTCATCACAGAGCCCATCTACCCGGAGGTGGTGCACATGGTCAGTAGAGCCCGAGGGGTTAACTTTGCGGTTAAAGCTGAAGATGAGGGTGAAACTTGGGCCGAGAATAGAGGCAGGCTGTAGCTGCAGGACAGAGCTGGTAGGAGATGAGCACAGATTATATGATTGAACAGTGGGTTCGTGTCCCAGCTGATGTTTTGATGTTTTTTTGTTTGGTTTTCTTGAGGGGTGAACTTGTTATAATCTATTTGGTCACCTTTTTTAAATATAAAACATTTGTTCAGTAAGTCACTTGCTATTGTCTTTGAAAAAATTTTTCAAGAATAAAGTGGGCTAAAGCCAAAGAGGAGAGGGAAAACCCATAAGCTGTAGTGAGCTGCAAGATTTTGTTAGTTTGTAGCCATGCTAGTGACATGGCTGTATTAACCTGGACTCAACTTTTCACCTGTAGCCCCCGTCAGGTCAAAAATATGTGTCCAATATTTTGTTTTTTGACTAAATTACCTGCAAAACTAATGACATTCCCATCAGCCTCAGCTGTACTTTGTCTAGTGCTAATTAATTAATTAATTCTGTGTACATGAAAGTCTTTCCAATGGTACCTGGGATTTGATGAATGTTTCATTTTCAGCAGAAGCAAAAGCAATTGGTTTGAAATTAGAGGACAATTTGCCTTATTTATGATTTACAACTAAACTTCTCCAGCCGAAAATCCAAGCAAATAAAAATGATGATAGAAGTTCTGTATACCATCTCATCACAATCTTTGGTGTGTACAGCTACAGTAATGGAGCTATAAACACGATGGAAACAGTGACTTTAGTGAGGTACTTTTTCTTCGCCACCAATACCAAACTATTCTCTTTTCCTCATCAAAGCCAATAGCAGAATTGCTGTAGTCACAGTTATGACATTTCCATTTACGGTTTCCATTGTGAAGTTAAAGCATCATCATCTTCACAGCCTGTTCTGGGTTGAAGTGCAGCACAGCCCAGACAGCCTATCTACCTTGTAGCCTGTCTTTTCAAACAAGGCTCCCAGTGTTTTAGTACGCCACCTGCACTGTCCCATGATCTGCCTGGCAGATTTCAGCAGCCCACAGGGGAGTCAGTTGACACTGTGAGAGACCAGAAACACAACACACTTGGATTATTGTGGGCCAAACCCTTGGAGGCCAGTTGGAAGGACAAAGTTAACATTAGCCTAAAAATAAAAAATATTTTATAATACCTAAGATGGGACATTTGCAAACACAGCTAAAATGTAGTTACATTTATTAAAGACTCTGGCATCAAGATAGTTAGACCTTTAGTTTTTGTATTTTGTTACTGACAATAACGTCACAAGGTGACAATAACACATGTTCCTTATCATTTAACACAAGGGCCTGGAGGTGAGTGAATGAGCTGTACTCCTCTATACGATACCAGCATATAGAATTGACCTTTAAACAAACCTAATGTGCATCAGACTTGTCCCAAAGGAGGCTGTGCTGTGGGCCCTGGTAACAGAAATTCTGGCGTTACTTTGATTACATGGATTGTTTTACTACGGTACATTGTTCAAGCAAAGTAGTGTGAAGTCTTTGAGTTCATGAAAATAATAAAAAAAACAATCTGTTGTCTTGAAAATGTTCTCCAAAGTCAAGGTGCAGTCTGAGTGTGGTTTCACTAGTGGTTTCACCATGTCATGACGGTAAACATTTATTCAAGAGTGGGGAAACTGCTGACAGGAAGTGCAGATCTAGCTGTGTGGGGGTTTTTTTTGTTTGTTTTTTGTTTGTTTTTTTTAAATAAAAATATTTTGTAGCCTATTCTGGGTAGAGCTGTTTGGCATTGGTACGGTCGCAACATGAACTCTGACTTCAGGTTAAAACAATAAAAGGAAGTTAATTTAAATACCGTACTGTCTAGTGGAATAAACACAGAATCCCTTCAATTTCTCTTCCAGTTTGCAGTGAATATGTTCAGAACATTGCCTCCATCGTCCAACCCTACTGGAGCGGAGTTTGATCCAGAGGAAGACGAGCCAACACTTGAAGCTGCATGGCCACACCTCCAGGTTGATATTTAAATAATTTAATCAGCTGCAAAACAGTGAGAGGTTTATAATTGGTTATTCTCAAACTAAAAGAGCCTAAAGCAAGCAATTCTCTAGTGATTCCTTTTATGCACATGTAAATCAAAAAGAATGAGCAGCCAAATATCCTTATATTAATGCCCACCAACAATGGGGGGGGGGGGAAGAATTTAAAGCTGAAGTTTACAAAACAGCATGTCTGTATCAGATTTTAAATTGTGTTTTTGGTGTAGCAGCATTCATTCCTGTTTATTTGTTTTTTTCTGTTGCAGCTCGTCTATGAATTTTTCCTTAGGTTTTTAGAATCGCCTGACTTTCAGCCTAACATAGCGAAGAAATACATCGACCAGAAATTTGTTATGCAGGTAAGAAAAGACCATTCTGGCAGACTCTCAGACTGTAGACTAGGAAAAACACAATTACAAGACACAATTTGCACTGTGACTGCCATTATGGTAACATTTCACCTCCTGCATTGCAGCTCCTAGAACTATTTGACAGTGAGGATCCCAGAGAGAGAGACTTCCTCAAAACTACCCTCCACAGGATCTATGGAAAGTTCCTGGGGCTGAGAGCTTACATCAGAAAACAGATCAATAACATTTTCTATAGGTCAGTGCAGGTCTCCCACTGCTCTGCTCATTTTTAAAGATGTATACCAGAATAAATGGTCAACATGTGAATCTTTTTTTTTTCTTTGTTATTTAAAGTTGGAGTGTTGCCACTGAAAATCAGTTTGTTCTTACAGGTTTATCTATGAGACAGAGCACCATAATGGTATAGCTGAACTACTGGAAATACTTGGAAGGTACGGCCATTAGCTAAAGTTACAAACTTTGGTAAATGCAGCTGTCATGTCCTTGTGGCTTTTTGTATAACTTTCACATGATATTCAATGTTTCTCTTAATTGCATTTAATTTCTGTCCTAAATGTAAAAGCTGCCTAGTTATCAGCTGTTTAAGTCCATACTTGCTGTTTATTCATGCCAGAGCTCTTTACAGGTGGTCTGATAGTACTTGTACTCTGTTTATTTTGTAGCATAATCAATGGATTTGCCTTACCTCTGAAAGAAGAGCACAAGATTTTCCTGTTGAAGGTTTTATTGCCTCTGCACAAAGTAAAATCACTCAGTGTCTACCATCCACAGGTAAGTGTGTTGAACACAAAATGAAGCATGAGAAGCTAGATTTGTTTCCCCCCCCCCATGGATGAAGCCGTATGGAATTATAGAAATTATTTGAAGGTTTGAAAAACCCTTGGATTTTCTTGTCCAATCCTGCTTTGAGTACGTTCCTCTTTTCTTTTTTTCTTTTTTTTTCATTAGAGCAGCCGGTCACTCTGCAGGTTTAGTCAAAAACTGGTGTTATATTTTCCGGCCAGCGTGTCCCTCGGGCATCACACGTCCTCTGCGGTGTTACATTTGGCGTGTTTTTTTAAATTCAAATACTTTTGACAATTTAATGATTGTATTTGTTTGTGTTTTGCAGCTCGCCTACTGCGTGGTGCAGTTTTTAGAAAAGGACAGCACTTTAACTGAGCCGGTATGTCACAAATACCAAATCTCTTTGCATAATAGTGCTTGCTCAAACCCCTTATTTGATAGTCAAATTGATCTTTACAATTTGAAGTTGTTTATAATTATAAAGATTATAAATTGCAAATTTTTTTAAATTTTTTTGGCAAGTTCATTAATTGACACTTTGACTCCGCCCAAAGCTGCTATCCATTTATCCTCCCTAATTGGTTAGTCAACATTATCATTAACCTTCTTCACTATCCCAACAGGTGGTAATGGCTCTACTAAAGTACTGGCCAAAGACCCACAGTCCCAAGGAGGTGATGTTCCTCAACGAGCTGGAAGAGATCCTGGATGTCATCGAGCCCTCTGAGTTTGTTAAAGTGCAGGAGCCTCTCTTCAGACAGCTGGCCAAGTGTGTGTCCAGCCCGCACTTCCAGGTAACTGATGGGTGATCACAACCTTACCTTCACATCTCCGGTTATTCAGGTGGAATGGTGGTGGGCGTCAGTATGTGCCTGACTGAGGTGTTTTGCTTTCTGTAGGTGGCAGAGAGAGCTCTGTACTACTGGAACAACGAGTACATCATGAGTCTGATCAGCGACAACGCAGCCAAGATTCTGCCAATTATGTTCCCTGCTCTGTACCGCAACTCTAAGACCCACTGGAACAAGTAAGATACTCAAATGTAGTTTCCCCACACAGGCTGTGCTCATGCCCGTAAAAGCTCTGTACTTTACACCGCATAAAACACCAGTATGACAAAATAGCTCACATAGTGATTTATCTCAAGTGTGTATAGATATATCCGCTTGGTCACAGAATATACTCTCCTGCACATAAGTTCACATAAACACATCTAGTGTTTATCACAAAGAATCTCTAAAAGGCTATTTCTCATAACTTAAGAGTTATTTTTTTATTGTCCATTGCTGCACGTCACCCTTTTTATGCATGATTTAAGTTTGCTGCTTTTAGACTTTCAGTTAACAATTAGTCAATTAATCTATTAGCTGATGAATAAACAAGTAATTGGCACCTGCTTTTATAATATATGAATCGATAAAGTAATTTTTCGAAGAGAAATGCCAAAAAAATCTCCACTTATATCATTGCAAACTGAATATCTTTTAGGTTTTGGACTGTGGGATGGACAAAACAAGAAATTTAAAGATTGCGCTTTGCAAGAAACCTAAAATATATTGTCACAACCGACAGTTCATAGCTTTTATATTTTTTGTAATTATTTTGTCAGTAATATGCAAGTACTAGTTGTTAATTTAGGTTTGTTGCTGGCGCACAAAAGTGGCCTTTAAAGTAAGTGTGTGCTTGTGTCTGTGTGTGTGTTCTCAGGACCATCCACGGCCTCATCTACAACGCTCTGAAGCTTTTCATGGAGATGAATCAGAAGCTCTTTGATGATTGCACACAGCAGTTCAGGGCGGAGAAAAACAAGTACGCACCATGGACTCCTCTCCCACTCACTCACTTTGTTTTTAAAAAATGATGTCTGAGTGACACATAATAACCATCAGCCTTAAGACTGCAGCTAAAGTAGTGTCGAGTGGAACCGATTACTGACATGAGGTTTGGTGCCTTTCGTTCGACAGAGAAAAGGCAAAGTCAAAAGAACGTGAAGAGGCCTGGATCAAGATTGAGAACCTCGCCAAGTCAAATCCACAGGTGAGCAGTGTGTGCGATCATTTAACCACACCTGTTTTTCCATTACTACCAAAGTGTGTGTAGAACTAATGTTTTTGTATATGTTTTGTTGTTGAATTGTAGTTCCCTTTCCATCTTATCCCATTTACGTTTGCTTAGACTCCATTTGTTCACATTCTCACTTGGTATGTAATGTTTTCTAAATGACACTGTTGGTAAATATGGAAAGATCTTGATGAGTGGCCCTGCTCTAAGAATGTGCTTAGTTATCGTGAGTGGTCATATACCTGACATCTGAGTCTCTCTGAAGTATTTGATTCATTTAAAGAGTTACTATATACAGGTTGAAAAGCCTGCTTTTGAAATTCCTCTCCCCTCCCCAAAGCTGATTTTACATTTCACCGTAGGACAATGTTACTTCAGTGTTGGGCATCTAAGGAATAGTTCAACATTTTGGGATACGTACTTACTGAGTTTTTTGCTGAGCGTTGGACGACATGATTGATACCACATTCGTGTCTTTATGGTAAATTTGAAGCTACAGCCAGCTGTTATTTATCTTAGCTTAGCACAAAGACTGGAAACGGTGTGGGAAAACGACTAGCCTGGCTAATCCTAATTCTTGGCTGGGCACAGTGACTTCCTAGAGTCTTGTTGTCACCGTGAGGTTGCCTGGCAACCAGTGGAGACTCTAGGAAGTCAGCGCGCCCAGCTTTGTTTTTGGTATGGATTAAACAAACAAGATATGTTTTAATTAGTGAGCTTTAGAGGTGCTGATTAGTATTTTGTTATTGTTGGACAGAGCCATGCTAGCTGTTTCCAGTCTTTGTGCTAAGCTAACCACCTGCTTCCTCCAGCCACATACAGCACTTGCAGTACAGACATGAGAGTGGTGCCTATCTTCTCTTCTCTCAGCAAGAAAGCAAAGTCGAACATTTAAATTTGCAGCAAAATTAATTCTTTCAACCCAAAGAGATCAATGCAATAACATTAGTGTGCCGTACAAGTTTTAGTTTTTAATTTATATTCAAGTGAAAACCAGCAACCGATGATCGCCTAACATCATTTGATACATAATCCTAATCCTAATCAACACTTGCTGTAAATCCCCATAAATCATGAATGAAAACATTTTCAATAGTTTTGATTCCTACACCTCAACTAAGGCTGATTACTGCAATAGATCAAAGTTGCTTCTTTTCATCAGTCCAGAGCCTCTTCAGAGATTCATTCTTCTTTGCATGCGACTGAAAGTCTTTTCTCCATCCTTTTGTGTTTTTGTTTTTGTTTCCCTTTGTTTTCAACATAGTTCTCTATGTATGTTGATTCCTCTGACCTCAATAGTCCTGTAGCAATGGAGACGGATATCCCTTTGATAGAAGATGTTCAGAGGTTAAAAAAGAGAGTTGAGGAGGGCGCAATTCAGGTAAACCTGACTTTCTCTCTGTCTCTTTCCTCTTATAATCACTCTTTATATTAATAGACTTGTGTGTTACCAAAGATTGCAAAGTCTAATTGAAGCTACCTGCACTACAGTAATTATCAATAGGCGTTTTAGGACCGGAGGAAGTTTTCCATAGTTCTAAGAACAGTTTATTGTGTCTGCACTGAACGAAACACAGACAAGTGGACAGAGAAATCGCGCACAAGTGAAGTTGCTTTACCAAAAACCGGCCGGCGTACGTCACTTCAGCATTCCTATTTGTGGTGTAAATGCAAACAGCAAAAAAGCCCTTGAAGGTATGTAGTTCTCGGGGGAGTGGTCAGTTCATCTCAGGGAGTCCCCAGAAAAGTTTGGTCCAAAAACGCCTATTTGTATACTTTCTGTGTAAATTATAGTCTTTTATTTTTTTTTTCCCAAATCAACCTAATAATAAAAAAATGCAGGAACAAATCTGGCCATGGACTAAACACTGGAATCATTTTTTACATTTATTAAATTTTTTTTTGTGTGCCTGCTTCCGCTTGCATGTTGTCTAAGTAGAATGGAGCTCCAAAGCGTGCAGCATTCCAGAAATAAATGAGTAATTACAAAATTAATAAACCCATTAATTGTGTAAGATGTATAAGAATGAACCAATAATTTGTAATAATAATATGATAAATAATCTAAACTCTTTTTGTGAAATGTTATTTCATCATTTTTATGATTACTGGTGGGATCACCACTGTCATGAAAAATGTCATTATGAAATAAAAATTCTTTAATAAAATGAAAAAGTAATAAGAATAATTAGAGGTTTAATCTTAAAAAAAATAATAATAATAATTATTTAGCAATTTATTGGTTCATATATATTTTACACAGTGTGTTCATATAATTATTGATCTAACACTGTCTTATTCATTTAATATTGAACATTTGGGGCTCCATAAATGTAGTGCAGGACATCTGATGTTGTGTATTTAATTTAAAGTTGTTGTTGTTGTAATATTTTTGTGGCTGGCTTTGAATGCCATATTTACTCGTTGTTGGTTTTCCCTCTGTTTTTGTAATGCCTAACTTGTCTTGTCTCCTTACAGTTGCAGCATGACCAGCGGAAAGAGCGGCCTATGGTGCGACGCAAATCTGAGTTGCCTCAGGATATCTACACCACAAAAGCCTTGGAGTCCCACCGCAGAGCTGAAGACATGTTGACCACCCACGATGGACTCTAGGTCCCGCCATCTGCCTGCTCTTGGTTCAGCTGCCCCTTCTGCCCTCGACAGCCATGGACATTCTCTTCGCCCAGGTGCCAGAATTACACTGACGACCCATGTTGGGCTCTCCATCCCTCCTCCCACCATCGCTTTATCCAGAATCCTCAGTTCTCCTTCATTCCTGCTGCCCCAGCGCAGAAGCCCTGTATCTGCCTCCCTCAGATTTCTGCTTTCTCAGGTTTTTTTTTTTTCTTTATTTGGAGAGGAGCGGGAGTGTGTTTGTGTGTCTTTAAGCCCTCATCACATTCAGTGTGTTCAATTATCGGTTCCTCTTACCTTTCTTTCTCCTTCCATCGCCCTGTGTGCTCACTGTAAATGTGGAACCTGGGAGTACGGACGCCACGATGCTGGTTCCTTCATTCCTTAAATGTGTTCACAATGGGTTGGACATGGAAACATAGGAACTGACTGACTCACTGTCTAAGGATCGTCTCTTGGTCTCTGCTCTTCGGTTTTATTTTCTGTCAAAGGGAACAAAAAACAGAACCTATTGGTCAGATGAAAGACAAGACTTTCCTGTCATCTGTTGTATGTTTTCTTTATTTTGTGCTCAATCTAACGGACATCTTGTCAGTGCCAAGACCGTTGTGTTCTTTGTTTGTTTCATGTTTTTATCTGTGACTATAACAGGGACACCTGCCTTTGTTTTTCATTGGTGTTTGAAAGATTTATTATTATTATTTTTTTTTTTTTAGTTTAGCACACCAGACCAAACTGAGGCCTGTCCTTAGCCTTGCAATGTCCAGGATAGATGGCGAGGAAAGTAGAAGTTGTCCTGTGGACATCGGACACTTTCCATTTTATTGTTTTGTGCCATATGCCGCTATTTTATATGCTTGCTTCCTTACGTTCATTGGCAATATTTGAAAACCAGACCATAGTGATGCCTAGGCAGTTCAAACAATGGTACTTACTGTATTTTAGTTTAGAAGATAAAGATGAACCTGAATGAAAGCTCTATGTATTTACTACCTAAGTTGCAGTAGCAATGTCCGGGGCTTGGATGTAGCAAGAAGAGCCCTCAGCCGCTGTGGGGTGTTGAAGGTTGAGTGGTAGTTTATTATTATTATTATTATTTTTTAATATATATATATATATATATATATATATATATATACACACAGTAAAATGAATAGGGATTATTATCTTTTTCAAGGAAATATAAAATGAAAGGGGTGGCACAGATCTGTACTGTCGCACAGTTTGTGTGTCTCGACACTTAAAGACTCCACTCACTGAAGGTTTTCAGCAGCCGTTACCACGTTAGGACCTTTGCTCATGTTTCTTTTTAAAGAGCATGAAGGTGTATTGGTACTGTATTCTATAAAGATTTTCATGTACTCTAAATAAAAATAGAAATTAATTTATTATAAAACATAACAGCCGGTGAACTCATTAGCTATTAACACACTGACATTAAATGATTCATACACAAATTACTATCAGGACTAATTAAAAAGGTGTGGCACGTTTGTGTTGCTACCATTCCATATTTCAGGTGTTTGGTTTGCGGTTTATCTATATTGTATCCTTCTCAGTGAGGAAGTTGGAAATTATCTTTGTCAGTACCATTGTTTAAACTAAGGAGGTCTGCTAGAGTTCTTCATATTTGATGTGTTGTATTTCTTTGTCTTGTCTCTGGAGGTTAGTGGATGTCAGGTTTTGGAGTTTTTTCTTTTGGCCATGCCGGATGCCCAACGCTGAAACACAGTGGTATCAAATGGCCAAAACAAAATGCCAGATGCTGAAAATAAACTGACATTGTGACATGGCTTGTTAACTGTATTAATACTGTATTTGCTTGAATGCAAAAAGATGTAAATTAAAACTACCATGTTAAACATGTACCTTTTACCCTGGAGGAATGCCATTCACCAAACTGATTGATTTTCTGTTGTCGAGGTCATTGCATTTATGAAACAGCCCTGCTTGCTGGGCGAGATGTTTTATGGATTTTATGAGTATGAGTTAAGAGATGTTTGAGGTTTACTTTAGTGCTGGAAAAACCGGTCATCTGCGATAACGAGATGATTTTAAAAATTATTTGGTGGCTTGTTCTCTTTCTGCAGGATGTTTGCAGAGCTTTTAATTTTAACATTATTTCCAAAACATGATAACTTAAAGTGTCCTTTTGTATGTGATCTGTACTATATGATTGATTTAATATTGTATATATGATTTACCTTCTTTCATGTAGTGTTATATATCTAGATTAATTTTGTACAAATTGTCCCTCTGTACAGAATAAAACATCAATAGCAAGTGAAAGAAGTCAATCTGGCACATACCGTCTTATTTCTCCTGTTTTGGATGTACTTTCAGCGACACAAGGATTTAGTAAATGTTATTTTTTATTAAAATCTGCAAAGTTTCCTCCCTCCTCTATATACCTGAAAAATGTTCATGCCCGTTGTGTGCTCCTATCACTGTCTTTAGTGGTGTACAACTATATAGAATGAATAAAGAGATTATTTGAATATATATTTTCAACCATGCATCCATTTTGGCTTTACTTTACTGGAAGGATAATTCTACATATACTTGTATACTACAGTATATAAACTACAGTGCATTTGCTGTAACATGGAGAATAAGGCTAGTATTAGCAATAATGGTCACAATCATGTAACATTTGGATTATATTGTTTCCTTCATTTGCTTCAATGCATTGGCAATGTCACCAGCAAGTAGCCCCTCTGGCAGTGGGCTGCTTTGTGCACAAGGGGGAGCCAGATACCTGAAAAAGGAAATTTTCCAACAGTAGTCTATTACTATGGGGCAGAGAATAACATCTGCAACACCACTTGTTAATGCAGATTGGGATGTAGAATTCATCCTGCAGGTCTCAGTTATTTAATCTGTGACTGCATATTGAGCTGTTCTGGAATTCAGTAATCAGCAACACACAAATATCACTCATATCTCAACAAAAGCTAAAATTTACAGAACAATCAGTCACTCACGTAAACTGCAATTAAAATGACAGTTTCAATGGTTTCTAGCAGCACACTGCGATGAAAATGTATGCGGTTTAGGACAGATGTTTGCCATCAGTGTTCACCAGTGAACAATTCTTTCCCAGTACTAGAAACAAAACTCCAATATGTCAGCAAGCTTTGTTATCTAGAACTGCTCCACTGACAAATAAAAGTTGCATTGCCAAATGGAAACTAACAGCAATAACAGTTCAACACATGAGGTTCAATTTCATCATTTGTTTTAATTCTTTAGTCTTGTATTTGTGCAGTAAAATAGTTTCAAATAGTCACATTGTTGTGTTCTTGCGTATGAATTAAATACTGTGTTATAATGTTCATGAATATACATTTCAACTGTAAAAGACTACAACATAATTTTGCACATTAACCATTTAGTGGTGTTAATCATCACCATGACAATGTATGTTTTAAAGATTCACTCGTTTTTTGTTAATACAAAAAAAACCAACTGGAATGAACTGACAGAAAATTGTTGGTAATTGATTGTTTCAGTCATTTATTCAGCAAAAATGCCAAACATTCTCTGATTTCAGCTTCATAAATATGACGACTTCCTGCTTTTCTTTGTGATATATGATAGTAAACTGAATATCTTTGGGTTTTGGACAGTTGGTTGACATTTGAAGATGCTGCCTTGGGCTCTGGGCAGTTATAATGGCCATTTTACATAATTTCATATGCAAAACGCTTAATCAGTCAATCAAGAAAATAATCAATAGATTAATCAATAATGAAAATAATCATTAGTTGCAGCCCTACGTTGAATTCAAGCATATTCCAGGCAATGGCCTTACATCCATCAAGTATTTAAATTACTAATAAAAGTAAACGCCTTCATATATTTGCTGACACAGACGGAGAGCTGTTCAGTTTCATTAATGAATTTAATGGAGTTCCAAATAATGAATAGCGACATTCTATCATTCTTTTGAATTGAGCAGATTACATTTGAGAAAGTGATGTGAGTGTGCAAAGCTCCTTCATAGGAAGAGATGAAGAATTAGGTTTTTCTCAGAAGTGGATAAAAAAAGGGTCAACTTTTTTTTATTACAACACGTGCTTTATGGATTACTTCCTGTTTCAGTAATGAGTGTTGTTGTTTTGATGTTGTTGGCCTTGTATTTCTGTAACAGTTGGCTGTAGTAGCTTATCCCCTGGTGCGGAGAGAGTATTAAATCTTGATGTTACACAAGGTGAAGGTGAAGCCGCGAATCACAAAGGGTTGGTGAGCGGAAGGCCAATTGTAAACAAGCTGTGTGTTTGTTTTCGGATGATTTCAGGAAAACTGGACATTTGTTCTTTCCCTGAGGCAGAGACAAGATCTTTTGAATTGTCCCGAGCTGACACTGCTGATGGAAATAACCCTGGAATACACAGTTGGCCTGAAGTACCAAAGTTGTAAACTCACTTCTCCTTTACTCCATTAAAAGAAAGTAAGTGAGGAACAGGGATGACTGGACTTTGGTATTTTAACTTTTACAGTCCTGTTAGTTGTTCAGAAGTGCAGCATCAACTTTCTGCAAAATCATCAATAAATTATGATGCAATACATTGATGCATATATAAGAAACCCACTCTCTTCGCATTCACAACAGTGTTTTGAAAATGACCGAGCCACACAACACTATTCCAGCCATGATTTGTGCGTCAGGTAACGTTAAGTGACTTTCCCACGGACATGCAGCTTACTTTCTAGTTTGCCAAGATCTGCAGTTGTGGTGATGTTAGTTATAGTAGCAGGAGAATTGTGAGTATGTCTGTCTGGAGCTGGTTTGCCAGCTTTGAGAAACCAGTTTTAAACTTATGTGTGTCTTAAAGCAGTGCGTGACCAAATGTGTCCTAAGATTATCATTGATTCTTATTGTATACAAGTACAATAAGTAAGTGTAGTTTTAATTAAATTTTTTGAAGAGTTAATGATATGACTGTATTATTTTATGTATTTAACCTTTATTTAACCAGGTAAGTCCCACTGAGGATGGAATCTCTTTTTCAAGGGAGAGGGTGCATAAAAAGTTGCAGACAAAACAATACACAATAAGAAGCCAGATAAGCAATACTAAAAACAGTTAATACTAAAATAAGGCTAAAAGTAGGCTATGAATGGACACAATATGTAAGCATGTATGTACAGTGTGTTATATGGAAATACATGTAAAAACATACAAACATCCCACTGTTGGGTATAAATCTACTTGTCCTGGGGACAGTACAGTGAAACAGTAGCTGATTAATTTTGCTAAATGTGGGGAATTAAATTCTTGTGATATATGTCAACACAATACCAAAGTTATGAAAGCTAATGTGATGCCAAATGTGTTTAATGACAGTAACGTTACCTTCTGCAGCCTGGTGCGTAAACAGACGTGGTAGTGCAGCTGCCAATCTGCTCTAAGTAGAACGCTTTAATGTCCTATGACCTCAGTAATAATGAAAGATTATCAAAGCAGTTTCTCCCTCTCTATCTTTTTACATATTAACCATGAGCCACAGTGAACCTGCAGCCAGAGTGCCACTCTGTTCACTATGGGAGCTTTTAAACATCATCACTGAGAGACTGCTTAAAGAGAGAGAGACTGTAACACTATGCTTCGCGGTTTTTGTGGTGATCTGTTTCTTTTAACAGTTATATTGCTTAGATAGCCTACTGTGACCATAATGGTGGGCCTATTATCAGGTATGGGCTATACGTGGACATCTGCCAGTGTGACTGTTCTGGGTTCTGGTGTTCACTTTTCCAACAAATAAAGTTCTGCAATGATGGAGTACCAATGCAGATAAGAACTAAAGACGCCTAAATATTTGTCTACATCTATTTAGTACATACTAATAGGCTGGAAAGGTATCACCATGAAAAAGACAAAAACCCTGAAAATGCCGGTATACTACTTTATATCTTCGAGTAATTTCACAGTACATTAGCTGATTTAGCTGTACATGTAATGTGTTTGAGATATAAAGCCGATACTGAAAAGAATTCTTACTGATCCAGGTCAGAGACCAGCCTGCTCGCTCAAATCCCACAACATCTCCTGGGCTTGTGTATCACAGTCTATTGTTGCCAAGCTGTCCTCACTTGCCCTACCTGACTCACAGGTGGCTCAGAGCCAAGACTGACAGACTGCTGGAAGGGAAACCTGCAACCATCTGGAACATGTCAGGCTGCCAGTAACAACCACAGCCAGCTCACAGACAAAATGTTACATGCGCTATCTATCTATCTATCTATCTATCTATCTATCTATCTATCTATCTATCTATCTATCTATCTATCTATCTATCTATCTATCTATCTATCTATCTATCTATCTATCAGTAAGTGATCTAACCCTTCCGAACACAGGTGTATATAATAAAAGGGTCGCTTGTGGTGGAGAAAAAAAAAAGGTCCAGGTGAATTAACATTTATTCCAAATACACGACATCAGAAAAACAGAGTGCACCATGACCTGCACTGTATTAGTTTACATAAAAAAATATGAATTAAAAAAAAGACTTTCTGAGAAAAAAAAGCAATCTCCAATAAATATAAATGCAAACAAATCTGACTTGGGGGTGAAGAGTTGTAGTTATGGTTGTGGTGGTGCTCTGCATATATTTTGCGTGTCTTTGATGTGTATTATTGTCTGAATTCATCCCTTATTCAGGAAGTTTGTTTCTTACAATAACAATACCAACAGACCTACAGATTGGGCTATAATATACATACATTTTTTTCAGTAATACACACTTTTTCTCAAGTGGAGTTTCAACACTATGTGCTACCTGCATGCTTTGTTGATTCCAATTAGTTGGCAACCATCTTCATTACTGTAAAACCTTAAATGACAGATCACAGTAATGGATAAACTGCATTTCAATTTTACTCATTTTAGACCATGTTTCCCTCCTGAGTTAGGGTAAAATACTTGTCTATTCATCAAATTGCATATTGCCATTAGTATTTTTTTTATGAAGAATTTGTCTGGCATTTTACCCTTTTTTCAAAGGGGACAGCAGAAAATGAAAGGTATTACAGGCAAAAAACGCTCCTGAATCTGACATGTGAAACATGTCCCAGATCACTGATGCCCCATAAACTGCCTCTCCTTTTCATCATATATTCTTAGAATATCATTCTAAGATTACAAATTTTCAATTAAAGCAGAAGCTATATTGTTTCTGTTGTGCTCTTTAATTGAAATGTCAGTAGACCATCAACTAAATGCATGACATCGCCAGCAAAGCGTTAAAATAAGCTTCAGAACAATTACATGTTACGATGGAGGCTGGTTTTGAGTTGACAGAGATCTTTAACATTTGATGCTACCCATGGGATTTGAATCCCACGTGTAGCAGACAAATTGTAGCTTTTCATTTCACAATCCAATTTCTCTGAGGTATTGCCTGACTATATTTTTGGGAGAGCCAGTGATGCTTACTATCCTCATATTCCTTCAGATACTGAGCTGAAAACATGTGAAAAGCTGATTTTTGAAGTCATAAAGACTTTTTTACAAGCTACTTCTAAATGTCTTAATTTTGAATAATGAATAAATTAGTATACCGTTCATCTTCTTGAATGTGAATGACATATTGAAGTAGGACACGAGTCAGTCTGGAAGACCTTTTAAGATCTTGACATTAATTGGAAATGGCTCTAATACAACCTGACACGTTTTTTGTGCACCTGATGTTTGTGTACCCTCATGTGTTACTGTAGGCGGCCATAACGCACACAGACACACACACACACACACACACACAAACACACACACACACACACACACACACACACACATACACACTACCTATGGATCATTGTTTAGGCTCATTAAGCAGTTTGTTGCAGGACACTTTAATATCTCAAAATATAATTTCTTTTGTTGACTTGTTATAAAATAAAATGGTATTATTAATTACATGAAAGCAGCCACTGAAATGGAGTAAGTTAATGTGCCCCAAAGGCCCAAAGTTGCATTAAACAAACTGTCAAATACAAAATATATATATATATATTCTAACTGATGTTGGACATGCTTTCTCTAGTTTTCCATAAAGCTCTCCCCACTAATCAGACATGCAAGATTGTTCTAAAACTTGAAAATGCTGGTATCAGTGATGTCTATAGGATGCACTTGTCTTTAAGTGAAATTCTATTGTTATAAATAAGCTTTTATGGGGGAAACTAACACGAGAGGTATGGAATATGTACCATCTGTCTCCTGTCTTTAATCAACAGCATAAATCACTATGATTTATTTCCTTGTGAACTGAAAGAAAATTAATAAAAGAGTCCACTCAAAACATGTGCCTTGATGGTTTACTCACCCCAGAAGCCGTCATGAGATGCGGCCAGGTTTTTGAGCTCTCTAGGTTGAAGTCCTGCCTTGATCCTACAGGGGGAGGTGTTCCTCTGCAGGAACTGCACCCCGAGCTTGCGATGAAGGGAGGATGAGAGATGGAGGAGAGGGCAGCTGAGGTGAGTTGCAGTGTGGCAGCCGCAGCCTAAAGCCTCACCACAGCCCCAGCAGGGTAATCTAATCAGCTGTTTGAGAGACTCTCTTGGCCTCTGCATCTCTCTCACTTCCTGGGAATGGAGAAGAGCTCATTCCTCGTTTTCAAGTGATGTGCCTCATCTCATTATCTTCAATCAGGTATATAGAGGTTTGAAAACAACTGATAAACACGGCCAGTTTTTCCCTGCAGGAAGACATGGTTCAGTGCATTTTCTTTGTGGGTGATTTTAATCCTTGCTTGTCTTGTGGGGGAAATTGACCTTCATATATGGAAATTCAGATGATGTTATTATGCTGCTGTTTTTTTAATGAAACATTTTCCTTTGCTTCTAAACCACTTTAGTGCAAAGTAAATGCTATTAGCGTACTGTATTGAATTTAAAGTCGAATTTCTTTCTGGTGCAATTTAATATGAACCTCTGTTCACTATTGCACTGAGAGCCACATCTATACAAAGCTTTAATCACAAGGGGGCATGCTGATGTTAAAACTGCAAGAGCTTCCTCATGATTTTCAGGCAATATAGCTTTTTACTGGCAGGGTTCTCTCATAAACAGTCTTTCAATCATAATGCACAACAGGAACAACTGATGGTTAAAGCTACAGTACATATATATATATTATGTCAGTTACACAGCTATCCAGTACTTACTATTGACATAAAAACCTTTTATAAAAAGAGGAATGAAGGAGGTTCAAAAAATAAAAACATAATACAGCCACAGGAAATCCATTACAGATAAACAGCGAGTCAGTCAACAGTGAGTCAGTCAAGGAAGAAAGGAATTCATTTTTAAGCACTGCTGCCTTGCCAACAACAAAAGGCAATTCAATAACTCATTCTCATTTAACACAGACATTGAGTTATAACCCGGTTAATTTTCATCTGTGCTCACAGAGCTGCACTGCATCAAAACATCTGTCACTGGGTCATGCAGCTGTCAAAATGACAAAATTTCCAACAAAAGTCAGCTGGAACCAGAATTACCCCTTTAAGAGAGTGGAAATCCCATAATCAGACTGGATTAAATTGTGTTTGTGTTGGAGAAACAGCACACAATCTGTTAAATCTACACAATGATGGTTTTAGATGACAGGTTACGGGTGACATTTTTCAATTCAAGGTTCAACCAACCTTAAGACCAGAATGGACACTGTCACATCTGTCAGAACGTCTAGGGACGGTCAAAGGTCATTGACTAGGCCCTGGAAAAAGACCAAGAGGCCATCCACATCCAACACGAGAGGCAATCTAAAATATGGACAAGGATGCACCCCACCACTACCATATACATAGTTTACATGATGACAACTGGTCTATCTATATCAGCTAAAGAAAACCTGAGATATCTGTATCAGCGTATATGCAGGACAGAAATTTCAAAGACTATTTGAGGTAATTCAGAAACAGTGACCTAATGACACAGTTTGTCCACCAGAGAGCACTGACAAGTTTATTTTTCAACTGTGAAGGCCTTTCTCAGCACATATTTTGGTCACACCTTTTGACAAATGTATGAGATCCTCAAGAAAATGTTTTATTTATGTTTTTATATTAAAAAAACAGAATATCAACTCTGACATGTTGACATCGTCATTTACACCTGTGCTTTTCTACTGTGACAAAATGTCTTATGTGATTAATTTCAATTAAATTATATTTATATAGCCCAATATCACAAATCACAATTTGCCTCAAAGAGCTTTACAATCTGTACAACATACGACACCCTCTGCCCTTAGACCCTTTAAGCAATAAATATATTTTTTAGCCTATATCTAATACATCACGAGTATGATATATAGGAGATATAAGATCATTTTGTATAGCTAATAACTTATTACAATAACCAATAAATGTTTCAAGAATAAAACTGTTGGGCTGCTACACTCAACCATGCCATATGTCATATGTACTTGCTGTAACCTTCTTGAATGTTTAATGTTCCGCAAGACTGCTTCACTTCAACAAGCTAAGTATTTGCTGCTCATGCTAACGTGTGTTATGAGCATGTCTGGGTTCTTGTCAGGGTTTGTGTGTTTAGCTGGCACTATCAATTAGCTAGGAAGCTGTTTCTTTGCTTTGGCTTTAATTGAAAATTAGCTCAATTCTTGTAGTGGCTGAGGTTATTTTTCCGTTGGTTGTTGTTTGGCAAACATTATGATGCTTTCATGCTGCTGATTAGTGGTGACACTGGAACAGTGTTTGTGACTGTTATGGTCTGAATTGGTCTTGGGTACATTTCTGTTTCCTAACTTACTTGCTCTAAGATCATGGGTCTCTAGAAGAGGGTAATGTTACAAAATTGGATTAAGGTATGTAAATATAACTGTCTTGCTCATTTCCTGTAATGTTGGTTTAATGTGAAACTCAACTGAATCCAGCTTCGCCATATTTACTTCTGATCATGTGCACAGAGGAGACCAGTGTCCGATGATCTGAGAGATGTGGAGGGTTTGTAAGGAGTGAGCAGGTCAGAGATGTATTACGGAGCTAGCCCATTAAGTTATTTGTAAACAGTGAGCAATATTTTGAAGTAAATTCTGTATTTTATTGGAAGCCAGTGAAGCGATCTAAGTAGAAGAGTAATATGTTGAGTTTTTCTTGTCCCAGTGAATACTCTGGCTGCAGCATTTTGAATGAGCTGCAGCTGTCCCACAGTCTTTTTGGGGAGTCCA
Source organism: Coreoperca whiteheadi (assembly GCA_011952105.1). Taxonomy (NCBI): domain Eukaryota; kingdom Metazoa; phylum Chordata; class Actinopteri; order Centrarchiformes; family Sinipercidae; genus Coreoperca; species Coreoperca whiteheadi. The sequence continues at coordinate 13,435,575 of CM022480.1, read as the reverse complement.
GCAAGAAGTGCATTCAAGTAGTCTAGCCTGGAGATAAATGCATGAACCTGTTTCTCAGCATCTCACTGAGTCTAGATGGATTTGACTTTGGAAACATTTTTTAGCTGGTAAACTGCTGTTCTAGTTATACTTTTAATGTGGCTTGTGAAGCTGAGTTCTGAATCAAGAATAACACCTAGATTTCTACCTGCTCACTGGGTTTCACAGACAGCGAGATCAGTTTGGAGGGGATCTCCTGTCTCTGACCTCCAGCGCCTACCACAAGGATCTCAGGCTTGTCTTCGTTTAACTGCAGAAAGCTTTTGGTCACCCAATGTCTAATGTCATTGATACAGTTGACAATGTCATTTATGAGGTTGAGGTTACCATGTGAGAGTGAAATATATAATTGTGTATCATCGACATATAAATGGTAAGCTACATTGTGCTTCTGTATAATGGAGCCAAATGGAATGGAAAGCATATAGAGATTAAACAGTAATGGGCCTAGAACTGAGCCTTGTGGCACCCCACAACAAATGTTAAAATTGCCAGTTTTGAAGTTGTCTAGAGACACAGAGAATGTCCTGCCTATTAGATAGGAAGAGAGCTGGTTAATGATCTGGCCAGATAAGTCCATTGAGTAAAATATTGTGGTCGACGGTGTCCGAGGCTGCAGTCAGGTCTAGTGATACTAAGATGGAAGGTTTATTTGCAGCACTATTGATCTTTAGATCATTGACAACTTTTTATGAGAGCTGTTACAGTGCTGTGGTTAGTCCTGAACCTTTTCAAGTACTTGACTAAGAAAAGGAAAATTGGAGATTTTTCTGTAGTTGCTTAAAACTCAGATTGGTCTAAGTTGTGCTTTTTCAGCAGTGGTGTAATAACAGAATGCTTGAGGGAAGAGGGGAAGAGTCCTGATTGTAAAGAATTGTTTACAATATTGAATATGTCATGTGACGTGCAATTTCCCTACTGCGGGACAAATAAAGGCTTAACTGACTTACTTGACAGAATGTGGAATACACGTTGGAAACATTTTGTGGTAAACGGGTCAAGGGTGGAGGGGTTTAGCTGTTGTGTCCCCTCATCTAGATTCAGATCTACTGCTATATGAAATTGTTAGATGTTTCCTTATATCAGAGACTTTTTCCTGGAAGAAGGTAGCAAATTCATGACATTTGTTGGACAAGAGGAGCTCAGCAGGAATTGATCTTTTTGGATTTAGCAGTTTTATCAGTAGTGGAGAACAGAGATTGAGCATTGTTTTAGTTGTGATGTATTATCTAAGAAATGTAGGGTTGTGTAGAAAATGTCATTGTTGTAGCTCTTCAAAGATTTTGAGGTGAACCAGCAGCTTGGTCTTCCGCCACCTACGCTCAGCCCTCTTAAGCATTTTTATTCTTACCCCATTTCTCCAAGGAGCTTTTGGTGTTACAGGGACCTTGTTTGTGGGTGCTGTCAATAATTTGACCAAAAGCACAGTTGAAGTTATCCAGCATGGCATCGCATGAAGCCAGGGTAGGGGTGCTGCGTCAGCATACTGACTAATAAACATACCTATTGCATTTTCATGGATAAAATGCTTTATTGTGCATTGCCGTGCTTAGGGAGCCAGGTCATTTTAAAATATGCATAAGTGGTATGAGATGGCAACATCTAGAATGTAACTGTAATATTTATACCCTTTGAGATAATCAGATCAAGTGTGTGGCTTTTTTTGAGATTAGGCCCTGTAACATGTTGTGAGAATTCAAGTGACTCTAACAGATCAGTAAACTGTTTTGTAGCTGGATTATTGGGGTTATCAATATGAATGTTGAAGTCCCCTGAGATGACAATGCAATCAAATTCATCAGAAATTTTGAATAGTTGTCTGGCTGTTGTTGGGCAATGTTCTCTGATGACCTGTCTTTGTAGTTTTCTTGTGGACCCGTATGCCTTCCATATTGACAATTACCTGCTTCCTCTTGGCCATAATCTCAAGGCTTTTCAGTATTTTCTTTAGGCTGACCATCTCATTGGTCCTTTCCAGAACCTTATCTTCTGTATAGCACAACTTTGACCTCAATATTGATCGTGTTTTCTTTCTGCTGTTCCTCCTTTTTGTGTGATACCATTAGGTTAGATGGCTTCATTGGTCCTGCTGTCTGTAGAGATGTCGCTCTCTTGAGTTGATGGCAGGGACATTTACCTGCTGAGGTGAGAATAGCTGTTCTCTTGGGGAGGCTGTTTCTTCGTGAAGGTTTTGAATAACTTCATTTGCTTCTTGAACATGTTGAATCATCTTAGTCGCTTAATGGTGTTATGTCCAATACAGCTTTTAGTTGTTTCTTTCTTCTGTAATAACATTTTGAGTTATCCCACTACTGTTTTTCCTTTTTCATGTTGCTTCTCTGTTCTCTTTTCATTATTTTACCATTTTGCTTTCATTTTTTGATATTTGGAAATGGAATGGAAGCATGACATATGAAATGAGCATGTCTCAAAACATGTTAATTGAAACGTTGTCCTATAGTATAGTGTTCTTACGGTGGCAAGTCTACATACATCAGTCGACTATAACTGACCATACAATCAAATGTTGACTGACTTGATGAATAGTTTTATCATTTTGAGAATATTAAACAGCAGTCAGCCAAACATCTAGCTAAGTAGTATTAAGCGATACCATGGATGTAGTAGGTTGTAATTAGCATAGCAGTAAACAATAACTTATAGGTGAATGAACACAAGTAGTTTGTGTTTAAAATGATTTCAATTATTTAGGCTTCTTGCGCCAAGCAAATGAAGCCACATTCTAGATCCTGACGGATAGAGGGTTTTCAAGACCGATACCAATTTTAGAGGGGAAACATTAATCGATTACAGAAATGGCAGTAGATGTAGTGAATTTTTGAGCTGGAATGTTAAATAGACTTTTTCTAAGTGGATTGTGCACCAATTTTGCACCAATATGACTGCAAAGGTACCCAGGAGTGTGCTTCTAAAATAAATAACATCTTTCTTCTTTTCCTTTCGGCTGCTCCCTTTAGGGGTCGCCACAGCGAATCATGCGCCTCCATCTAACCCTGTCCTCTGCGTCCTCTTCACTCACACCAATTAACTTCATGTCCTCTCTCACTACATCCATAAATCTCCTCTTTGGTCTTCCTCTAGACCTCCTGCCTGGCAGCTCCAACCTCAGCATCCTTCTACCAATATATTCACAGTCTCTCCTTATTTAAGTTAAATGTTCTTTCAACATGTTAAATTATTTAACATATACTGTACATTGTCAACCAATTCTAGAAATGAAATCTATGAATATAGAAAAAAATAAAATAAAATAACTAGTTAAATAAACATCAGCACTGGTCAGTATTGGTCAGTTGCTTAATTAAGTAGCAGAAGATGCCATGGAAATACTCAAGTAAAGTACAGTTACCCCTAAATTGTACAAAATGGCTCAGTCTGCCATGTCAGGACTCATATTATATGACAATATATGAACATATTTTGATATACTATTTCAACAGCAAAATCAACAACAATAAATGTACTAATAAATAAAAACTAAAATATAAATAAAAAACTACTAATAAAAGTATTTTCTGCAATCACTTACAAGCGATTGTTTAGTCATGGCAGGCAGCCAACCCCCCAATTTTTTAGTGCCACAGCAATCTCTGTCCTCATGACACCCTACATAAAAATGCACCAATGAGATTAATTTAGAGAGGTATACATATTTAAAATTTGGAAAAAAGAATTATTGGGAGAGAAAAAGTTAGATCGTTGCATCCCTAGTTTGAGATTACTGGCACATAACATTGAGAAGTGCAATTGTTTACATTTTTATTTTGAGAAAATTATTTATTTGTGCATCAGTTGCTGCCATTGACGTCAGTGGCTCCAGTTTCATCCCCAATACCCTAGTTCTGAGTATGTCATGGGAATAGTCTTATTTTATTAGATTATATTGCTGTTGAAGCTCTCTGCATACATTTGATTAACTGAGTGACAAAAATTCAATATAGGTTTATAATTTCTATTTGATAAAAACTGTCTGTTAACATTTTCTACAGATTAATTTAGCAGTGATGGAGAAAATGTTAAACATACTGACTAATGATTATCTGGCATGTACTCCTCCCACATGCAAGCTGTTTTTCTGACATTTCCTCTTTTATTGCATTCATGTCTCCTGCTGATCTCTCATATGTTTGAGTTACTGCACATGTTCTGCACTCAGCCCCTCACATATCTCACACATCTCCTGCATCACTTTCCAATCTGAGATGAAACAGAATGTTAAAGGAGAGCATATTTGAAAGTTTCTGATGGCCACTGATCAAAAATGTTGAAATCTGTAATCATATGGAAGCCTGTAAACTTTACAAGGCATCTATGTGACAAACATCTGAAGGTGTGCAATGTTAATGCATACTGCTTTATGAATATTGCTTGAATGTGGGAGGTTAATGGCTTGAGCTTTAATTATCACCTCAATGAGAAGGCAAAATGTTCATATTGACACCTCCAGTAATGACCATGTTTGCCGAATTATATACATCCACATCCTACATGGCGTGACATACTGACAATTTAAGTCTGGGTGTGAAAGTTGAACTAAAAGCCAGAGTCGTTCAAATATTTAGATGCCCTTCCATAACCTGCAGTTTCTCCCAAAATATGAGGATGTGGGTTAATTTGTGTCTTTTATTAGGTGCAAAGGGGTACTATTTTCTTTTTATGAGCCAAATATCCTGGAGATTTAAATCAGATTTGAGTCAGCTAATGATGGGAAGGATGGAAAGTTCATTCATCACCAACTGACTTTTTTAGTCTTGTGTATAGTTATTAAATGTTTATATACCTCTTTGAAGAAAACTTCAGACAGCACAAATGCACACATTCTTTACTTTAATTGCTGGAACTTTGGCAATAAATTCCATATCCATAATAACAGAGAACGTATATCTCCAGTGTTAACATTTTGAAGTTTTGCCCCAACGCTAGCAAGAACATTCAGAAAGCTATTATGACTACTTAAGTGTGACTGGCAGTTTACATTTGGAACTTGTCCAGAAAAAGACTGCATGTATCAGACAAACAACCTCTTGGGTGGTACAGAGACTGGAAGAATTCATGACAGCATTCCCTCAACAGCATAATATGTAGTCATTGGTGTTTTGTATGTTGATGTCAAAGTTATGAGCACAACTGGCAGTAAACTCCTAATAAAATTCAGCATGTTCCTAGACAGCTGTTGAATATGATGCTGTGAGCACATACCTGGAAACACAGTGTGTCTCCAGGTGTGCTCATTTAATTTCTGCGTCATCTGGTGTGGACATTAATACCTTACGTATGTGCAAATTGGATAAGGTTGAAAACAGCTTCAATGATACATTGGTGATTGTTCCAAAAGCTGCATGTCATACTGTACTTGATGTTGCAGGTCTGGTGTTTGAGTTCTATTTGTATGTATTTCTGTTTCGACTGCTGTCATTTTGCCGTGAAATTTTGAACAAGCATTCATGTTCTCCATAGGTTGAATCCTACTGGCTCTGGCAATTACCATGGCTGCAGAATGGCGTAATGAATGAGCTGACGTGTCAGCGCTGGGAAGTAGGACAGTGGCGTATCCTGACTACAGAGCTCCCGACCTTTGTCAAACCGTCCTTTCCCAAAAAACTATTTTCACCTTTCTTTACTTTGTTAGTATCATCTATAGTTGTTAGTGCCATAAAAAAAAAAACTTAATTAAAATGTTGAGGAAATAAACAATTATATTAATTTGGCACCATTGAAAGAAATAGGTTTAAAACAAATACTGAAATTTTCTGTAAACTGTCATAACCAGAATTACAAAAATGTATGTCACTATGGCCCATACACACACAAACAAGTCAAGGGAGATTGATAAGACAGAGAACTGATGAATGTCATTCAGGCTTACATAAAATCATATTGTGAACATTACTGGCCATGCTGGCAATTTTTTGTCAACTAGGATAGCTACCATGGTTTTTATCCTGTCGGCCAACATTGTTTTTTGTTTTTGTCAGCTGACAATTACGTGGTAGCTGCCGCTGGCCAACAGATTACACTCCATTTAAACAGTTTTCCCCGGCCATTGCCATTTAGAAGTGCACTGGCACACTGAAATGGAGCAGACCCAGTGTTTAGCTCCATTAGCTGTAAACAGGACTCTGCTGCCCAACAGCTGCTAACAGCTAAATAGCTCTCCTCCTGCTGATTTCAACACGGATTTGTTGTTCACAATGTAGAAAGATCAGGGAAAAAATATCATACTCCCACACAGCCAGGGTAGCGCCTGACTAAAGTTAGCTAGCTAGCAAGCAGCTTGCTAATGATGTGCTCACTCTGTAACCAGTGCAACATATTTCAAGGTCCTGCCAGCAAGCTCTTTGTGACTGAGGGGTTAGATGGACTGGTACCATGGGAACATTTCAGAATCGTCATATTTTTGTGGGTCGCGCCCTGAGTAGTCAGCCAGCGATAGTAGTAACAGCATGAGAAGACGTGCTCCGCTGTAGTCAGCGCTCAGTTTAGTTTGTCATTTGCTAAGCGATACTTATACATACATACACACATACAAAAATCCCTTTCGTCCTGGAGGCATCCCGGAGAAGATCTCTGTTCGTGCCAAACACATTTTCTATCGTCCCCGGGACAACGGGACACCATTAGTCTCAAACCCTGCCTCAAAAACTTGATGTGCATCAACCTCGGATGATGGTGTGGGCTTACATAGAAAACTTTTCTTGTGGGTGTTTTGACGCATGCCCTATGCCCTGTTGATATGAAACATTTGATATGTCTTCTGTTTATTTATTATGGTGTGTGTGTGTGTAATGGCTGTTTTTGCTGTTCAGCATATGTCATAATGTTAGAGGTGGCATGGTGCTCAGTGTTTAACACTGTCACAGCAAGAAGATTCTGGATTTTAATCTGCTGGTTGGCTGGTGCCTTTGTATGCTTGTCTCCCAGTATGTGGGTTTCCTCTGGGTACTCTGGCTTATTGCCACTGTATGCCAAAGATAAGATATGAAAATTATAAATTGCCCATTGGAAACAATGTATCAAGCGTTCTGGTCTCAAGTTACTCACATGTATCTTGATTAAAAATTAGGGAAGGACTAGTTGTTAACTGTTCAGTTACTTCCTGACTTTGTATATTGTTAAGTGTTTCCAATTAATTATTTTGTAGACACACATTTTTTTCAGTTCAAACACTGTCTATGTGAGACAGTTGGCTCACCAAATTATGTTTTTAGATAGTATTTAAATGACTTTTAAGGGGCTGATCAGATGTCGTGCCTTTTGCGAGCACAAATTCATTATTTTCAATGGAGACGCACGACAATGGTGCTCAGAACCGAAAACGACCCTGTCGCGGAGCGCATTTGTTGTTTTTTCCGGCGGGTCGACAGCGCACCGAGATGGGAAAATCACAACTTTTTCAAATGCAGCTAGCACACCGCAGATCATGTGACAAGAATTTACCAATTAGCTCCACAGGGCTTCCTTCACAACATCTTTTGAAAGGTCAGCCAAACTGAAGTAACTGAAGGTGGAAAGGCGACCAATAGTAGCCTACTCATTCAGACTGCCTAAAACCACATTTAAATCTGTAGCGCAACCTCCCAAGCACCTTGGATAAAAGGATGAAAGTGGCGTGGCTGGTGTTTTCCAGACGATTTCAGACGTGACATCTGAATGGCCCCCAAGACTGCCAAATAACATTCTCATCTTAACAGCTACACATCAGTATATGCTTTCTGTGTTCCTTTCTATACTTTGCATTTAAATTATTCAAATTTCACTGAGTCAAAACTTTCTTTTAATAGGCCAAGAGTTACCAAAACAGGTATAAAGTCGCAGTACGCAAATAATCTATTTCTCATGGTTCTCATTGTCTCTTTGTGTTTATTTTGCGACAAAGGGATGTTTCATAAATCAGATATGTGTTTTTAGATGCTTTTAAAGTTTACATGTCCTGGAATAAGGGATGTGCTAGTGGAATAGGATTATAACAAAATTGTAACTTTTGACTGATGATGGAGTATCAAGTTTTGCAGTGAAAAGTCCTTTTTACCTTGCTTGTTTTTTGTTTTAGTATTAAGTGAACATGTCTTCCACGGACTGTGTAACATTAACACAAATATTAGTTGTCATTGTTCACAGGTGTGACCTAACAAACAATTCTCAATAGCAGAGCATGTCTTTGCATAATTTTCCACCCTAATCCACCATACAGATGGATATAATAACAATCTACTGTATTAACTAAAAAAAAATGGATTTACTCTTTAACTATTGTTGATAAGGTTGCCTGTGCAATTTGAAATTCTGACTTATTTTGGCTTTTTTGCACTTTTAATCTGTAGTTATAAATCTATGTCTGATAACCAGTTTAAGTTATTACTGATATTTGATAAAGATTCAAGTGACTGTCAAACCCAAGATAGGGTATAGTACATGCAAAAATTTAAATATTTTTCAGAGTCTTCATTATCCCAGACATGCAAGGCTATCCGTAAATGCTGAAAGATGTGTTGTGCTTTAGAATTCAAATTAAGTTCACAGCAGCGAAGCTGCCTCTCTATGCAATGGAGCCATCACTAGAACAGCAGGGGTATTGAACAGACATTCACTCTAATTATAAATCAACCTCTTGCTGCTCAGATTGCTCACAGTGGTCTCTCTCTCTCTCCACCTCACTCCCCCCTCTCTCACTGTGTCACTCTCTCTCTCTCTCTCTCTCTCTCTCTCTCTCTGTCTCTCTCGCCCACATCTACCCGCAGCCAAATACTTTGGTTCATCCAAGGTAAATCTGCACTGGGTAAACAATCACCACCATAGGGGATGCAATTTAGACCAGGATTCTGAAACATGGAATGAAGAAGTGTTCTCCTGTTTAAATAACGGACACTTTATCAAACATTTATCTAACATTTAATATATCCTTTTAAGGTAAAATTACAGCTGACTATATGTACATCAAAATGAGTTGATCTCAGTCAATGTAGTACTAAAATATAAAGAGGCCAAATGACTTGGAGGCAGCCCATGAGGCTATAATGCTCATAATAGGGTTGAGCAATATGACGGTATGTACCATGTGACAGTAGAAATACGTCCACTGGTAGAGATTTGGCAATATCGTTTCCACTGCGGGAGCTATCCCTTAGTGTCTTTTCTATATATTCGGGGCAGCCTATGTTACAAGTGAGGGCTGGATTCTCGCATGATCTCGCAAATCCAGCTGCTTTGCAAGGTAATGTGATTTGGGCAGCAGGACTGCTTAACAATGTTCTTGCGTGACGTGAGAATGACTAAGCTGGTTTGCCAACCGTAGCGGAAGACAAGAGTGACAAGAAAACACAGAGTTTCAAACATAAAATTGTAAATACAGAGCAGAATTGGTTGTTTTTGTTTTTATGGAAGTTCCAAATAAAAGAAGAAAATAATCAAAAGTGATGAGGTATGTATGGTTTTTAAAACCGCGTCTCAATTGAATTTACAGAACAATTACTCTATAGTGATAGTGTTAATGTGATATAAAATTAAATATACCTTGATAGAAGATTTTGACAATATTGCCCAACCCTAGCTCATAACACACCAGAAAGCATAGCAGACAAAGCTTAAAGGTCCAGTATGTAGGATGTAGTGGCATCTAGCAGTGAAATTGCAGTTTGCATGCATTTAAATACTGCTCATCTCACCCTTCCGTTCCAAGCATTTAGAAGAAACTACGGTGGCCATGAATCTCGCAAAAAACGTGAAAGGCCTTATCTACAGCCAGTGATTGGTTTGTCCTTTCTGGCCTACTGTAGAAGCATGGCGATGCAACATCTGTGGAGGGGGATCCGCTCCCTATGTAGCTACGCTAATGAAAACATACTTGGAAATATTATATTCCATTTCTGCCAGTAGCCCCTCCTAAATGTTACACACTGGACGTTTTAGATATTTACCACTAATAGGACAAATATGCAGGCCAGAGGAGTGGAAATCGCAGAGTCAGCTTTTCAGACTCAGCTCTGTCAGAGTTGTTTAACTTTCATCAGTTAAAGTTGTACTTGTTCAGCCTCAGCTGAAATTTAGTTGAAGTGGAGTCATGGCTATCATGAAAAGGCTCTGTTTGAATGACCTACTGGTCACAGGGATTCACTCTAGGTATTGAAGTCTTTGTGAGTGGAAATTTCCTGATGACTTGGAGTTAACGACTCACGTTATCATGTTAATATGCTATATTAGCAATATTTTCAAGGTACATCTGAAGCTTACTGGAATTTGATAAAAATAATAACTTTATTTATGTAGCACCTTTACAAAGTGCTTTACAATTAAATTATGTAATAAAAGCAAATAATATCATTTTCTTTACACCCTGGACAGTGGCCAACTCGTCGCAGGGCTATAACATGATAAAATAATTTAAATAATTACAACAAATACCAAGTGCAACTGTGCGTTCCAGGTTTGACAGAGAGATTTAACTGAAGTGGGTTAATGTTGAAGGTGGGCAGGAGTCAACATCATGTTCTATGAGATCAATTTTAAAATGCTGCAGAATCCCCACTATTTTATTATAGAAGTAATTAAGAAAATCCTCACAGCTCTCTGGAGTATATTCAACTGGCTGGCTAGTCGGGGGACCAATAACAGAATTTATACTTGGGATTGTGACCCTGTCTTATGATCAGGTCTGAAAACAAGCTTTTTTTGCTTGTGGACGTCACAAGCAAAAAAAGTGGACATCAGGTTTTTTAGAGAAGCAAGGGAGGCACTAAGTTTATCCTTTTTCCACATTTTCTGACTACCTGCATTGTCATGTAATGAAATGTTGCACAAGTAAAAATTTAGACCTGTTGGCAGAGGTGGATGAAAACACAAGGCATCACCAAATTAGGATTCATCCTTTGGGGATCATGAATGTCTCTACAAAATCTCCCAGTAATCCATCAAATAGTTCTTAAGATATTTCCGTTTGATTCAAATCGTTCCAACCGACCCAACAAGGGACATTGACATAGTTAGATAAATGCTACTAGCTCCACAAACCGTTGTGGGTCATTGAATAATCCCTGCTGGGCTAAACATTAGTCTATTTAATCAAGTTAAGATTTACTTTTTCTCCAGTATGTACTTATAGAGCTTTACCATTGACTCATTTTCTTTTCAACTCCTGCAGTTGTGATGGTATTAACGGGGCACTATGTCACGTTCTTAAGTGATTGCTACTAATGCACTGTGAATCCTTGTCCTCGGACCTGAAGGTGCAGATCCGTAACCAGGTCGTCATCCTAGTTGCCTCAGTGATTGTGCCTGTTATGGGTGATGCCAATGTCTGATGTAATCTGCATTTCGAGTAAATCTGTCCTTAATTACGACAAACATCAGCTGTGCAATGTGGCACCAGGGGGCATAAACTTTTTTCAGTTTCTGAAGCGGGGCGTGACAGAAAACGTTTGAGAACCACTGCCTTAGCTAATGATACAGCAGTTAAGCCTTTAATAGTTAAAGGGATAGTTCGTGTTTTTTTAATTGGGGTTGTATGAGGTACTTATCGATATTGAGTGTATCTACAGTGTATAGGGGTCAGCATGCAGCCAGTTCGAAGAAGCAGACAGCTGCTCTGCCACAGATGCTCAGCTCTGTATTGTTGTGAGTTGGGGTCAAGAGTTCAACCTAAAAAAATCAATATCAGTCTAAGTGTATGCTGTAAAAGTAAAATTCTCACCACTTTACCGTGCTGTCAGACAGCCCTTTCATTTGGCACTACATTTTCTAAACCGCGGGACTTCTGTTTGCAGCCCACTGTATTACACCACTCGTACATCAACTGTTTAGGTCGTAGTGGTTTATTGAAGAGACAACAAATACAAGAAAATAAAAATCAGTGATTATGACAGCAATGAAGAAATGCCGTTCACTGTGGAGACAAGAGAATTTTTATGAACCAGAGTATACAGAAGAAGAACTGCTGCAGATGGAGACTGAATGGGCTGAGAGAGACAGAGAGGACACTTCTGTGGAAACTAGAGGCTGAGCTAGAGGCTCTCCCCAAGCTACCTGGTGGTGCAGATGTATAAACTGTGAGCCCATCCACGGACCCTAAGAGCTACTGCTGCCATGAGTGGGACTTTGGATTAAACTACATTACTCTCAATCCCAATTCACAACAATACAAAGCTGAGCGTCTGTGGCAGAGTAGCTGTCCGTTTCTGACTATCGATAAGTACTTTATACAACGCCACTTCAAAAAACCTGAACTATCCCTTTAAGAGTCTGTGTAACCCAACATGACAATTGAAACTGGAGCTGTAGTAAACAAGCTTGGCTAAACAATTAAGTCAACACCAAAGCACCAACACCAAAACAACTACACTCATTGTTAATGGGAAGTGTGTAATATCTCATTCAACATACCAGGAAATCCTAGAGAAAATACTGTCTTGCACATCCGTTCCCCATAACTTCCCCTTTGCCTATCCAGTTGTCCAAACCACACCCTGAGGTGAAATGAGTCCAGAGGAGTGTGGGGGCCCTGCATTGTGGTGGCTGAGCTCAGGAAGGATTTAGACACTACTACTTAACGGCTCTTAACCTCAATGACCTTTTTGGGACTAATACAAATCCTGTTGTGCTAGAGAATTACATTAAGCCCTTGCTTTGAACCCAGGCCCCAGTGAGCACATTGACTGGTGCATTTACGGTAGATTTTCCAGCTCTCAGCTCCCTAACTTGGTAAGCTTGAGCCTTGTGTTTTTATGATTACTAGACCACACGGGTTGGATAGGTTTCTAATTGGTGGAGATGGCCCATGCAGATTTTTTATTTTTTTTTTTTTAACTGCTCGTAACCAATCACTGAAACGCTGACTCTTAAAAAGCCAAATTAGACAAGTGCAAAAATCGTTTCCACACATTAGTGGCTACGTCTAGTTGCCTCATTGTCTGACTTCTTATTTGATTATCTTTTTCTCTCTTATGACTTGCATACAATGTAAACAATTCACCTCAATTCCATGAAGTCATCCTATAAAAGCCCTGGTCTCACCTCATTTAGTTGTGACTGAAATGAGGTGGAGCCTGCGCTGCAGGAGCTGGAAGTGTTTTGTTTGGATTTTCTTTTCCCTTCTTTTCTTTTGCTTACCTCAGAAATGATCTGGAGCTCATTGAATAGGTGTCAATTCTCTCTCACCACCTAATGATTGGTGAGATGGTAGATCTATGACAAGCATCATTACAGCAAAAACATTTCAAACTGTGTAGATCAAAATATGATTCCTATGTTTTCATTTCAAAATTTACATATTCATAGATTTTTCAATGAGGGAGAAGGAGCAGATGTAATTGTAAGGAATTTTAAACAAGGTAATTGAACTATTTTGTGAAAAAAAGTCATGCAAATTACTATTCAATTCAGAGTATAGCTTAACTGTTACCTAGTGACTAATAGAGCAATGGTAACAAATGCTACACTGAACCAGAATCAGTCACTTGCAGTTCTATGAACAGTGATGAACTATACAGGTAACGATAATTTTATTAATAATCTATATTTATAGCACCCTTTTCAAAACCAATTTTAGAATGAAAAATCACCAACAGAAAAATTAAAGAAATTATGGGTAACAAAATACATTATCTGGACCAGAATAAAATTGGTAAAATCAATTCTAGTAATATAAGATAAAAGAAATAGACAATTCATGTAAAATTAAGTTTAAAAAATGTATTAAATGAGGATAAGCTCTCACTCTGTGGTGATGTCTTTTAGTTGGCTGTCAATAGATGTTCATCAGAATGTCGCTTTTGTATTTGGTGCGTCTTTGTAGATTGTGTAATCTTAAGAATTCACCCTGACTCGAACCCGGATATCACTCTTCTTCTAACATTGATCACAACCCAAAGATTAAACATAGCTTTGACATTCAATATCTGCTTTTCACACATTCACAAGTAGTCAGGCTCTCAAGTGATTGTTAGTGACACATTAGAGCTGCGTTCTTGACCTTTTCTTCCTGTCTTTCAGTATAACAATCAACTCCAAAGTTGAGAAACTATGCATTATTGATAGAAGAATATCAACACTGGAATATTACAATAAAAGCAAGATGAAACACGTTACCCTTCTGTTCCTTTCTTCGTCACAGTCACATCCTACACCCAAGAAGCAAATGAATGACAAGCACATCAAATTAACAGACCTCAGTTGTCAGTTACATAACTAATGTAAAGGAATGATTTGCTTTACAGAAAATAAATGTCAATTTCATGGATAACGTGTAGCTAAAATTAATTTTGGCAAGAAAGAAGGCCAATAAGGTTATATTTTTATAACGGTCTTTGCTGAATCATTTCTCAGATAATCGCATACCATGAAAGGTTAAAAGTATTATGTAATTTCAGAAACTCCGTGGCAAAGGAAAGAAATAATTGGCTGAATTGTAGCACACATTTTTTATAGCAGACTTGATTGTGATGCAACCAGTGCATTGTACCAGAAACAGTGCTACGTCTGCATAACTTGAGTGAGTCATGTTGTTGTCCACCATTCTTTGATTCTGCCAGTAAAAGTATCTTGACTAGTCCCAAGCCTCTACTGGAAATGCCTCACTTCTTCTACAATGTACGTTGAGATATGGCTGATGCAACAGCAAATCACAAAAGCATGCCCCTTTTTCAAGAAAACCTCACTGTCTTCAGAGAAATCCTGACAATTTCCTCCAGACAGTAAAAATGTTTAGTCATGACTTAGCCCTTTATGTGAAATTTACTGCAAGTGATTCACTAAGTAGACTAAGAAGACCTATGTCACACAAGTGAACTTTAAATATGAAAGATAAATGCCCATTCAGCATTCTTAGTGCCAAATGACTGCTAATGTCTCTGTAAACTTTTCTATCAAGTGTATTCTTGGCTCATGCTGGCTGTTGAAAATTAATTAGCATACTTTTTTAGTTGTTCTTTTTCTCATTTGACAGCATCTAACTTCTACTAGAAGTGCTTAAAAAGACATTCACACAAGTAATCGCAGCAGCATACATTTGGCAGTGTTTTTGTTTTCTAAACTCACCTCACAAATGAAAACCTGAACAATTTTAGGGTGAAAGGCTAATGTGGAAATCAACCATGGGCTTTTATTCACTGAGGCTCTTTACTGGTTATTTCAAGGGCAAGCTGTTGGGCTGACATTCAATCGTTGTTTTTTTGGCAAGGGAAAGCTGTTTTAGGTTAACAGGCCCCCAGATTCTTGAAGAGGTCCATATTGTAGGCTATAGAAAGAGGGCCTCACTGCATAGTTTATGGAAACCTCAGGGAATAGTTCTTTTCTGTTAATATGCAACAAGCTTCAACATTTGGGAGGACATTAATTAAAATGTTTAGTGCTTTCTGAGCATCAACTAATATACAAAATATGAGCAGAGACAATGTGTAGGAAGAGAGTACGGTCTAACATAAGCCAGTTAACAAATATGTTGGCCCTCACACATGCAGAGCACGTAGGAGCCCTCCACATACGTTCTGTTTCTCATTATGCTTACTTACATGCTTCACATTATGTTCAGGACATCCTTCCCCCAGGCCTATAGCCTTTTAGCCATTTATGTGTCAAAAGAATTACCACGGAGAAGCTTCTCTGTCTCAGATCAACGTTTTCTCCTTCTTTAGCCATTTGTTCTGCTCTGATGTGTGACTCCACATGTGATCCTTCCCTAATGCTTGATGAGCCCTAAAGGTCCCCCTATGGTGCCTGCATATTCATTGTAAACCTTAAATATATTACAGGAAGGAATAGTCAGAAAACATTAAGATTGGATGTGTGGCTTGTGTATCGTCACATAAAAATAGCTCAATTTGTTTCATAATAAATATGGGATTCATTTTGTATGGTTGAAATTCCTCCTTCTCTCCTGTCTGCTGCCTTCCAAAAAACTGTGGCTAATCTCAAGGCAGCGAGTGTACGAGTCTGTCCTCATCTGAACTTTGGGTGGAAGCAAATACACAGCTGAGTCCTGCCTCTGCATAGCCTCTCTCACTCTCTCTCTCTCTCTCTCTCTCAGGATTGTGGGTAGTGGGAGGAGTTTAGAGCATGCTTTTGAGAGTTTTTTTACTGTGGTCTAATTTCTCCTTTTCTTTTATTTCAGATTTTGTAGAAAAAGATTACATTTATTTATCAAACTTTTAGTGCGCTGACTGAGGTCGGCAAACTTGACAAATGGGGTCAAGCGAAGAGTTCTCCTGCTCTTAGGCATCGTTTGAAATGCAACCTGATGACTCCATATCTGTGGAAGATGTGTTGGTTGCAGTCAGCCAACAGGTTGGTGGGTTAAATATCAAGTCAGCTTCTAGAATGAATAAAGCTGATGTTCAGATGTTAGATGGTTTGATTGAACTTGGAATTACAGTTAATTATGTGTTTGCGCCAGTCCTATCGTTATCAAGCCTATCAAAGAAAATAGTGCTATCGAATGTTCCTCCGTTCGTTAAGGACAAGACGATTAAAAAGGTCCTTGAAAGATATGGCAGATTAACAGCACCTATAAAAATGATTTTGCTAGGTCTAAAAAATGAGGATTTCAAGCACTTGATTTCCTTTCGGTGATACACGTACATGATATTAAATGAACAACAAGATCTGCTTAACTTGACTGTAAAGTTAACTAATGAAGGCAAAGACTACACAATCTTCATTAGTTCGGATCACATGTGGTGGTTCTCGTGTGGAGAACAAGGGCATGTTAGACAAGCATGTTTAAAGAAACAAACAGATAAGCCGTCTAATTCACAGAAAATTGAACAACACGTCAGACAAAACAATGACTATGTCCTCGGTGAAACAGCACTGACGTAGAAGATGTAGAAAATCATGAAATGTTTCACAAGCTTTATTTTTTTATGAAGATTTATATACAGCACAATCTTGTGACGTTGAAGCAACAAATCAGGTTTTAGATAATCTTCCAAATCTTGACAAAGAAGAAAAAGCTGAATTGGAGAAAGCTTTGTCTTTTCAAGAGTTGACTAAGGCTGTTCAGCAGCAATCTCCAGGAAAATCACTAGGGTTGGATGGATTGACTTCTGAATTTTACAAGGCTTTCTGGTCCCTTATTGGACAAGTTCTGTATGCTGTGTTTCTTGAAAGTTCTGAATCGAAAATCTTACCCCTCAGTTGCAGAAGAGCTGTAGTGACTCTTTTACCCAAGAAAGGAGATCTTGGTTTATTAAAGAACCGGCGACTGGTTTCTCTATTAGGAACTGACTATAAAACTTTATCTAAAGCTTTGACAAATCGTCTCAAGAAATATATAGCATCCATTATACATGAAGATCAGTCTTATTGTGTACCAAAGCGATCTATATTTGACAATCTTTTTCTTGTGCGAGATATGTTGCACTTAACTGAACTGCACAAATGTGATCTTGGTCTTGTGTGTTTAGACCAGGAAAAGGCCTTCAACAAAGTTGACCATGAATATCTGGTCAAAACACTTGAAGGCTTTGGCTTTGGGAAATGTCTGATTTCATGGATCAGGTTTCTATATAAGGATGTTTAAAATATGCTGAAAATGAATGGGAATCTGAACAGACCTTTATCTGTACACAGAGGAGTGAGAGAGGGGTGCAGTTTATCTGGCCTCTTGTACACAACTTCCATTGAGCCAATGTTGAGGAGGTTGAGAGAGAAACTGCAAGGATTGACAGTTCCATCATCTTGCCTCTCAAATTCACCAACAGTGAAACTAATGGCTTATGCCGCTGAAATCACAGTGATATTAATCATTTAATTTCATGCCTCAACGTCTTTCAGAGTGCTTCTTCTGCATGGGTCAATTGGGAAAAAACTGTTGTTAGGTCATTGGTCAAATCAGAGTCCACCTCAGTTTCCACATCAGCCCCCCTTGAATAAGGAAGGTTTTAAGATACTTGGATTTTTTTCTGGACTGAGCAGTACATGGAAAATAATTGGGAAGGACTACCAGAAAAAGTGACTGGCAAGCTCCTGAAATGGAAATGGATTCAGTCCCACCTTTTTTGTGAAAGGCAGAGTGCTAGTAGTGAACAACCTAGCCGCCTCAATGCTGTGACATCGTCTAACAGTGTTGGACCCTCCAGAAGAGCTTTTGTCACAACTTCAAAAAGCTTTTGTAGACTATTTTTGGGGTGGCCATTATTGGCTCCCCCTGGAGTACTTTGTCTTCCTGTTATTGAGGGTGGTCAAGGATGAATTCATTTAGCCTCTAAGGTAAAAGCCATGAGTTTACAAACTGCCCAAAAGTTGCTTTATACATCTGACTCGGTACCGTGGATCTGTTTTGGTCTTGCCCATTTCACGGGGAAAAAACAAGATGGAATTTGACAAAGAAATGTTTTTGATTTCAAGAAATGTTGTAAAAGAGATGTGTGGGATGAAGGTTTATGGATCTGTGTTTAAAGCTTAGAGTTATTTTAAGTTGGAGAGAAAAGAACATTTTGGTTTCAATGAATCACTGTTTCATAATCCCTGGTTTTCCCAAAGATGCATTATTTCGAACACTGATATTTCTAACTTTGTTTCAGCTGGGGTAACTAAGGTTGTAAATTGATTTGGTTAATAGAGAGTGGCTTTCAGTACAGAATTTTACTACAAAGATTGGAGGTAGAACAGAGCGAATAGTTGGAAATATATTAAAGAATTTGAAAAAATATTTTCCCGCTGTCTTGTGGGAATATATTACCAATTTTATGTCTTGGAATAACTATATAAATGTCCTTTTTCCAGAAGTGTATCTACAGGTAGATCAGGATGGGAATGACAGTGGTGATGGTGTCAACATGCTGTTATCTTTTAAAGGTTTGCAAAGTCTTCTGTTTTCTACAGTGAACAAACAAAATCTATATAATGTTTGTGTAGTCTTTCTTTTTTCAACAGTTAAGTGAGAGGAGAGATACAAAATGGAGATCTCATCGCTCTATGTCAGAAAATGACTCACCTCCATGGCGGGTATTGTATAAAAAACCCCTACCAAAAAGTTCTGGTGATTTACAGTGGCGTATTTTGTACTGCGCATTACCAACAAAAGTGTTTTTCTTTAAACGTAACTGTTAAGCCTCATCAAGTTGCATTTTGTGTAATGAACTTGATAAGGTTTATCATGTTTTTTGTGAATGTTGTAAATTATCTCTGCTTTTTAGTATTTTGGATAGAATTTTGAGGAGTGTAGGGATAATTTATTTGAAAACAGTGTTCATTTGAAGGTGTAATTATTCTCGTGATAAAGGGGAAGTCTGTACTTTTTCTAAATATTTTGTTGGTCAAGCAAAATTTGCCATTTTGAAAGCTTATAAAATTGAAGCGAAAGGACAAGATGTGAATAATGTTGGTTAATTTATTCAAAGCTTTGGCTGAGTCTAGGATTAGATTAGAATATGAATTTCATAATTTCATAATAGTAGAATAAATTGCCTTTTGAAAGTCAAAGTCTCTTTGTCTCTCTCTCTCTCCTCTATCTCTCTCTCTTTCTGTCTATGACTGTCTGTCTCTCTCTCGCTCTTCTTAGCATTAGCTTGCTTTTCTCCATTGCCTCCCACCTGCTCACAGCATGTCAACAAGTAAGATCTGAGATGCAACTGTGTCAAGTTGGACTGGTGTCAGGTCTAAATATGTGAGAGGAATGTCATTTGGAACTCACAGCGGAGGAAGGAGAGACAGTGCTGCAGAGTCGCAGAGGGATGCAGTCAATCATGAGACACACATGCATACAGATGCGCACAAACAAACACTGAGGCAGACCCACGTTGTATAAACAGTAGGCAAAGGTATCTGGTCATCTCACTCCTAATGAAAAGTGCACTGATGACATGGATGTAAAAAAGTGGCTTTATTTTTGTGGCAAACTAGTGCAATGGAAGGAGCAGGTATACCATGGTATGAAAATTGACAATTATCATACCATGTACATTTGCTTATCTACTGTATTGGCAAAAAAATACAGCCTGATGGAAAATGTCACCTGCGCATCTTTTTATTTTCAAAATGCAGACTTTTTACACATATTTCCATTTCATAAAAATAAAAAAAGGTTTCAAGTTTTTTCAGGATATATTTTATAAAATTATAATAAAGCACTTGATTAACCAAAAATAGCCTTCTGCTTTCATTCCCTTAAGGTTCATTGTACCTGATAATAATAATAATAATAGTTTAATACTGTATAATCTCATAACGTTGCAAACCTAGAAACATTATAGCACAGGATGTTAATACTTCTCATCAGTGATTTGCAGCCTTCGCTGTGTTATTCTTGAGGATCAAACTAATTGAGGTCCAGATGATCTTTATGTACAGCATGAGTGCAAGGAGAGTGTTTTTTCACCATCTGGCCATAAAGTAAAGAGATGCAACATTTTTCAAGAAAAATCAGGATAGGAAATAATCCTAATGGTAGGTAACTGTTTAAGCAGGGGGACCGGAAGGTGTGTTCCAACTACAGGGGGATCACACTCCTCAGCCTCCCCGGAAAAGTCTATGCCAGGGTACTGGAGAGGAGAATTCGGCCGATAGTCAAACCTCGGAACACTGGAACATCTCTATACCCTCTCCAGGTTGCTGGAGGGTTCATGGGAGTTTGCCCAACCAGTCCACATGTGCTTTGTGGATCTGGAGAAGGCATTCGACTGTATCCCTCGTGGCGACCTGTGGGGGGTGCTCTGGGAGTACGGGGTCCAGGGCCCTCTGCTAAGGGCTGTTCGGTCCCTATACGACCAGAGCAGCTGTTTGGTTCACATTGCCGCCAGTAAGTCAAACTTGTTACCGGTGCATGTTGGACTCCAGCAGGGCTGCCCTTTGTCACCGGTCCTGTTCATTATTTATACGGACAGGATTTCTAAGCGCAGTCGGGGGCCGGAGGGAGTCCGGTTTGGGGACCACAGGATTTCGTCTCTGCTTTTTGCAGATGATGCTGTCCTGTTGGCTTCATCAAACCAGGACCTTCAGCGTGCACTGGGACGGTTTGCAGCCAAGTGTGAAGTGGCGGGGATGATAATCAGCACCTCCAACTCTGAGGCCATGGTTCTCATGCGGTCGATATACCAGTGATGTGGTCGATATACCAGTCTGTTGTGGAAAAGAAAGAGCTGAGCTGCAAGACGACGCCTTGGTGTTCCCCCGGAAAAGCTGGAGGAAGTTTCTGGGGAGAGGGAAGTCTGGGCATCCCTGCTTAAACTGCTGCCGCAGCGCCCCCACCCGACCGTGAAAACACTCAAAGCAATCAAAGGGCAGGAAGCAAAACCACACGACACATGAGGAGAATGTTTCAAAATAAGACCGTAAACAACTGAACATAAACCCAAAACCATGACAATTTACCAAAATAGCGCATTCAAAAAATATGGCAATTGTGTAGAGCCACGGTTTCAAATTTAAGTTGCCCCTAAAACAGCATCTCCTGGGTCAGTCTCCCTCCTCATTTCATAATTTATTAGAAATATAACTCTAGGTTGTAATACGCTCAGGCACATCAATCCCACTTACATGTGGAGCTGCTGTAATAATTTGAGTTTTATTTATGGATGTCCTTTGGTGACATATGTGGTATTTAGCACTTGATATTACTAACATGTAAATTGATCTATTGTTGGAGCCACTTTTTGCATTGTTTTAATTGAATTACTTTTTTTCCTTTTATTGCTATTTCTGTACATCTACAGGACAGTTGTCTGCTATGTAGTGTCCCTCTAGTACTTTAATTTATCACCGCTGTCTTTATGACAAGTGCCATGTTGGCCAATAGTCATTATACAGTCAGCTGGTTTAATAATCAGCTTTTTTGAATACTTATTTGTAATTACAGTTCTATGTAAAAGACTATGTTGTGTCATTATTGTAAAAACAGACAAGATCAGACGCTGTTTAGGTCATCCACAATTGTAATTTCTATGCCATAGTGCTTTTGATGGCACTATATAGTGCATAAATTCAACATTCAGATTTTAGACACTTATAAAATGGCAGACAGTGAATATAGTGTACTAAATATAACATGGAGTGATTTGGGACACAGCCCTGGTAGTAAAAATCGCATGGCCCAAGAATGGATTAATACTGCATTCATGCAATGTCAGCAGAATGAGAAGAACAGGAAAACTTCCTTTTATTCCCGACTTGGAAGCGTTCATAATGCTAACCTTGTAGTCACATAATTTAAATAGCATAAATTAGCGACTTTTGCTGTTTTTGTAGCAGCTCATTAACAGGTGAAACAAATGGAACCGTGTATAGCTCATTTTTAAATTAACTGAATTGATTTGTATTAGTGTTCGTTTAGAATTTTATTTTGATGTAACTGCCAGTGGTGGCGCAATTGCGTCCATTTTGCTAATGGTTTGTTGACACTTCTGTAGTTCTTTTCACTAAATGGGAGACATTGTCATCAGAAATGTCCAAGATCTGAATGCATGAACAGTTTTTGTGACTGACCTGCTGCTACTTCTTTCAAACTTGGAATGAATGAAGCACCATAATATACTGTACATGGTCTGCAACCCCAAAACCTAGTGAGGAATGGCAGCGATAAAAGGCCAGAGCAAGCTCACGTTCGATTTCCAGTACAGATATACAGATACTCAGAATCTGCATAATCAATACTTTGTTACAAATGTAAGAATCAGTAAATTACACCTGGCAGGCTGTGATATGATGAATTGAGATAGTGTGAGGCAGACTACAACTGGATATTTGGCAGGCCTGATCACATTCTGATCACACTTTCAATTCAGATTCAAATAGCACTTTAATTCCAGGTGTAAATTTGGTCAGGCCAGGTTTAGCTATTTTCTTCTTCTCATCTGCAGTTTAACTCTTAGTTTGTGATAATGATCTTACACAGCATACTCTCTTCTTTAAAACCTGATTCAAAAATATATCTGTTTTGTTTCTAGGGTATTTTGTTTCTGAAGCATAAATAGTCAATGAGATGTTTAATCCAATATACAATATTTGGAAACATAAAAGATGTTGATTTCAATAACTTTCAGAGTTCTGACGCCGGCTAAAGGTAAACAGGATCCACAATCTCACTCAAAGAAAACTTCATACTCCCACCACTGAACTAACAATGTTTGGACACATTCAATACAACATCTACCTACACATGTCCTCTTAAAGACAATGTTAATATAAGCAAACTCCAAATTGTCTATGGTTAATTTAAATGTTTATAATGATGCAGTTAACTGCAATTCATTGTGAATACTTGAGGAGTTATTTGCTGCAGTGCTCAGCTGTACCTGTGAGTGACAAAACTCACTCAATCAAGTTTTGATCAAAATCAAGCAAACACGTACAATACAGTGGCCCGTAACAGTGAATACTACCACAAAACTATACGTTTTTCAGGGTTTAAGGATTTTTGGGGTTGTAACTTTTTCAAATTTGATCAAAGTGGCCATAAAGAGTTTTGTAAAATCTTTTCTTATGTCTCTCTTTTTTTCCTTCCAGCCAGCTCTAACACATTGGCTGGTACGTAGGTAGGTGTTTACTCCTTAAAAAACCTCTCACCTCCCCCACAAACACATTAAATATGGAATCACAAATTGAAAGTGGACTTGTGTTTGACTCCTTATGTAACCAGACTGTCAGGATGCGATGATTTGAACAAAAAGTTTCTCAGTACTGTGTAGGAGGCAGAGGGCATCGACAACAGCTTTTGCCAGACTGAAACTCATGTTGGGAGAAGTTTTTTTCTCTTGTAAGACATACTGTGGAGTGAAGTCTTGTTAGAGGGATACCACATACTCTTTAGTCTTACAGCTCATAAAATACTGTAGGCCTTTAAGTCAATCACATGTCTGGACTTATCCATCCATCCATCCATCCATCCATCCATCTTCTTCTGCTTATCCGGGGCCGGGTCGCAGGGGCAGCAGTCTAAGCAGGGATGCCCAGACTTCCGTCTCCCCAGAAAATTCCTCCAGCTCTTCTGGGGGAATACCGAGGCATTCCCAGGCCAGCCGAGAGACATAGTCCCTCCAGCGTGTCCTAGGTCTTTCCTGGGGCCTCCTTGGACATGCCCGGAACACCTCCCCAGGGAGGCGTCCAGGAGGCATCCGGGACAGATGCCCGAGCCACCTCAGCTGACTCCTCTCGATGTGGAGGAGCAGCGACTCTACTCTGAGCTCCTCCCGAGTGACTGAGCTCCTCACCCTATCTCTAAGGGAGCACCCAGCCACCCTATGGAGAAAACTCATTTCAGCTATATAATCAGCTAGATATACAATGTGGAAAGAATTTCTCTAAGGTTGGTAATTCTTGTACTATTTCTACATCTAGGCAGTGTGTCCGCTTGTGCCGGTTGCAGGCATTGGGGATTGTTTTCATTGTGTGCAACATTTCTCTGCATCTTCCATCAAAACCCCTCTATGAAGGCAGTGTAATGTCTCCACTTGATAACATCCCATATCTGCTCATGACATATGCTCATCTATATACATCTTTCCATTCCTTCTCCAAATTGTGTAATGGTAATTCAATACAAGACATAGGCTCTGATTAAATGTGTATAGTGATACTTTCTTTCTAAGATCCCGTGATAATTTTCTCTGGGTTTTATGAGCACTGTTGGCTTCCTTCCCTCTTGCCCATACAATCATCTTTTTGATAGACTCTTTGCTTGTTTCTTTGCTTTATATCTCTGCTTTCAAAGCCTTGGCTAAACATGGCTCTTAACCTCTTTTTTATTGCTCCAAATCCCTTATCCAAAACACCTTGCTCTTTGCCTTATTGGCAATTTATAATACAAACAATGTGCTCCACTGTTTCCCAGGGTTTACAAACCATATTGCTCTAAATTATTTTATTTTGGATGAATCAGGCACTTTTCCCATTCATTCTGGATGTTTACCATGAAGAGAGCTACCTAAGCTTAGCTTATTAACTTGGTAAGGGCCTCATGCTCATACATATCAGAGGGCTAGGGGTGAATAACCCAGTAGTTTTAGATTAGGTGTTGTGTTGTAGTCTTTATTTTAAATGGTATATGTGTTTGTGGTTAGTTATATTCATGTTGTTTTATAGCCTTTGTTGGCTAATTGTCAACATTGGAAACTTATGGTAAATGTTTCTTCTGCCAGTTACAGTACGGATAGTTATTCCTTTAATGGTCATGTAGAATTTAGTTGCATCTAGCAGTGAAATGGCAGTTTTCAACCATTTGAATACAGCCTACCCTCCTGTTCCAAGCGTGTAGGACAAACTATGGTTGTGATACTTGTGGAAAAACGCCAGTGATTGGTTTGTCTGTTCTGGACTATTATAGCAACATGATGGCCTCCGTGGAGGGGAAACTACTCCAATGTAGAAAGAATCGGCTTTTTCTAAGGTAATGAAAACACAACAATTATTATTTTCAGGTGATTATGCACTAATGAAAACATACCTATAAATAATGTTATTCCATTTCTGCCAATAGCTCCACCTAAATGTTACATATTGGACTTTTAAACCTCAATGTTTACATGCATCTTAATACACAGCCCTGTCTGATAGAAATTATTTTTAAATACAACAAATTTGCAACAGTAAATATTTTTTGATGGAAACAAAACATAACAAGGAAATGCTGTTAATTGACGTACCTAGTATGTTGCTACTGAATGCATTAATAAAATATTCACTGACAGCGTATTTAATTGGTTTTCTACTAAAATATTAAACATTTTGCAATACAATATCTTTTCAAAGCAACTAAAACATTCTTAAAATTTATATTGCTACGTTTTGGCACTCGCAGCACAAGTCATGATGTGTTTATTAATCTAATCTAACTGAAGCCACAATCTTTCCCTAAACATAACCATGATGCTTTTGTTGCCTAACCCTAAGAATGCACTCAGAATGCGAACCCTGATTATGGTCCTGTGCCCACCATCAACACCAACCTCCTTCCTGCGAAGGAAGGGTGCAGTATACAAATGTAGTGCATTGGGAAAACAAAGTAACTATGTAAACACAGATTTTTGGGCACAGGGTTTCAATACGTCTTTAATGCTATTTTCTGAGTCACTATTGCTGTGTCTTATGCTTGGATGCCCCCCGCCCCTCCTTTACTTGAGTGGTCAGTGGATCACAGATGCCTAATTATGGCACAAAACAAGGACACCAAATCAACAAATGCTGTGTCCTCAAAAAATGAGCCACATGCCCTCTCTGTCTTTCTTCTTTTCTGGAAGTTGTCTCTCTGTCACTATCTCTTGCCTCTCACACTTGCTCTAACTTAATCTCTCTCCTGCACGCTCTCACTAGTCTGAAACGGGACCTGAAATGACCAGCACACGTTCACACTGGGGGGCTTAGACTGATTCATGTGGGAGCTGCTGCAGAGCTTTGCATTTCTTGTCTTAATATGTCCAGGCAGATGAAAGGGGGAACAGAGTAAACTGATGGCAAAGACCAGTGCTGCATTTTCATTCCTTTGAAATGTGAGTGTGATGCCAGGATTCACCAGGGGGTCTTACAAAGCCAAGGCAATAATGAAGAGGAGAGGAGGGTTATAGGGGAGGGAGGAGGTGTGTAGTTGCAGATTGGTGTGAGAGAGGGGAAAATAAGGAAAACGAGGCGGATAGGGGGGTTGGGAGAAAAAATAAAAGCCATCATTTGACAACCACAGATGACGGTAAATGAAGTTATGCGCAACGGTAGTCTGTAATGTGAAAATCTTTGTTAATGCCTGGCTTTATATTGCAGCCCCTAAAAAAGATCATGAAATCTTCTGAAATAACTGTGGAGGAAACTATTACTCTCACTCCACATAGAGCATAAATAAATTTGAATTTAACGCCTGCAATCGGACGATTCAAAAGCAGCTGGACCCAGTATATCATCTAGATTTATGTTGGGTTGTTAAACACTACTATTTCAATGTACTGATCATCAGAAAAAGGTTAAATTTAACAGGAGCCCAAATGTTTGTGACTCTCTAATCACTTGTAAAACATCCTTTTTCAATCCCTCCACCCACACACTATCATGGTATAGCAAGCCCTAATTCTGTCAAACTTGAAACATATTATCTCCTACTTGCTTATATTCAATTGAGCCTTTTGGACAGCATTGGGGCTTTATTTATTGGGCTTGGATTCCACAGAAAGCTAGACACAGATACTTTATGCATGACACAAAATCAACCAGGAAATATAAGACAAGAAACATTTCACACTTTAAATTTGTTTGTACTGTTTTTCCTTTTCTGGGTTTTTAAGTTTTAAACTAATACAATAAATAAGGAACACACAACATCATGCTTTTCAGCCAAGTGTTCTCGCCTCTGATTTAAGTAGTAAAGCATGTAGATTATGTAGAGTAACTATAAAGATCAGCATCACAAAAATGTGTAATCTTACTTGTGTGTTCATTTGTATCCTAAACACACATATGTGGATATATATTATCAAATCATAATTTCTATTGTTTCAAATTAGCTGAGCTCACAATTTTTCCACGTACACTTTGGTAACTGCAGAACTATGTACCCATTTGAATACAAGAACCCCTGTTTGGGAATCACTGATGTCCATTTCACATAGCCAGACATGTCACTGAAGAGATCAATGAAGATAAGTCCTGTTTCACATACACAGCAACGGTTTAACCTTTTGTTTAAGGTTACAGCAATGTTTCGTACACAGTAACTGTCATCTGCACGGGGTCAAATATGACCACAAAGTTAAGATAATTTATTCAAAAAGCCTAATTTTTCATGTCTTTAAAGGGTATAACACTTTCGTTATCTATAAAAATCCAAGTATGTTTTTAATACAATTAGTGTAAAGTAATAAAACAAATTGTGTGTGTTTCCATTATCTTGAACTGCAAATAATATGGCCACAACTTATCTGTCAGCCTACTAAAGACTCACACAGATCTCTATCATGGGAATGTATCACATGATATAATATCCCTACAGATTTTCATGAAAATTCAATTAAATCATCACATACGTGGAATTTGTTGTGTTTGGCTGAGATCATGCACTGTATAAATATAATTTATCACTGTATTATGGAATAACAAATAGTCATGTACAAAGAGCTAACATACTGTAGAACAAAGCATTATCATCTGCCTCACAAGATTTCTCACTAGAGCTGAAACATTAGTCAGCTGTTCGCTTAGTCAGTCAACAGAAAATACATTCACAATTTAGATTATTGATCAATACTTTCAGTCATTTTTCAAGCAAAAAATGCCAAACATTTTCTGATTTCAGCTTCTCACATGTGAGGATTTGCTTCTTTTCTGTTTTATATTATTGTAAATTAAAGATCTTTGGGTTTTGGACTATCGGTCGAACAAATCAAGACATTTGAAGATGTCACCTTGGACTCCACAACATTATAATGACAATGTTTCACTTCCCTGACTGTACTCAACTTGATAAGTGACTTTCAGCTTTGATCACGAGAATATTTCAAAATAAACTCATTGGGGAAAAAAATGTAAATGTTAGAACTAGATTTCAGTTAAAAGATACAGCCACATTTCTTCAAATCGCTGATAAAAGAAAAACCTACACAACTAATCGTCTAGTTCTCTCAGAGCATCTTAGTCAATGTTGTCTTTCAGTTCGTTAACCTACTCTGCTCTTGGCTCGCCTGAAGATCTCAGCCATCAGTGTTTTGCTTCACCTTCCTGTCCAGCATCACAAATGCTGCCAGTTGATGTTTGTCCCACTGCTTTAGCGGTATCCCGCAGAGACAACTCAGGGCAGAAAACACATCCTATTAAACACTGTTGAGTGCACAATGACCTTATGAGGACAGCAGTGTTTTGATTCTCCTCCTAGGGATTTGTTTTTTGGTAAACACATAAACCTCACGTTAACCTTTTCTACTTTTCAAACATGTACACAGAAAAAAACAACCAATTCTGGTTTGTTTCAAAAAGAAGCACGCCTCACTTCTAGCTGGTAGAATACATTACTGGCAAATAAAGTCGTACTTGTACTGTTGCTGCAGTGTTTCTGCAAACAGATTCATATACATATCATTTACCCTTAATGAACACAGTTAAGGCTGTATAATATCTACAGTGACATTTATAAAGACTTTATAAGTCTAACAAACATCAAAGTCACTATTCACAAATTGACAAAAATCACACAAAATCAATAAAGACAACTGTTCACAGCAGCTGTAGACGCTTTAGATGGCGAGAGACATAGAGTCAGGGAGAGAGAGGGAGTGTGTGTCAGAGGTTTTCTCACTAACCCTGTCTTGCCACCATCTGTCATCAGGACTGGCATCAATGAGTGTACAGAAGGGCACTCACTAATAAGCTCAAACAGGCAGCAGTGAAAGAAGCCACATGAGGACATCCGCCGACATGCTCACCATCATTATTACTAGGGGAGTGCAAATAAGGGCAGAGACAACTGGAGATGCGGACTTGTGTGAAGACTTGCCAGGAAGCCCCAAACTACAGAGAGAATATCTCTGAGAATCTGAAAAGGTTTTTATGAAGTTATTGTGAATAGAAAATATTTCAATAAATAATAAAGCAATTTCACTACAAGTTAAAAGTGAGGTCTAGTTGCAGATAAATTGCATGTAGGTTAATCCAAAGGTTCTTCTCTTTATCTCTCAAAAAGCTTTTTTTCTCCAGAGAGGAATTAAACAAGAAAATCATCCATTTTGTTCACTGGTTTTAATACTGTGTTTGTTTGAAAATATATATCTAAAATGATGAACAGGAAATGCGTTTTTTTGGATATTGGTTAAAAGATGAGAACAAAAAGTTATGAAAGCCTTGTGTAACATTATTAGAAAAAGGCATCACAAATAAATAGAGACACAGTGTTGTTAATGCAAACCACCAGAATCTAGGCCAGTCCAAAATATCTAACTTCAGCTGCTGCACCAGTAACTTGCAATTACTGTCCAGCATGCGCCACCTACAGGCCTTTTTTTACAACAGATATTTTGACTCATCATAGAAGAAAAGGCATTTGTTGCTAATAACATTAACAATGGCACCTTTCTATACAAGTGTCCCAGTAAGCCACAACAGTGTTACAGTGAGCCAGCATACACAATACCAGGATCACAAAACTGACGCAGCTAAGTGGAATTCAGCCGTCATTCATTTAGTTATTTGTGCTTTTCCTACTGTGACAAGTCAACTGTCTTCTGTGGAAAAAGATCTATCGACAAGAAAAGTAACAGCAGAAGACATTTTGAGCTGTGGATGTAGAAATGCAGTTGGGCGCCAACTGCAGGTAAGGAAAGTAATAGCTTGTGAAATTTTCAGACTTGTGCCACCTGTAGGCAGTGGTTGCTAAGGTGTGCCCATATGTGTTGTTGTGGGAATGTGGCTGCTGGATGTTTTGTGCAGTCTGTCTTAATTCGCCCCTTAACAGCCAATTTACCAGCTATACAGACATTAACTGTAGCTTGCTAGCAATGTACTCACCAACCGTGTGTGTGTGTTTGTGTGTGTTTGTGACTCATCTGACTGATCTCAAAACTCCCCAGGAACTCCACTTCTCTATTTCCCTCCAGTCTCTCTTTTTCGTTCTTTTGTCTCTGTATATTTATGAAATAGATTTATAAAGTCCAGAGATGAGCACAAAGCCACAAAATATTTTAAAATCGCACAGGAGTGTCTAAGCTTCAATTCACATCACTTGAAGCAAATTTGCCCACTTATCGTGTCTTTCCCTTGTCTTTGTATGCGGACACGCCACGTCTAAAATTGGTTTTGTTTTGTCCAAACACACCTTTATAACAACAGGTTCTTCTTATATCTGCTTTTTTGTATTTTACATTTTAAATCTGAAAAAACTATTTTGTATATGTCACACCCTTTGTTACTTGAAAAATTGCAATTTAATGAAATTGTTTTCAAGATGAAATGCTGACCTCTTTCATACCTACAACAAATCAGGTGTCAGTGTTTTCTTGAGATTTGGCTCTAACACACGTCTTGATTTGCTTCACATCAGACAGACAGCTAATACCTGGTCGTCTAAACTTCAAAAGGTATTATATTAGTAACCCTACCATGAACCCTAAAGACACAACAGTGATATCACAATGCCATCGTCACCACTGCTATAATGTTGCAGTATCAGTGACACCTTGACAGTCACAAAGAAAAAGACGTTTCCCATTCTTTCAGACTAAAGTAGGTGGTTTAATGACAACATTAATAGCATTCAAAATCCTTTACTCTCTTTCAAAGTACCCTTTCTTCAAATACTTCTCTGTAATTCTGTAGAAATAGTGATTTGTAGTTTAACAACTTCACATACTGCTACTTGTCATCGGGGTCTGAATGGGCTGTGCTTGTTGGTCTGTCAGTGAAAGAAATGTTCAAACTAAGATACTACTTTTAATCATCTTGTGAGTGACGTGACTAGCAAAATGCAACATATTATTATAACATGTTAGTCCACTCCTCATTGGCTAGCCAGTTGTTGAGATACAAACAGCCCACAGGGCCGGCAACAGCAGTTCATTCAAGTTGAGCATGAACACTAGTGCTCTTTGATTTAGATGGGGTCGTGGAAGGTGAAGCGGAGACTGGGGAAGAGGTAGAGTTTTATCTTCTATTCTATTCACTGCAAGGAGAGAGATATCAGTGACTTGAAAGAGAAGGAGCCAGAATTGAAACTTATCATAAATCTGTTTTGTTGGGTAGTCTTGATGATATTCCATCAGTTGTGGTTTCTGGAACCCTGCCATCTCAATAAGTAAGCAGGAGAAAAAGGGCTGTTTTCCCAGATCTGCATTGTCCTCAGATGAACCTGGAACTGCTGCCAAGAATCCAGCAAAGTTTATTGGAGGTAAAAGTAAGCAGGTTAGAATACATCTCTGGTTTTCAACTTCAACAACAAGAGTAATTCCTCAAAGCAAATTTAGGCACAGCAGGTGAGGCCTTTTTTTTCTCCATCAAAATACTTCTGTTTTCTTGCTTGTGAGAAAGGAAAGAGGGTTCAGATAATAGTGTTAATAAAGTTTCAATGGGGGCAAGAAAGAAGGGGTAAGGAACGGATGGAGGGGACTAAATGCCCCACTGTGAATAAACTGAAGGACAAAAAGACAACAGATATGTTCAAATGTCTACCAAAAAATATAGTGGCAGAATGAGGAATGATGAGTCAGCTGTTAAACACATTACAGCTACAACGGTCATCCTTCTGCCTCCCAATCTAAATGAACTGCCCTCATAAAGAAGCAGTCTCTCATCACATGCAGCAGTAGTAATAGTGAAGCACACCAGACTTATTAGCAAGGGTTCCTGTTTATCTTTTGTAAAGTCAAACATAATGTTCATATTAAGTCTAGTCAGAGACTGCTGTGTACACACATTTGAACACATTACAAGCTGAACAAGCTTAACATATTACAAGTGCAAAATTATGAATAATAACCCAAATTTCAGTATCACTAATAATAATATCAATGGGGATTAATCAGTTAATTGTTTGGTCTAAAAAAAGTCGGAAAACAGTGAAAAATGGACATAACAATTTCCGAGTTGGCATCTTGAAATTTATTTTGTCCAAACTACAATCAAAAACCCAAAAGCTTGATAAATGACTTAAAAGATTTACCTATATGCCTCAAGATTGTTGTCTTGTCTGTCAGTTGACTGATAAACTGACTAATCATTTCAGCACTAATAACAATACAGAAAGGAATCCTGCTTAAGTAATCCTAAAAGAAGCCGTGCTCCCATTAAAATGTAGTGCAAAATTTAAATGGTCAATAAAAAAGCCAATTAATGCACTACCGTTATGCCAGCATTAGGAGTTGGTTAATTGAGATAAACAATTGTGTGCCCTTATACAGTGCAGTAGAAGAGGGCACAACGAGATGACCTAATCAAAAGTGGAACCTCAAACAGTGGAAAATGTGATAGAAATATGGCATTTATGTTTGGTTCATTTATTAATTTGAAGAATGTTACAGTCTCCTGATGTTTTCCTCTGCTGCAATTTTGTGCATGCTTCAAAGGATCAGAGTCGCATTTTGGTTTTATCAATACACCAACTTTTCCACCTCAGTCAGCGGTTATGTGCTTAAACAGTGGATGCAAACACATTTACTGATAGGTTGATGGAGAACTTTGTTAATCCCTAGAGTAACATTAGATAACAAATAGATTTGTTTTAATCTGAGAGCCTAGCCTAAAAGTAATCTAAATAAGTTAGTCTGACCATTGTTAAATGTGTGATGTGTAAGAATTTAAGAGTTTAAAACATAAAAAGATGTACTAACATTTTCAACCGAATATGAAGCAATAACAGTTTTGATTTTAAGTCAAAGACTATGTATTGTGTTGCAGAAATATCTACTGAAGTTTGCATGCTAACCAGCTAGCCCATCCTGTCTTGTAATACCACCTCAAGTGGGGATAGTCCATAGTACAGCTCAGGCCTCCCCCGTAGTTCCAGCAGGTAGGTATGTGCAGCAGTGAGTTCGTTACGTTACACAAGATCTCTTTTTGTCTTTTGTAATCCAATAAATAAACAAAATAAACTCACAAAATGTCAAGAAAGGAAATATTCTTACACCTTACTAAACAGAAAATCATGATCTTATCAACATCTTATTTTCTTTACTAAGCAGAAAAATACACACATACACCTTCTGAATTCAAGTTTCTCTCTTTCCCCAAACTAATTGCCTTGTTGACTCATCGTGGAACACACTTCAATCAAAGACAGAAACAAAATATAACTCACCAAAACCATCTTGGTTAGTCTTTCCACTGTTCCAACAATCACCGACTCTCGTTTGGTCAAAATAAATCCTTAATTGAGTTAGGTGTTAAAAAATGTCTGGCTCTACACGCTGCCTCTCTGATGGACAACCTCTCGCTCACTCCTCTCCCGCTTGACACCTCTCCTGAACCTGCCATGTCTTCATCGTCCCCGGAGTCTGAGTCCTGATCGGAGCAACTGTAAATCACATCGGTACTGTATTCCCTGTCTTTAAACTGGTGTCCATTGGTCCCGGTCGGGCCGTGCTCACTGGGAAGCGCTGAGCCTGGTACCGTTGCCTGCTCACTTGGCTCCGGTTCTGGTGCCCATTCTGGCACCCGCCAGCATTCCCTAGTGCCTGGAAACGTCCTCCTCTCAACAGTCCAAAGCTTCTGTGCTAGGACCGCTAAGTTAGCTGCACAGCAAATTGAGCTAACTATTTAACTGTCGTTAGCAACAGTTGTGACCTGATATGCCCTCCTATTTTTTTGGAGTATAAATTTGGAGAGTTTGAGGTGGAGAGTAGTCTCAGTTGTTTAAACATTGCACATTTTAACAAAAACATATGTGCTTGTTTCAGATGATATGATTATTAGTATATATGGTTTTATGGGAAATGTATTAGTTCAGCATTTCGGGCTCAACTTGTAAATATGCAATATGCTGATAAACTGAGATAAACCTTTGATAGAGATATCAACTTACTTTTGGACTTCACGTCGCTTGTTGTCTGAGTCATCACACCGACTGTGAGCTGCAGACAAATGACACCCCACCTCTGTGTCTGGTTTACAGCCTGCAGTCAAATATGACATGGATTTACTGTAACAGGAGATTAGGGCTTAACCACTCTACCATGTGCTCACTAGACCTGGAATGCTTTTTTTGAATAAGAAGTTTACGCACACCAGACCAGTGAATGGCATTTAGCCAATAATGGCTAATATT
The DNA here is from genome assembly GCA_011952105.1 of Coreoperca whiteheadi. Classification (NCBI taxonomy): domain Eukaryota; kingdom Metazoa; phylum Chordata; class Actinopteri; order Centrarchiformes; family Sinipercidae; genus Coreoperca; species Coreoperca whiteheadi. The sequence continues at coordinate 13,400,876 of CM022480.1, read as the reverse complement.
TGTGGCCAGATGTTGAAACCCTGTAGAGCACAGAGATGCTGAACAGAACACCCCCCAGCACAAAAAGACCCGACACTGACTCATCAACATTAATCTCTGTGTGGACATGTATGTGTTGAGAATATGTTCTACCTATGTATCAACAGCATAATGTAATATATAGCTATGTAATCATCGCAGTATCAGAGAGGTTGTGAATCACTGGGTTTAAAAAAAGTGATTTCTATTTGATTTTTCAAGTTGCCAAGGGCGGCCGTGGCAGAACGGTTGCTTCCCAATCCCAACCCCAAAAATGCTCCCGAAGCTACGCCTTCAGTTTGTGAATGTTCTCATATGTAAGTCGCTTTGGATAAAAGCGTCTGCTAAATGACTAAACGTAAACGTAAATGTTGCCAATTCAATTTAAGAGCTCTATTCTAATTTTTAAACAATGCTGACTACACATTACACTCTCGGCAGTAGTGGCAAAATTAGTTGTGTTAGCCGTAATATTAATATAACTCACAGTGGCAGTAGTACTAGTAGTAGTAACAGTATCATTTTCAGCTTTTCAACCCTGACAGAGGAAGATTTGATTCAGCTTGAATTATTGTGATTTTAAGTGTTAAATTTGAATTATTGCTGAAGCCAGCATGATTTGATTGCTTCTTTAGTATTGATGTAATAATTGAATTGTTACATCCATCAGAAAGACATTTTAAAGTTATTCTTTAAAAAGATTGTTTTAGTCCCTCCCCAAAATTATCTTGTAATTATGAACTCTATCAAAAGTATGCTTCAGGCTAGGTCTATGAAATTACCTCCAAAAAAAGGTAATTGTTTGCACCAGTGTGCACCAGTGTGCAGCAGACTTAATGTGTGAAAGATTTCTTTTACTGTGCAATATTGCTTTGAGAAGAAGCTCTTAGCCCCTTAATTAGGCCTAGGCCTATCCTCTGGAAATGGAAATTAGTAGCCTTGTCACATATGTAGTTTAGTTTTTTAATTTTTGTTTATTTCTGTGGGTGGATTCTTGAATATGGCTCAATTTAATATTTCTCAAATGATTTTGATGCCTCCACGCCACTGATAGCCGTGGCACAAACATGAACTGGTTAGAATTTGGTGGTCAAAGATCAAGGTCAATGTAAGTTCACAAAACATGTTTTTGACCATAACTCAAGAATTGATGAGCATATTTCACAGTTGGTCGGACAATGAATTGGCGACACTTTTGACTCAAAGGTCAAGGTCACAGACCTCAAATTGACCTTGACAAACACATTCTTGGCAATAACTCAAGAACTGATGCGATAATTTTGACAACGTTTCACACGGATGTTTCATGGGATACAATGCTGAAGTGACGACAGTGGCCCTCTTAGCTTTAAAGCTTAAATAAAGCTTTATTGGCTTTATCAAACCTCCTCCTCCCAGTGATGCAAAGATCCTGGGCTAGCAGTGTAAACACTGACATTCCCCCAGCACTCCGAGCTCCCAGTCTGGGCTGAGTCAGCTAGCATTATTTGGACCGCTAGCTGCATGGCTAACTGAGCTAATTAGCTAATGGCAGCTACAGTTAGCAGCAGTTAGTGGTTAGTTTAGCAACAAGTAAAGCTATTTGTCCATCGGGAATCTGATTTGGACAGATTTGGTGCTCAAATGGGTACGTACTTCCGCTTACACAGAGGATGTCAGTTGAGAAGACGTTTCTTAAATATGGCCCAGGACACATTTGCGTACACATTGCTAAATGAATGTGGCCACCTCCTAATGTGGTCTGATCGGATCTGAATACGTCCTCAATGCATCTTGGGTGCATTCACACCTGTACTTAGAACTCTCCACTAGTGATGGGATCACCAAAGATGCATGTTAATGCCAGGTATAAACAGGGCAAGTGTACATCAGGTGGGATATTGCAGCATTTATGGGTAATCTTCACTATGTCTGCCTAATCTTGTAATTGTGGCTCATGTCATTCTTTTTTTTCTTTACAAATAAGAGACCAACCATCTACTCGCTGTGAATTACCCTGCGATAACTTAATAAGTTGCAGCAAATTGGAAAAGCTCCAGCTCTTACAGTGTCCTCCAGAACTCATCACTCGAGATTCTTTCTCAGTTGTCTGGTCTGTTGAGACAAAGTTTGCCGATATGCTAAGATTTCCTCATCCACAATTAGTTTTGTGTTTGAATATAGCCTGTCATGCATTGTAAGTTTTGTAGTTGATATGTTTTGTCTGTTTGACAACTTTGCAGCTAATAAACATTGCTTTGATCGAGGGTATTGAAATGCCAATAGCTCAGCCGATTAACCCTGGTTTGTTAGACTTAACCATGGTCTGCGATGAATTTGAATATTTTCTATTTAAAACACCATCAAATCCCTACCTGAACTGGTGCCCCTGCGACACAGCCCCAGATAAGCTGAAGAAGATGGATATATGAATGGATGGATGGAACACCATCAGAAACCATCCTTAAGGTTTACCTCGCTCTTCATCACTGTTCTTCTGCTAGAAAATGATTGGCCACTTGTTTTCTCTCATTTTATCCTGTTTAACCATCACATGAAACTGTTTGCCCCATTTAGGTCCAGAAACCAAAACAATACTTCATGGAATAACGCATGCAAACTGGTGTAGCCCAAAAAGACTGCATAGATATCTAGCTGCCAACAGCAGATCAGTTTGATGAGACGTTAAAAGATTTCCCAAGAAGTTCCCAAGCCCTGAGGTGTTAAATAGATTCAACAACATACAGTGTAAAAGAAAGTACCATGTGCTGACAATTGCTGATCAAAGAGATATTTAAACTTCCCGTCGCACTGAGAAAAAGGTCAGGGGGTGCAGGTACAACTTATTTACTTTTTTTTCTTTTTTTTTTGGACTCTGATTAGTTCATAGGAAAGTATTTTGAGAAGAAAGGGGTTGTTTAAAGAGGGCCGTTCTTCAAACACCTCACAAGCAACCAACAGACTGTTTTCAACATTCTTTAAACGTTTTATGAGCCTTCAGACATCAGCCAGGACACATTTAAAATGATCCTGGCCCCTTTTACAATAAATAAAAATAAATCTGGGAAATTTCTGACCACAGCAGAAGAATATGTTATATTTCTTTGGACCCCACAAGTACAAGTGAGGTTACTCCGGATTCTGATTCATATCTTGATGTGTTTGAGTGCTATGAGCCCTTGTGTCCCCACACTCTGACAGGAAGCTTAGTGTGTGTATGTGTGTTGATAGCTTGTGTTCTGAGGGTTTCTTTTTTTCATGCAGTGTTTCATTAGTTGACACAGTAGAGCACCTGAGGAGGAGGATTAGGCCCACATGAAAAAAAAAAATGTAAATGCTGAGATTATTTCTAAATGTGAGAACAAAAAGAGTTCTAAGTTCTAAGAAGAAAAAAAAACATATATATTTCACAAATTTCAAATTCTGACTTGAATTTATGACTTTTACTCAATAGTGTGACATTTTCTGGAAAAGAGACTTTTCTCCACTAAAATCAGAATTCTCAAAATTGACTTTTGCTCAAAATTGTAAACTTTTCAGACTTTTTCTTTCAGATAATCAGACTTAATCATAATTGATCATTTTCACAGATTCCTGACTTTATTCTATCAGAAATAACTTTTTCTGAACTTTTTTTCATGTGGCATTAATGATGTTCCATATAACATCTCCATCTCTTACCTTACCTTTTAGAGTCAGAGCCCATTCAGATGTATCACATTATTTGGAATAATGCTAATTAAAATATCTGAGTAGTTTAAACATGTGAGTGTAATATAACTTCTCAGTTACTGATATCTCTCATGTGAGCTAACACTGGTTCATATGGACAGATGTGACATTGCATCCAACAAACAGTCAACTGTTAACATGTGTGACGCCCCTTCCACTGTGTTTGTCACTATAGGTTAAGGGATCATAGTAGTTATACAGGCCAGTCCTTTAAGTGGAGTACAGTCTGCATCTGCAGAAATGTCCTCCAGCAAAACAGTCATTGTCATTGCAGTAGAAAAGTCCTAGGCTGTTCTCACATATGTTACATTTAACGATTTCACTGATCACACATATTGAGCTGATGCTTAAACAATACGAGGGACTCTCTCCAAATAAAGCACTGCTGCGCCGCTCCCTTTCCTGCACCCTTGGCTTTTGGCTGTGACTCAAAGCTGTGGAGTTGACAGAAGGTAATCCCCACCATGTGAGGCCTCGGCCCCAGTTTGGAGGCGGGGTGTGATTCATTCAAATCTGCCGGTGCTATAAAAAGAGGGGAAGTTGCAAGTAACCCAACTTCAACCTCACAAGATCGTGGCACAGCTCAAGACCTTTCGGGTTGTAATTCTAAGTGATAATGAATACTATTAAAACTATTAAAAATGCATTAGTCTGCCTCGTCTTGCTGCCCCGTTTTCTGATAGCAGCAGTCATGTTTTGGCTGCTTGACTTTTTATGCATAAGAAAAAGGGTTTTCTTCAGGATGAAGGAGCAGGAGGGCGATGCCATCGATCCTCCTCTGTGCATATCGGACTCAAACCGTCTCTTCAGCCTGGAATCCCTCAAGGCAGTGTGGCACGGCCATAAACTGGACTTTCTGAAAGCAGCGCATCTCGGACACGGAGCGCCAGACACCGAAGTTGTTCAGCTGAAGGATCAGCGGCGCAGCCGCATCCTCGATTACGCAAAGGACAAGAGACCGCTCATCCTCAACTTTGGCAGCTGCACCTGACCACCGTTCATGGCGCGTCTGAAGGCTTTCCAGCTAGTCGTGCAAAGGAACGCAGACATAGCAGAATCTGTAGTTGTGTATATCGAGGAAGCGCACCCCTCCGACGGCTGGATGAGCACCGACGCGCCCTATCAGATCCCCAAACACCGGTGCCTGGAGGACCGGCTGAGCGCTGCGCAGCTGATGCACCTGGAGGTGCCCGGCTGCCTGGTCGTGGTCGACAGTATGGAAAACTCCTCCAACGCTGCGTACGGAGCTTATTTCAACAGACTTTACATACTGCAGGAGGGAAAGATAGTTTACCAGGGTGGCAGAGGACCTGAGGGGTATCGGATCACAGACCTCAGAGACTGGCTGGATCAATACAGAGAGAGGCTGAAAAAATCCAGCAATCTAATTATTAATGTGTAGATTATCCTATTTGTCATCTTTTTATAGCTGCTATGACGAAAAGAAAAATGCTGCAAATGATTCAGTATAACTCAAATTACATAGATTTTCTCCGTCAATAATGGTTTTAAGGTATTTATTTTTGATATGGTAGGATCAAAATAATTTGTTCAACATTGTAGGACGTACTACGGTAGGCTCCTTGGACCTTGTTTGTGAACAAAATGATGTGTGTCAAACGTTTTGTTTTTATTTCTTCTCCTCGTGTAAATGCCTCTTTTAATGAATCAGTCAGGATCTTGAGATGTGCGCATCGCTGTGCTCGCCAGTATGGTTGTGAAGTTCGGTTTTTAAACGGGCTGAATCCAAAGAACCGATACTGATGTTTTTCATACTGGAGATCATGGTGAAGGTGCTGCCCTCAGCCTTGCACAGCACAACTATTTTGTAAATATTGTTCCGTTTTATGGATATATTTTTCATACAATAAAATGCTTTGATATGCTCATTCATTGCAGGCCACTTTTCTTTTCAACAAAAGACCTAAATTGTGTAAGTTGCAATATTGTTGTTTACATGTAAGGTGGGGAGCTGGTGGTTTTTTCTTTTCTCTTCTATGCTGTGCTGTGATTTTACAGTAATTTGGTCTCTTATAGTAAGAAGACAAAGGGATGAATGTTCAATTTCCTGCACAATAAAGCACACCAGGCCTCTCATGGAGATCTCCTTTGTGAAGTGCAGTCCCTAAAATTGGTGTGAAGAAGCTGAAAATATGAAATCACTTAAAAATGATAAGGTCTCCCAAATTCTCCAGACAGAAACAGAAATCTGCATTTTAATGCAGATTCTTGCTGATTCACAATTTAAAGCAACTTATTCTCAAAGTGAATAGCAATAAAAAATCTTCAAACTTACATTTTTCTTCAAGAGCATTGTTTAATTTTGGCAGAGCTTAGTTGTTTTACAACTTAAATGATTTTATTTTTGAGTCAGCAGACATTTTCACACAGTCAGTTTTTTTCTAAACTCAACTATGTCATGCAAACATGTTTATTCTCTGCAAGCAGGAGGAAATATCGTGTGTAATTAGTGGTCAGGCACCTTTTTAAAACTCTATAGATAATGATTAGCCTATAGGTGCTTGGTTAACACTGAGGCAAAAAAGCCATGCTTTGTTCTCTACAGCCCCTTCCTAAGCTTTTGACCTGTCACAATTAAATGAGGATAATCATACTTGATCCTATTATGCTGAGTGATATATACACCTGTAAGGGTCTAATCACACAAATGTTTTCATGGCTTTCCACACCAATTGCAGAGCAGAAAACCATTGTTAGGAGTGAAGGCATTTAACTGTGCAGAATCCCCCTGGGTAACACCCTAACATACTGAAATATCTGTAACTCTCTGCAGTGATTCAATGCTGAATAATTCAGCTCCCTTCAGCATGAACAAGCGCTAAATACTATGAAATCACCATGTGAGTAAACATGCAGAAAAAGTGTGTTTTTTTGTTTTTTTTGTTTTCCTGGAAAAGGATTTCATTCAGCTTTGTAGTCGAAACCATCTAAAAGTGAAGGAAAATCCCTTCAGAGGCTTCAGATATGAGTCACCACAGAATGAAGACAACAGGGGGCTGCCTCAGACACAGATGACTCAGGAAACCAGATGATAATGCTGACATAACCTGTATGTGGAGCAACATCTTGTCAGATGCTTTGGTTCCCTGTGTCTGCAGCGTTCACACTGCCAGTATTCATAGTCAACTGTGGAATATAAAGCCGTTACCTCCAGCGAAGAGACAAAGTCACAACTTGGAAATAAATCCCTGTAGACACAGCACAACACGGTTTTAGACACTCAAATGTAGTGACAACACAATGATGCTCATTGTTGTTGAAGTGGGTAATTTTGCCAGAAATCAGTGCTTATGAATCACAGCTTTGAATCAACTTTGAGTCTCCTGTCTACTATAAATATCGCTTGATGTTTGAAATTAGTGGTTGTATTAAAGTTGACTGAAATGAGAGAAAGCTTTTGTTACGGGTCAAGAAGACAGGATCTCTGTTTCTTGTCTGATCTGAGACGTGGCAGCAAAATAGATCACATCCTTGCAGGTTTCAGTCCCTGGCCATCAGCACTCTGTGTTTGTGTGGTCCCAGAGTTAGAAGTCTCAGCTTCTGCAACCAATTCACGTGCTCACTCCACATTTGACTTTAACACATTATGTCCACATGTGAGGAGCTATGTTGTTTAACAACAGAGCAGCATAAAGCTATGACGTTATGCCGGGTTTCTTGCAGGAACAAGTCAACAGTTTCTTTGGTACTTTAGCTGGAGATACAGTTCCAGTACCTGTGCCCTAAAAAAACGTGGTTTGCTAGCTGGGTGTTGCAACCTCCTAAGGGGTCAAGATTAGATCTGAAACAAATTCATTGATTAGTCAATCTACAGAATATTAGATTCACTTTTGACACTTTTGATAATCAGTAATATAAGTCCTTTTTAGTCATTTTCTCTTGAAAGACTTAATATTTTAGGATTTTGGACTGTTGGTCAAACAAAACTAGCAATTTGAAGACATCACCTTGGCATCTGGGAAACTGTGATGGGCATTTTCACTATTTTCTGGCAATTTCTATTATTATTCTCTTCATCTAGAAGATAATCACTAAAACTAGATTGCTAGTTAGTTGCAGCCCTACATAAGACGGTTATGGATAGAACAGCAGGAACAAATTATGCTACACACACAATTCTATTAATCTTTGCTTTTTTCTTATAAATTAATTGATCACTTCTGGCCTCTAAATTTTATTCTAGTAAAATGGTAACAAAATCACCTTGGTTGAACTTATTACAGATGATATATACGCAGTATGCAATGGGTCACAAGTAAACATTACTTTTAAGAGGTCACAAGCCAAAAAACTTTGGAGCCACAGCAACAGAAAAGAGACTAGCGCCACTGTAAAATATGTTGCTCGTCTGACTGCAGGGGTTTTACAGTGACCTCACTTTGCTCATCTGGAACACATTTAATACACAGGCATACAGAATTTATGTGGAGCTGACAGCTGACAGACGGGGTACCTGCCTAAATGAAATATAACTTGCAGTGTATCCAGTGTGCACCCCTGAAAAGAAACCCATACTGGAATTCTTTGAATCTGGATTATTTCCATGTGTGATTTTCCATGGATGTTGAGTTCCATCAGCCAGTGGGGAGGCAGACGGGAACAAAGGGTTAAGGGTCTCAGGCTGGGGGGGAGATATTTAACTTTTGCTGTTCTGTTTTGTTTTACGACTTGGAGGGAGCAGAACGGGTCTGCTGAGGTGGTTTTATTTTATTTTTTTCTTTTTAGCTTTCTCTGGTCAGCTTTGAAGGTGAGGGCCCCTCTCTCCCCAGGGTCCTAATTCCACATGTGAATGTCTGCTGGTGGGGAGTCGGGGGCCTCAGCCCACAAAAACGTTTCAGTTAAACCTGTGTGATTCAGGTTTAACATTTAACCATGCTTTAAACAATCTTCTTTATACTGGTATAAATAAACTCCTGAGCCTCTTTGTGGCTCTGGAGACACCGTTTCAAAGCTCAGGAGGCCAGTTTTAACACTGTGGCCTTTTTTTCCAGGAATACAGACACTATTAGAAAACTGTAAGTGCTGTTATGCATGAAAGTTTATTCAAGAACTTTTAGCGGAGCCTTGGTTACAGCATTGTCACAAGTATTGACTGAATTCGCCACACTAAGAGGCATTTAGTGCCAAGTTGCAGCATCTAGAAAAGATTGTAATCCCTATGCAATCCATGCTGATTAACATTCAGTTTAACAACTCATTTTACTTGTATAACTGCTTCCAGATATTCAGATCTACTGGACTGTCAGAGATTTTTAAGGCTAGTTTTTGTAGGTCAGGGACACGCAGTAACACAGCAGGAGTCTCCGAGACATTTTCCAATAAAGTTCAGTCTGGAGTGAGAAATGTAGTGCAGAAAAAATAACACAGATTGCCACTCAAATTGTGAACTTAAATAGCACAGCGACAAAGTGGGAAATGATCTGTTATGTGGGACAAGCAGCACTTATCTCTGACTCTTAATAATGTTTTTTTATTGTTGTTCCGCGGAAGACCAGTGAAATGGAAACCAGGAAACATTAGCTGTTTGTTTTCACATTGTTACAGTGATATATTTTTGTTTTTGTACATTATCATCTTTTCATAAATTTCCAAAAAGGATATAATGTATAAAAACCATCATCATATTTATATGATATTGAAAAAAATATATAATAACTAGAGATACTCAATGCAACAATCCAGTTTTGTTCTGGTACTTTTGATATATTATTGAATATTCACAATTATTCAAATCAAAAACAAAATGCAGTATTTTCAGTGCAAGGAAATGCATAGTTCATGTGGAACTCCTGGCTACAGCCATTCTTCGTCTGCATCCTTTTAGATGGATGACACCTTGTGGTTGTACTCTGAGACTACATGATCTTTTCACACATTTCCAGAAGCTGCATGAGCTCTCAAACTAAGACTGAAACACATTGGGGCAAAATAAAAACTATAGGTGGAAAGCCTTGAGTGGGAAAGGAAAACTGCTGACTCTTACTTATGCTGACTTCAACACCTGACACCGTTTAAAATATCTGTCCACACAGGTGTCCTTTATATCTATATATATATATATATAAAATCTCCCTTTCACCCCGTGGGTGGTATGTGTCATCCTCAAGCTCAGGTCCTCTACCAGAGGCCTGGGAATGCCATCCCTCTCTCAAACTGGCCAGACATTGGAGAGTCTTGTCATTTGCCGTTTCAAGGTTAAATCAGCTTGAGTTATGTGCACAGCAAAAACGTGGGTCAAGTCACGACCTGAAGCAAATATGTCTCACCCTGTTGGTCATAGAAATTACTGGGTAGAGAAATCCCATCTGACTGTGCTGACTCTATCATTCTTATTATTACTAGTTTAGTGATTCCCAGCATAGGTCCACCCAACTTGCACCTGAATAGATATCTAATCGTCCAGAGTAATTGAAACACCTCTGTGCGAGGCCTTAAATACCCAGAGATCATAATGTGATATTGGTAAACTATATGAACCAGGGTCAAACTTCAAGAAAAAGCACACAGCGAGGTCATCAACATTAAACATATTGCACAACTTTTCTCCAATACTGTGCTTTATTCGTCTACATACACTACTAATGCTTGTGTTTTCCAACTCGGGGAGCTAAGTTCCAGAAAACACTATACACTAGAAAAGATTTAGCACAGGTACCATATACCCAGTTTTTTGTAACTTATCATTTGTGTTTCCCTCTTATATTTTTATTCATTACTTCCAGGTAATACCAATGTTTTATTTAAAAATAGGATGAAACAGACTGTCTAGGGAAAGATGGAACTACCTGTCTTTACTTAGCTGTATTTCTACATCAAGATCTTGCTTATAGCAGAGTGCTGCAGCATAAGTCCTGGTGATGTAAACGTGCACCACAAGGTGGAGACAGAGACTGAAACTGTCACACCCTTAGGGACAGTGTGGGAGTGCTGACAGAATCACTGTTATCATTCTGTTGATAATCAGTGAGGTGTAACTGTGGAGAAATGTAAGCATCACAGAGCAGGAGAGCAGATATTCCACTGATTTTAGATCAGGTAGGCGGTGGTGCATATAGCATATGCATTGGTTGTAGCTCACACTGTGAAACATCTGACGTATTAGATCTGCCAAGCATCTGATCTTGTCTTAACCTGCTTGTTGTGTCAAGACAACAGAAGCTAAAAGATATACACTCAATATAGATGTGGTGGTTTTTTTAAGTCCTGAAAAGGAAAAAACAGACTAAATAAGATGGTGGTTTTATATATTTTATTAAAAGCAATGAACAGACAACAAAACATTATCTGGCCAAAGTACAACATCAAATAATCCCAGACTGGAAACAGTACTGAGAAGAACTACATAGTCACAGTCACTGCTTCCCCTTATAGAAATATCACTTCTAAATCATAAACATTTCATTTCTCCACAATGTAATACACAACCTAAAATGTAACTCTCTTATGTTTCAGATATCAGATAAATGTGACAAACACAACCCACCACATTAAAAGAATCTCCTTACAGGCTGAATGGGGACTGAAGGGGACTTATCACTGTGAGAGGCAAGATACAAATTCTCCCACTCTAAAACCACACTAATCCTCATTCAGCAGTCGATTCAGTTCAATATTTTACGTTCAATGTGTTCTACATGTTTAATATTTACTGGGTATGTTTTTCTTGTTTCTCTTCACTCTTTTCCCTCCATCAGGAGATGGGTGGCCAGCTCATGCATGATGAGACAAACCAATAACATTTAACAGATGTTACAGTATTGATTTCGGGGCACAGAGATGCATGGTGCATGACCTGTGAAATTCCAACACTGGCACTAAGAAGCAAGGTTGAAAATCTAACAAAATCTCTGAGAAACTGCAAATGAGCTTGAGAATGGTCAATAGGTTAAGCTGAAGGTATGGCATGGATACAAATAGATGATGATGGAAATAGAAAATGGTATTTCTTGAGGAACTGTGAAATAACCCGTGTCTTTATAACAGAGTGTACATCTACATAATAACTTTAACACCAACAGCTAAAGTGATACATCTGCAGAGAGACAAAATGGGGTGGTATTTGATAAATTAAATGACCTCCAGGTACATACTGTACAGTAATGCCTTTACGTGAAAATGATCTAGCTCTGTAGAGTTATGACTTGCATGATTTGAAAGTACCGCTGTTTGGGCAGCATGTCATAATATCTAATTACAGATTTTAACTGCACATACTGTACAAACTCACAATATGTATTTTTGAATTAAAAATGAAATGGCAAATTCACAATATGCTGTATTGAAATGGTTAGTGCTGCAACTAACGGTTATTTTCATTGTTTGTTAATCTGCTGATTATTTTCTCAATTTAAACAGTCAGGAAATGGTGAAAAATGCCTGTTAAAATATCCCAGAGCCTAAGGTGATTTATTTCAATAGCTTGTTTTATTCAACCAATAGTCAAAAACCTAAAGATACTCAGTTTGCTATCACATAAGAAAAAGAAAAGCATATAATCCTCACATCTGAGAAGTTTAAACCAGATACTATTTGGCATTTTTGCTTGAAAAATGACTAAAATGAGAAATCAATTATCAAAATAGTAATTGTTGCAGCTCCAGTCATGGTGTATAATTTGATAACAAATAAAAAAAATCACTGGTACGATTACTTAGTTTAATTACAAATACTGAAAGAAAAGTGGTCTAGGTTGCATGTGCTCTGGTAGTGGCTACTTTTAAATCAACTTAATTTCTCCTTTTTATAATTTTAACCCCATTATTGTATTACAAATCATCATGTAACAAAGCTGATGAAGCGTGGCTGTGAAGTGAAAAATGGCCTTAAGAAATACAACACAATGACATCCTTTTACCAGCCATAAAGGTGCTATTTAGTAGAATATCGTTTATAATTTCATACATTATTAATAGGTAGTTTTTCAACAGTACAGTAAAATGATATTTACAATCCAGGGCTATGGTTGTCAACTTGGTCCGGTAGACTATACATTCAAATACACTCCAGTGTAGTCCAGTATCACTCACTTTAACACAACTGTACAACAGTCATAGTATTTCCTTCGTGCTATTTTTAGACATTCATATTAAACCATCCACAGGGAGAGACAATTTAATCAGATGGAGGTGTAGTGTCTCCCAAAGCTGGTGAGTCTAATCTTCTCCGGCAGGATGATATTTACTGAGTGCTCCGGTTCTTCCTGGCTCACGCCACTGGTTTCCCTCAGCAGGTGTTCCCTCTGCTGCCGAACAAGCTGGCTGTACTTGGCATTAGCCAGCCACGTCTCACAGCGGCCAAAAAACACAATGCCTGTAGTGCCCAGGATGACCAGGCAGGTGAGCAGGGCCAGCATGCCGAAGCAGATGAGCTGGCCATGGGTTACAAGGACGCCGGGCGAGTGGACTGTCTCCTTCAGGGTGATCTTGAGGAGGTCTCTCTCAGGCGGTCTGAGAAGTTTGTGGAAGGTGTGAGCAGGGAGGGAGTAGTGCTGCGGCGTCAGCGCAAACACCCGGTGGTCCACAGGCCTGGTACCGACCAGCTTGGACCTGGCCTTCGGCCTGTGCTGCAGGGAACATGTGGGACCTGTAAACCATTTTTGGCAAATGCACTGAAAGGTTCCATCAGGTTGACCAACACATGTGCCCCTGTTGGTGCAGGGCCTGCCAGTGCAGGGCGAGAGGCTGGCGGTGTCATTACAAGTGAAACCAGTGAAGCCGTGCGGACAGACACATGTGAAGGCCAGGCCTTGATTTGTACAGTTGCCACCATTGAGGCACGGGTTAGGCTGGCAGCTGTCAATGCTGATCTCACAGAAGTCTCCAGAAAATCCAGGGGGACATAAACAGGAAGGGTAAGCTGCTGAGGCATCGACATCCGTACATGTGCCTCCGTTCTGACAAGGAGAGCTGGAGGACAGAGTAACACAATGTGAATATACAGCAGGGGAAATAAGGCTTGCTATCTAGTGCACAGCTTTACTACAGCATGTTGTATCCTGTGGTTATAAACTAGAAATCAGTGAAGCAGCCATCAAATGGGCCCAGTCCTATTTTACAGGTAGATTTCATAAAGTGGATGTTAATTTCTAGTCCTAAATCCAGAATTTGCGGGGACCCCCAGGAGAGTGTCCTGCGGCCATTTAAAAAAATTGTTTATCAATTTTTTAAAATCTGCCTGCTTACCTAACCTTTTTCATGCTCCATTAAATAAGACAAGCCGTCAATCTTGAAAAGTGAAAACCTATTTGTCTGAAAAAATTAAGGATAATGTGTCCTTAAGAGGTTGACATTTTCCCCACCTTTTATAATTCTAAATAAGACATTTAAGAACCCATTGGAATATCTGAAAAGGGAATTGTCATGAAGCGGAATACAGCGCTGTTTTTATTAGCACATATAAAGGTGACAGCGACAGTGCTGTCAAAAAAAAAAGCTCAACTAATAATGATCAACTAATCAATCGACTAATCGTTGCAGCTCTCAAATAATATTAATCTTGTGCTATTGAATTCAGTCATTTTGCTCAGCCCTGATGAAAAACAGTGTATAGCTCATTTTCTGCAAGTGGAAAATCTGAACCTGTAACGAGATATAAAAGGAGTCTTAGCTTTGCAACAATTTTCCTGAACCCACATGTGCAGCATATCTGATCAATGCAGCCATGCTTCACAAACTAAGTGCACTGATGAAAGTCCCGGATAAAAAGAATCAATATCTCTAATAGTAGCTGGTGTAATTACACAAGACCCTAACATTCTGTCTCTGTGAGTCAAAAGAATAATAGCTCTGGCATACTTTTTAGACATCTCTGGTGTCTCATAGAAGCGCTGATTAATGAAACCTCATGCTGGCCTTTTAATGGAGATGAATTACCCTGGCATACAAGCAAAGCTCCACTCATCTCATTGTGAAAATTATAAAACTCAAAATGATAATCTTTTTTGAGAAGATGAGGAGCGCTATCATTTCACTGACACTGAGCTCTATAGGCTTTTGAATTTTAGGTGTATTCATGTCAATAACACGACTGCATGACAGAGAACAAATATGATGGGGTTCAGAGTCTGGGGGCTGCGTCAGCTAGCCATGTTCAAAGGAATGATCCATTGTTTTTGTTGTGGACGTTTCTTCATTCTTGAAAAGCAAAAATTAAAGACGTGGTTTTTGTTTAGAATTATTACTTGATTCAGCGGTCTGTCCAAATGCTGTATTCAGAGATTCTGTCACACTTCAACTGTGTGCCAATTCCAGCGAGATACTTTAAAGGATGCGACCCATGAAGATGGGTCCTTCAGAGGAACTGAAGGCCTGGCTGAACCTGCGCCTCATCTCCCCAAATTAGGACAAAACTAATGACACGTTCAAGTGTTGCTCATCAACCCATGGAGTAAAACATTTCCAGGAATTTGCCTTCCATTGGCTAAAATAGTGGCAAATGTCAACAGTAAATATGGCTCACTTGGTAAATTTGAATTTCATGATTAAATATTTTACAGGATGAGCTTCAGCATTTCAGTTTAAGACAGAATGAAGAAATTCCGGCTGACAATGTAGCAGGCTAATGGCAATTATTGTATATCCATGGAACTTCTGTTATCTGGGTTGCTCTGCTATAACATACCCAGGTTCTTAACACAAATAAACAGTGTAGTTTACCCTTTCCTATCATTGTTGGCATTCCTCAGTGCCTTTGCTTCAGTTCATGTTTATATATATCAGTGTCTACTAACCACCTGAAGGCAAATTCCTGGTAAATAGGTAATATGGTATTTCCCAACACTATGAGAGACGAGGACTGTCTGAATGTATCATTAAACTATGGCCTGTGGAGCAGTGGATTGTGGGATACTGACAGATGCAAAGTACACATCTGTTGTGTCCTCCAAATACTGGCAAAACAAGGCTGGATTTCTGGTCACATACTACATAGAACGCATTTGAAATGTGACAGCCTTGTCGAGTGATTATGATGTATTAAATTTAGAAATTATGACTTCAAAGGATACAGCCCCTGAATTTGGATGCCGCTTATGATGCTGCCCAGGTACACACCGCAAGCTACTGCATAAAGGTGTCTGCTTGTCAACAAGGAAAGAGCACAATAAACATGGCTGCTGCTGTATTTCTGACAGGAGAAAGCCGGGGAATTGATATTTCTTCCTTCTACATTAGAAATCAAATTTGGCTATGTACGCACAATAGAGTCACACTTTGCTTTTATTGTTTGCCATGTTTTACAACTTCTGTCTCAAAGAAAAGGCTGGTCTAAATATGCAGAAAGTGACAGATTTCACTTTAAATGTACAAACAAGATTCCAGAGCTCCAGGCTGGCAATTCACATTATTCTTAATTTTACGTGGATCAACTTCATTTTCAATTCGTGTCAGTATCACTACTGTACATGATGATCTTAAAACCAGCCCATCCTCACCAGAAAAAATGGTAGAATAGGTTGATTGTGCAAGAAGCTTATTGCGATATGTTCATTGTTAGGGTGCAACCTCTAGTGGCCGTAGTAATTATGACAGGCGGAGGAAGTCAGGTGACGTCATATGAAGAGGGACAAAGTCCGCATCAGGAGGAAGGTTGGGTGGTGGATGGGTCAAACAAACACAGGACTTCACAGTCACTGTGGGCAGCACTATGAAGCACAGCGCATATTTTGAGCAGGTTAACAAGGGGGATGGATTTTGGTCATTTTTCTAACAAGGGGCATGGCACCCCCCCCTCCCTCCAATCGTCTGCTGCCAACGGTTGTATATGTCGTTTTTGTAGTCATTGACAACCTATTCTGTCATTTAGGTATGAGGACGTGTTGTTTTTATAATAACAATGTATCAAGTGACAATGTGACAACAATGTGAAAGGGCTCGCTCGTAGCAATGAACCTACAGAGAATTATCACCTAAATCTGCAGCTCCCTTCGGCTTTATGGATCTATAGCGAGTTTCTGCTCATTATTTAGCTGTCCAGCCCACATCTTTACTGTTTGAGTTTGGTCAAACTGCTGTTGTTGCATCATTTTTAGCAGCAGCAGGCAGCAGTTTTCAGGGTAAAAGCTCTAAGAACCCACTGTACACTACCAAAACACTACACGACTCCAAATGAGTAATATGTTGCTCTGTAACTGCTGGATGTGTAAACAAGCTACTGTTTCTAAGTCCGCCATATCATCTTAAAAGGTCATAATATATCAATATAATGTTCACAACTTGTTTCCACTGCTCCCAAGTGGCCAAAAAATTATTGCATGTTTAAGGTATTTCCCCTGTCCTGGGTGTACCTTCGGTTCCAAGTTACATCAGGTGCATGGACCCGATGCAGGTATAGTTTTTTGTTGCTATTGTTCACCATCAACACCATGTGATTCTTTGCCTTTATGCAGTGTCGTAGAGCTACACACCAGAAAAGCCAGGCTCAGAGAAAATTCAAATTTCCAACGAGGAACAATGAGCTGGAGCCCTTCACAAAGTTGGAAACTTGCCAGTTCCCACCTTTTAACATGCTCGAGTTTGTGGGGGAATTGTATCAAAGCAAAGTGTTTCTGCTTGTCTTACAAATGTGCAACTCCTACCTGTTACAAGTCACAACAACCAACAAACTGAAAACATTTTGTGCAGTAAGGAACAAAGAACATCCAATATTTTCTCTGCTAACTATCAGGCTGTAAAGCACTGGAGTATTCCTTAACTTACTTATTTATTTTATTTGAACTCAAATAAAGGAAGCTGGTACCCGTTTGTGAGACACAGTCCTCTCTTCAGGTGGCAGTTTTCACCAGTGTAGGCGTGGGGACAGATGCACAGGTATCCCCCCTCTCCTGTCTCTATGCAGGTGGCATTACCAGCACAGGGCCTGGATGAGCACAGGCGAGTATCTGTAAAGAAAAAGCAACAACAGAAAAAGCATGCTCTTTTTAGATCTTGTGGGCTCTCTCTGTCTCCCTGCCTGTTTTTCCTTCTCTCCTTTGTTTCCACTGTTTCACTCACACTCCCAACCGCAGCATCTTGTCACCAAGAACAAAACTGAGAACATAGCCAGCCACAATACACAGGCAAGCAGCTCATATGCTCAAACAGAATAAGAGATGTACTGTGTGCGCTGATAAGGAGGTCAAACTGAGCCAGAAACCAAAAAAATCTTTCTTCTTTTAATCTTCTTCTCTTTGTTTCCTATTTTGCTTGAGGGGCAGCAAGTAATTATTAATGTGATACTATTCATTGCAGATACTATAGGAGTCACTGCTTGAGTGCTTAATTAAAATTGGGGTATCTAAAATGGAAATGTGACTTTTAGACTGCTTTAATATTAAAATTGTCGCTGCCACAGCGCATCACCTGCCTTGCTCAATAGCAAAAACACAGGAGTTTATAATGAGTATTTCTGCAATTATTTTGTAGCTTCAGCTTTCACCATTGTCCCTGTTTTTTTCCATAATAATTTTTTGCCTTAATCAGATCTCTCCTACTCTAACTTTGCCTGTCTAAAAATACAATGAACTATATTCTCCACAATCCAGATTCATTCGGTGGCAACCCACGTGTCCCCGAGGCTCTGTGACTCACCCTAACCTCTGGTATGTCAGGAAGTGTTAAGAAGCAGATAGAGATAAGAGTGTCTGGGGAGCTTAATGAGACTCACCTTGGTCACACAGGCTGCCCACCCAGCCCTCTTCACAGATACACTGCCATGCCTTCTCACATGTGCCATGCAGACAGCCGGGGAAGGGCACGCACTGGTCACAGTTCTCTCCTTGCCATCCTGGTTTGCACCTCAAAGAGGGTAAAAGGGAACAATCCTGAACTATTAATATACCACGCACAGAGCTTTGCAGTCCTGTTCTTGTCCGCGTTGCTTTTTCTCTTAAAGTAAAAGTGAAATGCTAGACTAAAGTCCTGTTCGATTATACAGTAATTGATTAAATTCCATAAATACTAACCATGATGGAATACAGTCATTTTGGCTCAAGGGTAGATACAGTAGCATTTGCCATGAAAGCATTACAAACTGGGCATACTTTGTAACCAAAAGTTTTTGAGCTATCTGTTAGGATAACAATGCTTTTTAGTGTTCAAACAAAGGGCTGATTTGGCAGTTGACTTAACACAACACAAGCACAGATCTAGAAAAAAAGAAGGATCCAGTTGGCTGGTTTACAACTGCATTTCTCTAAGGGAGGAACATTTACAGCTCCAGCAATTTATGGAAATAAGGTTGCAAAACCCCACTATACATGTGAAGTCATTTTAGTACCTGCACTTCCCTGGCTTCTCACAAAATCCGTTTTCTGGGTTGCACCCTGCGCTGCATTCCCAACCTTTGAGACAAGAAGAAAGGGACAGCAGCGTGTATGCATCAAAAATCAAAAACATAAAAAATTCAGAGCAATAAAATATTAATCCGTTGTACTTTCTTTCCATGCAGATAGTGAATCGAAAAGAGTTTGTTTTTCATGAAATGACTCAAATCTCTTTGTGTCTCTGTCAGTTATCCCAGTGGACTGATCAAAAATCTCAGATTACCTTTGGCGATGCCTGCCACGACCAGAATTAAGACCACCGCTGTGAGATGCATCGTAATTTCAAGCAAGACCCTCTTTTGTCCTGCAAAATATAAAGCGTCTTAAGTCGCAAGAAGAGATCTCTCTGTGTTTGAAGAAGCGAGGTGTGTCTATGTAAAAGATATCACATTGGTCAAAAGTTAATTTGGCGAAAAGAAAACAAACCTTAAATGCAGAATTCAGAGGGATGCTTTTACAAATATGACAGTTGTTGTATGGCGCTCTGCGATATACAGTCAATCATTACATATATGAGTTAAAGATTATTACAGTTAGAATCACTCTCACTGCAAATCTAAATATAATTGGAATCATTTAGAGTTCTTCTTTTCTTCTATATAATTGACGCACCTGAACCATATGCGTCTGCTCCCAAAGGTACCCATTATACGCACAAGCGGAAAAAGAGAAAAGCCATGTCATTTCAAAATCAACACATTTCTCATCTCAAAAACCTCACTAACTTAAATTATCTTCTGGCATCCGGTACATTGTCTTACCTATGTCGCACCGGAGCTCTGATTCCAAGTGGCTTCGGTCATAGCTGGATGATTTGATTCCACTTTTTTCTTAATCCGGGCGTCGTGCTTCTGAAAGTGATACTACAGGTGTACCGGTGCTCCGGCTGCTGGAGGAGGACCTGGAGCTTTTGACAGGACTGCTGCATCGTGCGGCGTCCCAGTGCAACACGCTCCTCCCACCTTAAGAGGCAGCGTGTGCTCTCCAGTCTGACCCCCGGGAGAGAAGTGCTATAGTTGTAGAGTTATAGAGTACATTTGGTGCCTGTATTTTGCTTGTATACATGCTCGCATCTTTATTAAAACACAATCCAATATATCTTCTGTTAGTCTGAGTCTCTTCCATGAGTGGAGGGAGTATTCAGATCCTTTACTTCAGTATAAGTCAAAAAAACACTACAATTTAAATTAAAAGACTTGCATTCAAAATCTTACTTAAGTACAGACATATCAGCTAAATGTACATAAAGTATTGAAAGTAAAACTATAATGCATCAGAATGTCCTCTTTCATGTGTTACCTTATTATATGTTATAGTAAGGGATTATTATTACTGATGAATGAACTGTAAGCAACATTTTACTTCTGTAGCTGGTTGAGGTGGAGCAAATTTTACTTGACCTATAACAATTCATCTTATACAATGATTGTATGTTTTGTATAAAAATCTAAAGTAACCAGTCACTTTTGATTCCAGATCAATGTATTGGAGGACAACATTTCCCTGTAAAATGTAGTGGGTTAGAAATATATAAGTAGCAGAAAATGGGAGTACTCAAGGAAAGTAGCTTTAAAATTGTACCATTAGTTACAACCCACCAGTGATCTCTGCTGCATTACCTTTCCACACTCTCAATAATACACAACATGAAAACACACCATCCCATCAGACTCCTAATTTAAAAAGTAAACCTAATGAAGGAATTCAGACTCACTCTCCCCCCCCCTATTTGAAATGATATTGAATTGACTTCCTTTACACAACGCCTACCTGTCATACATAATAATGCATTCTTCTATTCTTAGTCCACTTATTGCTGTCCACAATCTCCCCTCATCCTTCCCAAGGGCAAGGAATGGTATTTTCCTTCCCACGAAGTATGTGTCTTATAGTCTGAGAGCCTAATTATGAGTTTCATTTCTCTCACACATTATTAGATCGGCAATAAAGATTTTGAAAATGGTGGCCAAGCAACCATCAGGGGAAACCTACACCTTTCTGTCTAATCCTCTTCGCTCTTTATCTCTCTTCATGTACAAGTATAAGATGCAGCCCCTGACTTACAGAGGTGAAAGAAAACCAGGGTGAAGTCGTTCCCTGTTAGGTGTATGATTAAATGACAGCACAGATAAAAGCAGGAAAATCAGTTTCCCTGCTTTTCTAAAAGATGTTTTACCAACACGTCATCTTGAGCAGACATATCCAGATTTAACAGGTGTGTGAGTTTGCAGTCTAGACAGCGAGAGCACGAGGGATACATATATGAATGCAAATAAGCGGCAGATCCATTTTTTTTTTCAATTGAATGTGGGTAAAGAGTACAGAGAATCTCCCTTTTCTTCTTGTACACAATCAATCTGCATTTGCCAGAGAGAGGCAGAAACAAGGACACACATGTTATATACAGACAGCCAAGGACAGATGCGAGTGGAGAAGAAATGGATAAGTCTCCTCAGATTTGATATAATCTTTTGAGAGGTCTCTGGTCTCATATCCCCCGGTTCATTTTGGCTCGTGCGTTTATTTTGAAACCTCCAGACACAGAGCTCTAAAATTACAGCTACCAACCAGATCCACATCAGTCAGACCTTTTCAATGAAATGTCTGAGGTTTGTATGTGCTTTTTTAAAAGTGAAGGAGTCATTGATTCACTTTTTTCCCTAGCACTGATCTCATATCTGATCTTTTAGCTGCTCCTGTCTGGGGTTCTCTACGTATTAATTGGAAATTATGGATCTGAGGACATGAGTGTGTGAGTCTGTGTCTTGTTGCTTTGTGTTAGTTATGACAGTATGTCAGTTTGAGGTTAAATTTGGTTCCCAACTAGAGTATATGTATATGCTAATGTGTCCATTAGAGCTGAGATGATAGTTAATTGATTTGTGGATTGACATTTCTTAATCAACAAGATTGTATGTGATGGTGAAGGCTAAAGGCTAACATTGGCATTCTAACATGCTCACAATGAAAATACTAACATGCTGATGTTTTTCAGGGATAATTTTTACCATCTTAGTTTTGCATGTTAACATGCTAACATTTTATATTAGTATTCATACTCTGGGAACCATGAATGTCTGTGAAAACTGTCAAAACAATACATGCCTAGTTGTTGAGATACAGTATATCAGCCTGGACCAAAGTGGTGGACCAATTGATGGACATTGCTATCCTTCACTAGTGCTGCAAAATGCGAATAAAATCTCTGGCTGCAGCTTCTCAAATGTGAATATTTGCAGGTTTTCTTCGTCTTCTGTAAACAGAAAGTGAACAAGCAATTTGGATCTGTCAACTTGGGATCTGGGAAATTGTGATGGGTATTTATCACTATTTGCTGACATTTTATAGACCAAAAAATATTAATCAAGCAAATAATCAAAAGATGAATTGATAATGGAAAAATCCTGAATTGGAGCTCTAGTGGTTATGTGTGCGTTTATGCGACAGGTATAAAATGAAATCTCATTCTTTCGGGCCTCATTTCCAGTAATTATGCATCCGCAGGGAATGGGCATTTCACAATGAACTCTCTCAATAATAAAGGAGTCTTATTTCAAATCTCCGTGAAGGTTAGTGCCACACTGAGCAGTTTCCCCTCTCCACACAGGTGAGGAAACATTACATGCCATAGAGGCACAGTTATATCTGCGTATTACCCATGTACATTATTTCATTTCCACTAAACATTGCAAATATTTTAATCTGAGGAAAAGTCTATCAGCGCATTCTGAAATCTAAAGAAATCCCCATTCAGTTGACGTCTACCAGCCATGCTGCAGGTTTTGATACAGATCACTTAATTCAAACTCTCAGATGGCACACATTGGTTTGCAGGAAATTAATCTTGAGGATTGAATACTAAACACAATTAGCTGGATAATAACACGTGGTGTGGCTGCCCAGGTCCTCCGGGTCCTGTGGCTTTCAGGCAGATCATTAGACATGATCATCACCCCAGGTGGAGCTCTATAGGGCTCACATGATGCACAACAGTAAATCTGCCATTGATCAATACAGTATACACACCACACAGACAAATACATGTGCATATAAATGACAAAATTGCTTTTTTATATTGGTTAGAAGATCTGGTTATGCTTTGGATTACAGCATATAGTGTAAATATTTAGTAAATTACTGGGTACCTGTAGGTTCAAGGGAAGAAGCACAGGGAATAAAGTTGTAAATAAATTAGCAATTAGGTGGGACCTTGAAATAAATTACATTGTAATTACTTTTTAAATTACCCAGTCATTACAGTAGTTACCACAGTGTACAACAGATTTATGTGTCTGTATGTCTTTTTGCAATAGCTGTGTCGTGAAAATGATTCAAACTGCATGTGACACTCTCTCTTAGTAAATTAATCTTAACTGAAACTTGATATAAATTTGATATCGTGCTTTTTATTGTGCACGTGCCCATAAGGTGAATTATCTCGCCACACTAGTTTTTATACTGTGTCCCAATAAAGTTGCTGAGTGAAAGTAAATGTTTCAGCTCCTTAATTGTTTATGATGTGATGATGTGGTTTATCATCATTTTGAAATCCCATTCATAACTATTTTATAGCTACAGTTAGAGAGGTACATCCTTCTGCCCACACTTAGCCTAATGTTTTTTTCGTCAGTAATGTGCAATATGTTAATAAGTACTCAATATGAAAAAACTTTTAACAATGTAATTTCCCAAAGTGAATTCTTTTTTTTTAAGTGTATATCCGTGTTTTAAGTAAATGATACCATAACTAATTTCATTGCAATATTGGCACTCTTTTCCCATTTTCTGTCTTGTACCAACTACCCTTATGAAAATGTCACATGTGAACTGTTCACATCTTTTGTAAGGGTAATGATATTACTATACACTATCATTATTAAGTAGGTACTCAATAGTTAAAATAAAATAAAATATATAAAATGTAATGTATTTCTAAGTCCCTCTTAAACACAAAGTTCTTACCCTCATACCCCCTTACATCTTCGTCATCTATTTACATTTTGTCCGGATATATTGTAGGTACCCAGTTAGTATTTTATTGGTACCACATATGTACTAAATAATTAGACTGTAATTTGGAGAAATCTAAAGCTTTACAGAACATCTGTCTATCTAATATCTATCATTAATATGAGGATCTTATTAGAATTTACTGAATACAGTAAATTCTGCCAAAGAACTGAACTGTGCCGCTGAATCCAACAGTGAGAGTGTGTGGCGCCTCGTCACTTCAGGAGAGTCTCCTGTAGTTGATAGACGGAGGGAATTTTTTCAGTCAATCTGCTCTCTTGACACCAGTATTCATTGTCATGAAGATTTCATAATGCCCCACGATTGCAGGACATATCATTACACCTGCTTCAGGCCTCCTGTCTCTGTGGGTAACAGGCAGACACAGAGAGAGAGGAGATATGTGTGTGGTATGTCTTTGTTTTCTGTTTTCTCATCCTCGAAATACATGCAGTGATTAGTCACAAAGGAGAAACCTGTGTCTGCCTTTGGGAATGAGCATCTTCTTTAATTGCACAGCTAGGTGAAAGGTGAAAGATAAAATTACGCTGGCACTTCCTCAGTGATATGGCTCCTCATTTATTTCGTTTCTGCAGTATAAATCCCATTACATCAACTTCAACAGCTGGGATACTTATGATTACAGACAGGATACAGGAGAAATAGTATCTTGTCAGGTAGTTCGACAAATGCTGTGAAGGCTATGAACGCCGGGAAGGCTGTGGCTTGGGGGCAGAACGGTTGCCTGCCAATTGGAAAGTCGGCAGTTCGATCCCCCAGCCGTGTGTTGAAGTATCCTTGAGCAAGATACTGAACCCCAAAAATTCTCCCGAAGCTGCGCCTTCAGTTTGTGAATGTTCTCATATGTAAGTCGCTTTGGATAAAAGCGTCTGCTAAATGACTAAAAATGTAAATGCTGCATTACTCATGAGCACAAAACACCTCAGCTCCTGAAAGATGCTTTTTGTGCCAAACAACAATGACAGCATATACCCAACAGTCCGGGTGCTCTTGGATAATACATCACTCTCTTTATTGTCAGCATGCTGACGAGAAAAAAAAGATTCTCTTTTTAGCCTGAATGCTCCTGCTGAAATCTGGGATAGTGGCTGGAAACAGAGAGCACATTTCTCTCTTATATGGAAGGTGGAGTAGAGATGGTCCGTCTCCCACAGACAGGTGGCATACCATGCTTTTTCCTGGTTCTATCCTGAGGGCTAACTCCTCTGTAGCATCGCCCTCCAGGGTGTTGGCAGAACTTCAAGCACCTTCACCTCTGGCTTTCATGCCTGTGCAAAATCTGCTCCAGAAGAAGAAAAGGGTGAGGGAAATTTTAAAGGGCAAACTGTTAGCCTCAATATTAGCCTCGTTTCAAGTTCCTGCAATTACAAAGTCGAATGACAACAAACTAATGGCGTTGATGGCACTGGCAAATTAGAAGACTCATCAACTGTTTGAAGGCAATGAGTAATTTCATTGTTACATATCAAACTCAGGGTTCATACAGGATGAATGATGTCACATAATGTCAGTTCCTTTGCCTGCTGTCTTGTTGATGGTTATGCCCTCTAATCAATAATACACACATTAACTGTCCTCTTTTTTCCTGAATGTACTTCACTCCTGCAGGACCTTTTGTGCATGGCTCATACCACTGTTTGCACCGGTGTTACATCAACTTGGAGCTTTATTCCGTGCAGAAAAGGGTGCGATTAATCTATTTTTTTTTAATGAAGGATGTTTTTTTTAGTTCATGTGCTTTTTTAGCCTCTCTCGGAAAAAACTGATCCTCCAGCCCCAAAAGGGGAACCAAACCCCGCTTTGATTTTCTGATGCAACACTTCCCTTAATCCTCCGGCCTTTTAAACCCCAAAAGCACTATCACACTTTGAAAATGACCAGATGGTTCTCGGGTTTTTGAGTATCTCTTATAATGTTAAGGAAGTAAGTAAATAAGAGTGCTCCAGATCAGTGGTATGTCACTTAATGTCAAGAGTGGCTAATGTAGGATTTTCAGACAATACTGCTGTGACTGGTAGTAGTTAACCTCAAGCAAATGAACATTTCAACACTGATAGCATAATTTTGTGTATTTTAATAATGGTTAAGGCAAAATGGCTATGTAAACACCCAGAATCACTGCTGTTAAAATTGTCCAATCACATCACAATATTGATCGCTGCAAAAAAATTAGTGCCTGGCCTTTGTTTGCTGCACAAGCAGCAGCTTGCTGACGTATCAAAACCATAGATGCTAACTGTGATCTGCAGGAGGCAGACTAAATGATGATATTTGTGGAATTTGCCATCTGCTCAGATGTGAGCCTGTGTGTAGAGATGTTAACAAAATTTCATTAATAGAGATAGTGCCGTCGTTATCTCCATATCAACTGCAGCCTCTCGTTGTCAGGAAAGCACTAAGGTCGTGGAGGAAGCAGATGGACAAGACTGATAGTTTGCGAGAGAAAAGGAGAATCAAAGAGAGAGATTGAGGCAAGAGAGAAGAAAGAGAATGAGGGGAAAACGCCAAATGTAGAGGAATGACTTCACCTGATGCTAGTTATTCCCATCTTGTTACCATGGGAACAGAAGGAGGATGTTATCTTTTGGGGGGTGTAACACCTTGCTAAGGGTTTGCATCATCAAGATATGACAAATAGATCACCATTTCACCCTGAAAGAAAAAAAATACCTTTTCAAAAGTGACCCAGACACAGGATTATCAAAGTGTAAATTCACACTGAATCAAATAAGGCAGATGGTTTCTAAGTAAAAAGTAAATGCACTAAGTATTAGTAACAGCACAAATTGATTGTGATTTAATATGATTTCACTGGCTCCAAGAAATTCATTCCCTGGCCATGATTTTGCACAGAGAGTCAGTTTTACCTTTTCCATCACATTTGACTTTGCTGTTAATGGGTCCGTCTGTTTGAAATCCTCACTGACTTCTCTAAATTCTGTTACATGACATGTTTGCTGAAGGACTGACTTCCTTTCCCTGAGTTTTGTCTAATGCTTTGATTTCTTTCTTGAAAGTCTGCTCTGTAATATTCAGATGGGTTTGCGAGTGTGTATGTGTGCATTTTGTGTATATTTCTGTGCATGCAGTTCTGTGTATGGTCTGTTTGGAAGTGTCCATTGCCAGTGTTTGTCTGTTTAACTGGTCTCCAAGGCCTTTTGCAGACCTATCCAGAAACCCAAGGCAAGAGAGCAAAATTGCACAGACGCTGGTGAGAGCTGATAGTCAGGCACTGAAGTAAACAAATACTAGAACTGACAGCCAAAATAGGTAAATAGCCCACAACGCTTGCTGACTGAATCTGTCTGCTATATATTGGTTTTCCCCAGGCACAGATTAAACCCAACCCTTCACTGCAAACATCCACTGACACTACATTTTGCGATTTATGAAACTGATTGGTCGAAGTCCGTTAATTTGCTGGTGAATATATTAAAACGTTTAATGCAATAACATAATTTGACCTCTGTCTATACAGCTGGCACCCTTTTAGTTTTGGTTGTAGTTTATCAATGTGAAATCTGTTCATGTGCTTTGGAGGGGCTTGGCTGCCATTGTTGTGTCCATATGTTTGCCTCTGAAAATAATAGAGATTAATGGTGTTGTTATAGTGCTCTGTTTGTTCTCCCCCCCCACTCCTATCCTTCAGCTTCTATCCATTACCAACCTGAATCCTATCCTTCAGCACACATAAAGAGCATTAAAAGACACAGCAGAGTGGGAGGAAAGCAGACAGACAGAGAGGAAAGACCTGAGCTAACACAACAATACCAGGGAGTCTGTATTGATATTTAAAGCTCAGATCATTCAAACCTGGTCAGCCCTTTTCCTGCAGGACTCATCTCAAATAATCTGACACCTTCTTGACAATAGACTATAAAAGAAATTATCATTCATCCTGACAAAATTCATAATGTTGTTTAGCACATCCCCAGGCATTAGAAGCTATATTTAAAGCTAGGATAATGTACTGCAGCTTTTATTTCTTGAAGAAAGGAATGTAATCTGCGTCCTGCCCTACTCCCTGTCACCGGACCAAGTCACTCATCCTGATAAGATGAACACTTTTAAGCAGCATCCCCTTTGCTGAGACTGGGGAAACAGCATCCAAAAAGCCACCTGCAGGTGCTGAAGAAGCAGGCAATAAATGCAGGCAATCTGAAATAAATTGTGCAATCTGGCCTTGTGAGAGCTTCAAAATCACCAGTGATTTTGTCTGTGAACAGAACAGCCGAAAGTGTCAAACTGAATTGAAAATTAAATTATTTCAGTGGTTCTCAAGGCTTAGCTAAGCTGGTGAGAACAACTGACACACAACAAAAATCCGCCGGACAACAAAAGATTTAAAAGAGAAGCATCTATAAATACTTACTGTTGGAGCAAATAATACCCAGAATGAGGAGAGGAAGGCAGTCATACTGGCATCCTACATCTTTTGTCAGGGGCTGAAATAATTGTGGAGCTCTAAAGGAGCTGGTAAGCAAATTTGTATTTTTTACATTCAGACTGAGCCAGGCTGGCTGTTTCCCTCTCTTTTCAGTCTTTATGCTAAGCTAAGCTAACCGTCTCCTAACTGTAGCTACATATTTAACACATATGAGAGTGGTTGCAATCTTCTTGTCTCACTCGTCTTGTCCAAAATGTCTATTTCTTTAATAGGGAAATTAATCAACATCCCAAAAATTACTCAGCAGCAGAAGCTAGTGGCTAAAGTTGATAGCTAAACCCTGTATTACTTGCCTTACACTCACTCAACCTGGAAAAAATGCACGTATCAACAAATAGAAAAACAACACATCAAGGAACACAAGTTAAAAACACAGAAAATGCTATTTTCATTTCACTGGACTTAAATTATCCCAGGTCCTTTAACTGCCCACTGTGCACTCTGCACTGCAATATATATCTTCTTATCTAATGCTGGGAATTACTTGATAACTCTCTACTTTCACCTAAATGTAACATTGGAAAAATAAGCATTTTTGCCTGAACTAAAATATTGCAACTTTTTCTTATGTAAAAAATGTTTCTCTTGCAAGGGTAGGTGTAATTATCTTTCTTAAAGACAACAAGCATTTTTTTGTCAAGTACACATATTATTATTATTGTAGTTGTTGTTGTCTCTGAGCATCTTCCTGCAGTATTTAGCTTAATCAGCTGCTTTTCAGCTTCCAACCTTTGTACTCTGTATGAAGACACAGTCGTGTCGAAACTGGTCTGTTTGCACTAAAGGCTGCAAATCAGTCAGTGTGCTCCAGTCCATTATTATTATTATTATTATTATTGTTATTATCGTTATTATTATTATTGTCACCTGTGGTCATGAGCTTTGGGTCATGACCGAAGATCCCGGATACAGGCGGCCGAAATGAGTTTCCTCCGCAGGGCGGCTGGGCGCTCCCTTAGAGATAGGGTGAGGAGCTCAGAGTAGAGCCGCTGCTCCTCCACATCGAGAGGAGTCAGCTGAGGTGGCTCGTGCATCTGTACCGGATGCCTCCTGGACGCCTCCCTGGGGAGGTGTTCCGGACATGTCCAACCGGGAGGAGGCCCCGGGGAAGACCTAGGACACGCTGGAGGGACTATGTCTCTCAGCTGGCCTGGGAATGCCTCTGTATTTCCCCGGAAGAGCTGGAGGAAGTGTCTGGGGAGAGGGAAGTCTGGGCGTCTCTGCTTAGACTGCTGCCCCGGCGACCTGGGGATGAAAGAGAAGAAGATGGATGGATGGATGGATTATTGTTGTTGTTGTTTTTATTTCCGTCATGCCAAACATTTGTCCTATACCACATAGGATTACAACTCTGCTCATGACAAGATTATACAGTATGGCTACTTGTATATACTTTCAAATAACACATTTATGTGGAAGACTTACTCTACACTGAATAGCAGAAGAATACAAAGAAATGCTACAAACCCCCAATAAGGGTTTTTTTTTGTCTCATCTACCTCTCTCAAAGTTACTGGCTAATTTAAATGTTACTATACAAAGTTTTGTGTAGTTCCTAGTAAAAAGCACACCATAAAACAAAATGGAAGTTATGTTCTATATCATTGAGAAGACAAATCAACTTTTCTTCTTGCAGACCAGCAAACCGCCCACTTTCAACATAAAGAGGGGACATAAAGATCTTTTCTTCTTTATTCTCAGGACCATGTTCATATTATTATCAGAAAAAAATGAGTATTGTTATTTTCAATTGATTGTAGCAACCCTACAGTTAAATCAACCACACTGTAAAATATCGACACGATTCCACATTCACATTCACATGTGGCTTGTGTGCATTTGATATTTCTGAACACGCTCATTATTTATTATTGATTATCTGCTGCCACTATAAACCTCTCTTACAGTGGCTCTGTTGAGCTGCAGTGGAGGAGGAATCAAACAGAGGATAAGATGTTCCTCTCCTCGTCTAATTGAATCTCACCTTTCAGCAGAAACCTGTGGCTGCCAGCCCAAGGTTAAGGCAGTGTTGATATTGCCTCACTGCTCTCTCTCACTCACTACAGTCCCTCGCTATGAATTATTCACATGCACAGTCACAGCTGAAAAAAGGCCAGCACACGGGGAGATAAACTCAGACCAAGCTACTGTATTCTTTAGAAAAGCATTTTCGCCTGTAGCATATTTTTGTTGTATTGTTGTTGTTGTTGTTGTTGTCACTTTTATTGGGGTGTATTTTGTGTTTTATGAGCTGACTCTGCTAAATCCACAGCATACTTATGAATGAGATGATGTCCAGTTCAGACAGTTTGACACCAAAACTGCATAACGATTCACTGTCATTTAAAGTCATGGCCTTCCGGAAAATTTCCACCAGAACCCCTGCCAACAGACTGGAACTAGATAATGACAGCGTCAGTGCTCCTCCAACTGTAACCAACATGATGGACCTAATTTCCTCTGCCATTTTCCCATCTCCCATGATGCAACAGTAGAACCAGTCAGCCACTGAGCGAAAGCTATCATTTTAAAGAAAATGTTACAAACAGCGAAATTGTGGAATTACACACCCCTCTGAATTCATTTTTCAACATCACCTCTGTACAGACGATACTTGGTACTAAAAAAGATAAAATGTTTAAACTGAAAATGTTCAATGAAACAGCATATTGGTGTTCAAGAGGTGAAGAAGCATCCACACACTTCTATTGGAGCAGGTTTATTGAAGTTTAGAAGAGAGTGGGGGTTTTTTTTTTTGCGGCGGTGCAAGCCTTTAAACATGAATTGTAAATCCAATGTGAAAACTGCAGTAAACTGAAAAGAACAGACGAAGAGAGAGACAGAGATGCATAATAGCAAAGGTACATTTTGACCTTGCGCTACTTGTTTTTGTCACCTGCTTTCTCTCTCTCTCTCTCGTTTTCTTTCACTAACGATTTCTTTCACCTCTGCAGAAAAGGGAGGATGTGAAAGAAGACCAAAAATGGACCTGATGAATAGACGGAAGCTAAAAAGGAGGTGAGAAGGTACAGGAGGAAGTGGTTGTTCTTTAACACAGCAGAGGGAGGTGATGTTGATGGAAAAATGAGGATGATGAAAAGACGGGGATGAATGGGAGAGTGGCGACAGAGAGCACACAGAGAGCCTGCTGTAACTGTAAAGCTTGCTTAGTGGAGTGAGGTCAGATCCTATGAATCGCAGTGACAAATCCCCTGGCCAACAAAAATAGTGGAGTTCAAACAGGTTTGGCTCTTTCCCTCTCGACTACAGCTGCAAGTGAAATATTATGTGAGATATTATGCAACAAACAATTTATCAAGAAAGTAGTTTAACATCCAGAACTTCTGAACCCAATGTAACACACTTTACTCTCTTAAAACATCTTCCTTATGACAAGAAATACTATTTGCCAATCGACAACAGGGCTGGAGCTAACAATTCTCGTCATTTTCAATTAATCTACCAATTATTTTCTTGATTAATCGCGTGGTAAATAACATTTTTGAAAAAAGTGAAAAATGTCCATCCCAGTTTTTTTGGCTGTCAAACAATGAATCGGTTATCAAAATAGTGCTGTTTATTTTTCCGTTGATCGATTAAATAACTAATACTAGCAGAGGAATGAAGTGCAAATACGGTATTTACATTATTCCAGTGAACTGTTAAATGTACTTCTTTGTAAAAGCCCATAATAGAGACCAATTTTAGCAAAGGGATTTTTGATGCACATTAAAGCAGAACTATGTAATTTCTTACAAATTAAAGAAAAAATACAGACGATAATCTGTTATGTTAGTTAGTTTGCATTTAATGGCAGTTGTTGATTTCTAGAGGAATGTCCTTTTTAAAGAACTGCTCCATTTAAAAATGTATTTATCATTAATTTACTATTGGAAACTTTACTTGTCATAATACATCCAATTGTTTACTTGCCTGTAGACAGATTTAACATGCATGTTGACCTACTGTACACTGACTAAAATAATCTAGGTTACACTATCTCAAGCAATTAACTGGATTAAATTAACGGGAAGCGCACCACTTACTTTACTTTACCAGTAGTTAATGACAAATTGCATGGTTGTGTCCACAAAACTTCATATTTAAATATTTTATGGACCTGTAATATAGAAAGATAACATAAAATCTCTTCAGAATGACAACATAAAAGCCATTTTTGATTGGATTGTTATTTATAGTAATAATTTATTTAGTTTGAAACTTAACAACTTAACAATTCCACACATAGTTTGATCACTGATCACACTGATTGATGGGATGTTTAATGTAATAATTACAAGTCTTCAGAGTTGTAAGCTTTCATCTCCTTTTTTTTTTTGTCACTACTCATTGTTCGATGTGAATATTTTCTTTCCAAAATGGTATTTATCCTCTTCAGTTTTCACGGATTCAATCCTCCATAAGAAAAAAAAAAGATGACTCACAGTGTTGATAGCGACTCATACTGGGTTTTATGTTCATGTCAGCAGTCGTTCTGGCAGGGAAGAAGTCATCTTTTTCCA
Source organism: Coreoperca whiteheadi (assembly GCA_011952105.1). Classification (NCBI taxonomy): domain Eukaryota; kingdom Metazoa; phylum Chordata; class Actinopteri; order Centrarchiformes; family Sinipercidae; genus Coreoperca; species Coreoperca whiteheadi. Next base: position 13,367,827 of record CM022480.1, on the reverse strand, counting down.
AATGATAGATGTCTCATTTTGGAAGGGCTTCAATTTTGCAAACCCAAGTGTTCTGCTCATTTTTCCTCATTATAGCAGATACTTCAGCATGACCTCATTGGTTATGAAGGAACAGAGTCGGCGATCACACATACATCCATCACGCGCACAATGAGGTTCTTGGTTTTTATTTCTGACTCTGTAATCATGTTTTCCTCACAGCGAGCGATGCATATCTTTGGCAGTGCATCCCACTGAGTGGCTTTTGAATGTTCCCACAGTACAGGCACGATAATGCACAAGAATCACAGACACTGTTGTATTTTTAACATTTATGTCATCAGACATCAGACATGGAAAACACATCACCTTGTCTGTAACTTCCCTCAAGTGAACAAACACTCTGGCAGCAATAGTAGTTTATGTTGATTTTAAATCATTTGTAAATCCTTTACAAGGTTACGTGAACGAATCCCAGCATGAAAACAAGTCCATCACAGCAGTAAAGCAGGTAGGACCCTTCTTGCTAACTACTGACCCCACACACTAGCATCAATTGAAATTCTTACTACACTATATAATTCATGCGAAGTGATTTTCTTTATATGAATCACAACTGAGGTGGAAAGACAGAGAGCTCAACGCCAAAGTAGAAAATGATAATGATCTTTACTGAGCGTGTCATTTCCTTTGTCATGTCGACGTGTTGTGACCAGAATGAAAAGACTGGTTTGATTGACATGCACCCTAATTATAATCCCTGTAAAGTTGAAACCGTTTCACTCTGTTGCTTAGAAACAGCCAGCTTCATGTGTCAAGAACGCCTTGTAAAAACTCCAATAACTGAATACAGTTGGAGAGATAATTCTGCTGGTTGTAAATCACACCTATGTAAAAGGAAAATTTGTCAGAGTTAAAGCTTCGGGGAGCTGCATCACAACACCTTCACTTGACTATACAGTGAAGGTGAGAGTGTGACTTCTTTCAAATAAAAATAGTGATAACTAAAGCCTGCTCATAGTAAAGTAAAATGGTAAACACTTTTGCAAGTTAGCCTACAAAATGTTTCCGAAGCCGAGTCTCACCTCTGTGTAATTGCTACAGTGTGATGACATGTCTTGTAGTGTTGTGCTTGTGGGTGAGAGGATTTGCTCATTATAGCTTGCCTGTACACAAACTCTGTCCCCTCAGGACAGAAATGCCACCCAACAAACTGACACCCAAATTAGACCAGAAACTGTCTGCATTCTTGCTTTCCCAAAGACCAAATTCAGCTGTCAACTCAAGCAGACAAAATATCACACAATAAATATGCTTACTGCTTTTCGCAAGTACAAGACTGTGTTCATACAATTAGTGGCTGATTGTATGATGATGTGGGTGTGGGGCAGAAAAAACAGTAAAAGCAATGAGATATCTAATTAGGTATAAGCCTCAGGAGAACGAGACACCTAATTAGCATGTCGTCTTCTTGGTCATGAAGAAAAACATCCAGCATGATTTATAAGAGTGGCCACAGGTAATTTTGTACCGAGCCTTACGTTTCGCAGGGAAAGCTGAGAAATGACTCAAATTAGTTGACAGATTGTGTGTGGAAGTTGCACCCTGTTAAAAGTTGTGAATTTGCCTCGCCGCAAGGCTTCTTTTACATCAGCCATCAGCAAAGTTGATTCACAATCATGGCATCATACCTCTGGTGTGAGAAATACTACACTCCAAGCTTCAAAGATTCAAAGCAGGTTTACTCTTGCTGGTAAGATAACACATTTCAAATAGATTACACAACATAAATGTATACATCCACATGCAGCTCCACGTATGCTTTCAGCTTCACTGCTGCTGTTGTATTTGTGAGACTGAACGTCACTTACAGACACAACGTCTCCGCTTTGCACAATTCATGGGAACCGTGATCCAGGGGGAGTGATGTGAAATAAATGTCTTCATCCTTCACGGAACGTCCTCCTGTTTCAGTGGTGTGATGTTGCAAAATCTGGCTACATTATAACTCTTTTATTTCACACAGGCTTCAGCCTCTAGTGGGGCTCTTCAGGTTTATGCATTCTTATCTGTGCATTGGCAAATTTGCACGTGCATCCTCAGCAGATCAGGCTGTGTAATCCCATGAGCGCAGGGCTGCCTGTTTTTAAAAAGTGTCCATGCAACTCCTCATAAATACTAAAGATTGATGTTAACTTGTCGAACTGGTCATCACTAACAGCAGAAGACAGGGATGGATGACAGTGGGAGAAGACTGTTCTGTCTTGGTCACCAGCGTTGACATTCATCAGCACTAAAAACTGCTGCATCCAGTGAGAGTGTAGAAAAATACTATTGACCAAACATTCACAAATCTTGCCCATCTGTCCCTCTAATAGACCGGTTACACCTACTAGTGCTTTTTGAGATTTCTCAGCATCATGTGCCTCTCATCATTTAGGCAGCTAGGACTACTGAGACTACTGGCATCTGGCTGCCTCATCCTGGCTCTCCGTGCAGGATCAATTGCCTCTGCAGAGGAACCTACAGCCCATGTTCTTTGTTCCCTGATCCATCAAAGTCTCAATATGTACAGTGATGGTGTGCCCCAAGCCCTTTCAAGGAAAGGTTAGAGTTCTCGCTGGTGTCTTTGATCTCATCAGAGTGGAGTGGATGATCTGCAGCAGGAAATCCCACCAACACAATTGTTATGCAGTTCATTCCTGATTCTGCAAGCAAGACTGGAAGATGGAAACCTCCACCATGCAGGCCAAGTAGAAGAAGATAGTTTAGCATCTTAATCAGATATTTCTCTCAACAAGCCAGTCAGTGACAGCAGTCAACGCCTTACAGTCGCTGTGTTCAGTGTCCCTGTTGACAGTAGGGGCAGCCTAGTCTTTAGTATCAGCTGGGGAGTTGCGCTACTGCCATGAGCTGTGTCATGGCTCTGGCCCCAGTCTTTGTCTCGTGCAACTGGCCCTCCAGATGCCCTCTAGGTAAGAAAGATTTTCTGGTCGATGGCTCTCACTATTCAAAGGAAAAGCTACCATATAGTATTTCATGTGTCCAGATCCTTTACCTGAGAAGGAGGGATCTGCAGAAGAAAAGGATGGCAGCCCCCCTCTTGCTTCCAGCAAGTCTTGACTGCCAGGTAAACCTGCCCACTCTTCTATCAACTCTTTCCCAGCTCTCAATTCAGCTGAGAGCTTTAATGGTCCACAGTCAGATGGGCTTGAATGTGCTGTTGACCACCTTTTGTAATCCTCTGATGTTGACCTGTTACACATCTTAAATTTATGTTGTCAGTTTCAGGAGGTGCAATTATCAGGCTTAACAAGCCTAATTAGAGGTTGTGTAGGCTCATACAGATTAGCTGGACAGTACGCAAATCTTCAGTGTAGGAAATATAGAAAGGTGAGTTACAGTATGCACAGTAACTAATGACACTGACTCCCACCAAGGTATACTAACTTATTGATTTACTCGGTATAACACATTTAGAATGCATGGCCACACTTACATAAACATCATTAATCAGCAAGTTTAAATTCAGACTGTTCAAAATATTTCTCATCATACAGTAAGTGAGGGAGAAGAGTTCAGCTGATGGTCCTCAATTTTAAAGGACTGGCTCTGCATAACTTATATATTATACATTTACAGTCCAGCAGATATTCCAGCAGTGCTTTGCTAGTTTTACGAGGTACAAACATCCATGATATACGGACAAGCACCTGAAAGGAAAATTGAAGCTGCTCCTCTAAATAAGTCTCGTGTTTGCAATAGTCTTTTATAGTAGCTGCCAAAATACAACATGTAATTTCCATAAAATGGCCATCAAGAAAATTACTCAGAACAAAGTTTCCATTTGCTCTATATCATGTTGCACCCTGCAGTGTTTAATGAGTGTTGATGAGTGTCTATTTATTTTATAGGTATGATTTTCTCAGCAGTTATTAATGTAGAGTCATGACTTTATTTTATCAGGTTTGTTTGTTTATACGCAAAAGTAGCCAAAACTAAATGTATTGTATAAAGAACAGAGAACATTTGAAGTAATATACCTCAAGCAGATCAAATAGCCATTTTCACACTTTCTTTTCATAATGACTGAAACTCATTATGTATCAATGTGAAATCAGTTCACAAGCCTTTTTTTCCAACTACAATGGTCTCACAAAGGCTACGGTTTGATCCTGCCAATTATTCAAGCTAAGTAACTGTACTGTGCAATGCCTCCTTCATTGTAATGATTATACTGTAATTCAGAAATTACAGGTTAAAAACCTAAAGTTACCTACATTGTTAGAGCCTTTAAAGTCAAGAATGAGTTGAGCTTTTCTACCTTATTATCAAATGTTTATAATATACACCTAACAAAATAGTATATCTGATTTATGGGATAGTATGGAAAATATGACACCATTACGTTTACCATTAAAACATTATATAAAAACACTAGAATGGGAGACGAAAGTATATTTTATTTTCTATAAGTTATGTGGTTGACTCTTGTGCAGTAGTTGCAGTTGCATTCAAATATTTTATGTAAATGAAACCATTCAGAAAAACTAAACTGGTAATTACTTTCTCACATATCAAACCTCATCAGACACACAGCTAACACACTGTTCATCCACAAGCTCTAATGAAGAAGACAGACTGAAACCTTTCCTCTCAAAATGTTACCCTCCATGTATTCTCCTTATCATTCTCATTCCAAAATGTTCTTGTAATCGACACAATTACAACTTATGGACTTAATGTGTCTGTGTATGCACAGAGGATGAAGCATATACCTCCTTAGTAAGCTAGAGATAATTGGTCCCGCTGTGGCTGCCTGTCGTCCTACTATTTATGCACAGGGAGGCTCTGCTGTAGCCATGGTAACTGAGAGTTGCATTGATATCACAATTTTATTTGAGAAAACATACATCAATAAACCTTTAAAGCTACTAGATCCCTTTGTCTATCTCTCTCTGTATCTGCAACGCCCCCCCCCCCCTCTCCGGAGAACTTGCACACTCATTGTGTCCATCTGTTTTCTTCTTCGTCTTCTCTTTTTATATAAAGGCTTGCTTGAAAAACCTGTAGCTGGTAACATGTTCACTGGCACCAACAAAACATGGTGAGTGATGACGGCATCATGTTAAGTGGAAACCTGACTGGATACAGAGGCATCTCTAACCTCAGATGTCTTATTTACTCTTCAAAATGCTATCATTGTCACCTTTTTTCTGACAGCATATTGTATCTGTGTTTATAGGAAACAATGCAAGAACACAGTGTGATGTTGAAAATCTTTATTAGAATGTGAAAGTCAGAAGGTTACTTGTTTTAGCATTTGTCTGAATTATAAACTTGTGTAAAAATCAATTGTGTGACACTGCAAATCAAATAACCAATTCCCTGTTGGACACTATAAGAAGTTACAGAGAACATTATTAGGTTAATGGGAAGATTCCTTTCGAGCTTGTTTTATACCATTGTAAGCTCAAATGACAGTTGATCACTTGAGCTCAAAACAGATCAATAAAAATCAGTGTACAAAATCTGTGTTGTGCGCACTGTAAAAAACAACTTCTCATTTATTGAGGACTTCCAAGATAACAACACCATGCGAAGCGCAGTTTCACATCAGGTGCTGCTTTACTATCATTTATCCAGTTGTCACTTTAGTGCAGGTAGTGATTTTAAAAGTCCCTTAGAGTATTTATTGTAATGAAATAGTTAATTAGTGATAAACACTCTCTTCCATTTCCTTTCCCCTGTGCCAGAAGATACCAGATGCCCTTTTGCCTCATTTACAAAATGGATTTTAGCGTCCTGTTTGAATCCACCAAAACTGTCATTAAAAACTGTGAAATTAAAAGATAAAATGTCTAAATCTACTGGTGGAGCAGAGAGTGTCTTAGCATTGGACAACTGTTTTGAATTTTAATACTGAAATATCTCTGCATTTAAATTGCTCAGTATTACATTCCCAAGACTCACTTTCTCTTCCATATGCTTAGATTTCCAGAATCCTAACAGGAAGTATTAAATATGGGAAGCTAGTATAGAGTAATATGATTGCAGTATTTCATACATATATACAGTATCTTCTTCAGTTGACAGCTTGTTGCTGTTGGCTGATGTATGAAGGAGAAATTCTCTGACATTTTTTGTAAATACTTATTATTTTGAATTCTGTGCATAATTATTTATTATTAGAAAATAATTATGCACAGAATTTGTGTACCAGATATTTTTTATAATAAATGAGGCCCCAGTGCACTTGGTAGTTTTTGCAGAATAATGAAAACATGCTTAATCTCAACCCCCATATAGACTTATTCTGAACGCTGTTGCTGTGGAAAAACAAAACAATCAGTCTTCCTTAGATTCTCATCAAAGCCTTATCATTTCCATCTCTGCCATATTTACTTTTCTTATGTGAAAATGCTTTGAGTGATTTCATTATTCATATTCATGAATCCTGTTCAGACATATATTAACCATTACCAGCTGTACAAGATAGCAATAAACACTGATGACAGCTCTTTATTCTTTGTTTTTCACATTTATATCTCCATGTTGCATTACTTAGTAGCACATCTGTGTTTTTCTATACTCTATACTTTTATTACGAGAAAGATACATGTTTTTCCCCCTTTTGAGTGAAAAAACTGAATAAAATTACAGTGGGTCTTGCAAACTTAAATTAAATATATTGTATTGTCTAACATAAACACTGCAAACCATAATGTAGAAAGAGGAGGGGGAGAAGATCCATAAAAAGAGAGAAAATGGGGTTCCATGCATTTGGCAGCACATTTATCCTCCTACAGTACCTTTTAATAAATTAACACTCATATGAGCACGCACTTGCACACATACGCCTTCACACCAGAAGAATAAGTGTAGAATTTTACTCATTTCAAGCTTGTACTGTTTCACTTTCTGCAATATCACTGCAATGCAGATAATTCATACACATATGCACACACCTGTGGGTGAGCAGCCTGTAATTGCACCTCTGACCTCCCATGTTTTATTCATTTGGCCATTGTTTTGAATGGATAAATAATCTCAGAGCAGCATGTGTTTGGTCACCCATGCACAGTCTGGCAGGTCACATCAGACAACATGTGAAAGACATACTGCCACTACGGTAGTAACAGTAATACACAAACTAACACATCTTCCAAGAGGATTTTAGTCTTCTCCTCATTCTTTTTTCTTAATATTTTCTAATGAATTGGCAGTCAAACCTATTATAGAACCAGCCTTTTTAAAATTAACTTAGTCATCCTGTTGCTATCATTGGAAGTTATTCCGTTACTCCAACATAGAACAGCATAAAAGCAAGGCCCTGGCCTCAAACCTATGACGGAAAAAATTTAAAAGCTTCCCACTGACCTCCAAAAGACTTTAGTTTTCTGGGGGGAAAAAAACCCCTGGATTTTGCCTTTTTAAAAATAGTAGTAACATTTTCTAACCAGTTTAACGTCACATGGACACTAAGATATATTCTGCAACTCTGTCAAATTGAGAGGAGTGTCTCATCAAACAATAGTTTTACATCCATCTGACTGTCTGTGGCAACAAGCAGTGCCACACAGGTGAATGAGCAGAGAGACGCTTCACTACGAAAAAAAGTAGCTGAGAAAAAAGGAATCTAATAATTCTGTTTTACTGTGTGTGACCACTGGAGAGCACTGTTGCATGCATAAACAATGGACATGTAATTGCACTGACAAATGAAGGGAGTACTCTGCCTGTGCACATCGAGTATGTGTGTGTGTATGTGTGCATGTGTCTGTACGTGCATATACAAGTGCGTGCAATAGGTGGTACGTTTAAATTACGCTAATCTAACCTGTAACCTCATATCCAAAGCTTTCAGTGTACAGCGGTGCCATTTATTTAAATTTGTTGCTACTTACTGTCGCTTTTCCCCATAAATGAAAAATATGCGCCACCACAGGGCTCCCCTTGACATGGAAATGAAAAATATTGCTTGTCATGGCTGTCAGGCGCCATATCCCTGGTCAGACAGTGCTGCTGACATTTCCTATAAGCGTCAGTTTTATTGCCTTGGCATTTGTAGGGAAAGCTATACAGATCTCTCTGGCACATAGCTAGACAGAAAAAAAGATGGCTCCAGATCACAAGCACTGTTTCCATGACAACATCAATGTTGACATCAGGGGGAAGCGGGGGTCTGCCATTTGTTTGAGTGCTCATTAATAAGAAGAGGAAAAAACAGCATGTGGGTACAGAATGGAAGTGGCTAAAATTACATTAAAGTTGAATGAGTGAGTGTTGCTACGTTCGCAGTTGGCTGTTTTTTCTTCAGCAGCAATTGGGTGAAATTGTCTCATGCTGAATTGAGCAGACAGACTTGCAAGTGTAAATGCATACAGACATAAGTGTGTTTGCCGAGGGAGCTCACAGTGGGTCCTAATGCAGATTACTGCAGGCCCATGTATACATAAAAACCACAGAAAATAGTCAGCTCTTGATTTTATCTGAAAAATAAACTGCGTTGTCTGTATTAAGAAGAAACAGTTCCCAAGGAGCAAAAAACACTTTCTAACCACACATAATGCACATAACACCATGTCATGTTCATGCTTAACAGTAGAACTGACAGTTAATCTCCCTGGAAGGAGTTTGTCTTACATGTCAATATGTTTCATTTATGGAATTGTAAGCACGTCTAAAAATGCACACCATACACAACAGTAAGCAGTGTTTCTCACTTTGTGAATCTAAAGTATTAACAAGATGTCAAAGCATATCTCTGAAGAGTTCATCAGGCAGATGCTTGAAGGGATGAAATGAGGCATCTGATTTTTTTTGTTTCAGTTGTGGAGGCTTTGGGGAATCAGGACGTACTCAGAGGATATGATGAGTCAGCAGAGATCTTATTAGCGCAAACCAGTATTCAAAGAGCTGGGGGGGTGCTTGTGTTTCTGCATCTGATTAAATTATTATTATCCTGTTAAATTTGATTTGAGTTTCAACAACGAGGGCTTCTCTTCAGCAATGGATGTTAAACGTCAGGACACAGTGGAAGAACAGAAATTACCCTTTTTGGTTTAGAACCATCAAAATGAAGCCATGTTTACTTGCTAACCTGAGACAAATGTTCCTGCTAGGTACGGAGTGGTTTTAAAAGTTAATGATTTAATGTGATTATAGGATGCCAAAAGCCTGAAAACTATTGTGTATTTCACAACAGTAAACAAAGTATTGGAACAACACTGAGTCAACTCTGAGGCTGTACTTAGGCACAGTATAGCTTTGAGTGCTTTGAGCTAAATGCTAACATCAGTATGCTAACATGCTCACATTGACAATGCTAATATGCTGATGTTTAGCAAGTATATTTGCTAATTAATGCTAACATTTGCTAATTAGTACTAAGCTCACAGTCTAGATGAGGATATACGGCTGTCATTGGTTTATGACCAAATATCCGCAAAACTAAAGTACTGGGGAAATTGAAATTTTGTTCTGTTGGTGGCGCTAGAGGAAAAGTCAGAGGATCTCCAAAGTCAGGAGCATGAAAGTCTGTACCAAATTCCACGAAAGATTCATCCAATAGTTGTTGAGATATTTCAGTCTGGACCAAAGTGTTGGACCAACTGACTTTTTTTCCAAAATAACTCCCATATTAAAAAACAGGATCAGCTGGTCTATAACTTACATTTTCTCTTAACTTTTAGTTTCATAACCATGAGGCAAAATAACGCTGCCTGAGGCTACAACCTGCTGCAGGAGTTATACTTTCTGTAAGGTGTGAAGATTAGTTGGGACAAGATGGATCACAGAGGAGCTACTATGCATATTGGTGATGGACGAGTACCTCTTGGCATATAAGCAAATTTTAATTAAAGCTGCTACAAGTAGAATTTTAAATTAGTAGAGCCCCTCAGAGATAGTGTTCAGCATCACAGTCACAGTAACAGATTTGGACTTGTATCTACTTAGCAACTTAAATTTATATCACTCAGTTGTCCAATAAGGGGGAAAAAACAGTTTATTCCAACAAATTCACAGTCTCAAGTGAGACAGGTTATGGAAAGATGAGATCTGGAGCACACGGTTATAATAAGAGCAGTCTGCGTAACTAATTGCATTGTTGGTGCAAAGGTGAAATGTTGCCTCTATTAATAAACATCAGCATTAAAATCAACTAAAACACATGCTAAAGGTTGAAAAAGGAACAATAGTTACAAATTACATATCTTCACTAGTAGAAAATCAGATGAGTGAAAATTTGAATAAATGTAATTTAGTTAATAATTGAAACTGAAATGAATTCAGCTATAAACCTATGTTCAGAATTAATGGCCATTTTATTACCACTCCATTATTCAATCTGATGTTGCCTTGTTGTTAGATTTTTTCTGTGGGGGAAGGATTAGATTTTTTGACTGACATATCTGGCTGCCCTAAGTTTCAGAAGACATATTTAGAATTTGGAGAATCAGATGAAGGCATGCTTTATGTCGAAATATTAGTTGCTGCACCTTTTTTAAAAGCTCTTCCTATAACCTCCAGATCTCATCCCTCCATGGTTTAATTTCTTCCCAGAGCTCTGTCTCTCCATCATCACATTGTGCACCTCCTCCTTCAAACACTCCTTTTTTTTTACATTTTATTAAAGAGGGTACAGCTGTTGGGAGTGTGTGTTTTTTCAATGGTTCCGCCATCTGCCATGTAGAGTAGCTTCACACTGTTCACTCACAGTGGCAGTCCTCTTCCTGTTTTGGTTGAGTACCCTCCTTTTGTGTAGTAATCAGTCTTGCACAGTTTGTGGAAAATTGTACCTGTGAACATATGAATCAAAGACATAGAAAGCAGAACAAAGAACAAATCTTACTGCCTTTTTATTTGTACAGCCATGATACTAAACTGTAAAATGTATATGAAAATTATATGGTAAGGCAAACATTCAAAATATCTGACACCTCCGGTAGCAGGGCCCAAGGATGGTGATGTAGCTCAGTCAGTCGTTCCATCCATCCTGTCCATCTGCGACTTTAACCATTACATATTATTGGATTGCCATGAAATTTGATACAATGGATTTAGGGCAGCAAACTCTTTCTCTTTTCACTCGCCTCCTATATACATTCAGTGGCCACTTTATTAGGTACACCTGTACAATCTAATGAATTCCAATGCATCTCTTCTGCCATAAAGTCTACTTTTATGATACCTATAATATTCAGGTTTTTTTTTGACACTATCAAATGAGTGTTAATTAAGTTATATGTTAGCATTGCGGTCATAGTTAGTGGTGTTATACTGGTCTGTATTATATAGAAAGGTGCCATATTCTCATTCTTGATAGCACATTTGGATGGTGCCAAAGTTAGTTTAATTACACGTACTCTCAGTTGCTATTCTATGTAAACTTGACTTAAAATGGCCATTCAGGCTGAATAGCTTTGAAAGTTTATAGCTGAACATATTTCTGTTTCAGTTATACTAACAACTTAATTCAAGTAACTAAATTAATTTCTGTAATACCTGCACTAGTGTTGAAGAATGAAAATCAGATGAGTGAAACTACAACAATGCAATTAGTAGCTCTTAGTTGCTCTATGGTTACGCAAGACTGGAGCACTACTTAGGGTGCTATTGATGTCCCTATGCCAAAACCTACATGTGGTCACATTGTGCACATAGAAAGTTAGAAAAGCCACAGATTTAGGGGACCTTTCTGTTCTGTTCTCAATTCTTCCCTTTTCATATTTGGCTTTCTTCTGTTCTGTCATTTTCTCTTTTCTTCTCTCCTCTCTATATCCTGTACCATTGAGCTTTTAGGCTGAGCACAAGATATGTCAAATTACGTTGTAATGCATTTTTTTTCACATGATGTGTTTTAGATAAATATACATTACATTTTAGAAATTAACTGTTTGGTTGTTAAAAGAGACTCTCAAACTTGATAGTTCTGCAAGACTCCAGGGAGAGATATGTTCATTGAGAAAAATTGTAGTACTTTGCTACTACCGACCTTTATTAGCCTTTCAACCAGACAGCTGATGCCTCTAATAGGAGCAACTTCTTTAAAGGCCAGGTGTCTGGACAAGGTAACATCTGCTGGGAAGGCTCCTTTTCATCATAGCAAGAGGCACCAGATGCTGCCTCTGCACCATACCACCTCCATAGAGATGTTTTGTCTTAAGATAAAATAGATTGTAGGAGGGACAAATTAATAATATCAAGTGTGTCTTAAGGGACGGGTTAAAGTTAATGAACATATTCTTGTAAATTAATCTCTACATCACATAACAAACACAACAACAAACCACTAAAAATACCATGTGTGACCAATCAATCTGTGGCCACTTTGCTTGCCTGCCGCCCACAAAGCAGATTTCACATGGTAGCTGTGGTCAATATCTCTGACCTGGATATCCAGCTGCTTTCCAACCCCATCCTTGTCGATGCACAAATTCATTACTGATGATGGTCACAGACAAAGTACTGGTGATGCAGCTGTTGATCTATTATGCTATTTTAAAAAGAAAAAAAAAGAACTGACAGTGTCAGCGTATGAATGGTAATGAAAGTAGGTTGGTTGACATCCAAATGACTATCAGACTCTAACCTCTTTGGATCTCATTGCCTACTGAGCTGGAGCAGTGAAAGTATGTCATACCACAACAGCTTGGGTGCACTGTCGGTGGCCTGGACAACTAGGGCAGACAAATGAAATTGGGCAAAGCCAGAGGACAGCAAACCATTGGAAATCTGTTCTAGTGAGCCTGACATGGTTCACTTGTGTGTGTCCATTTCAGACAAGGGTCTCAGGCTCGAGTCTGTACAGAAAGGATCACCAAGGACTTTACGAAGTAGGGGAAATAAGGCGATTGCTATGGCTACGCTGCGGCACCAACCAAGATCCAGAACAGCCTCAACTCGGCAGGATCGTGGGTCCTGCTCTTCCACCGCATCTTGCCCTATCTTCTCTGGACCATACAGTGACCATGAAGAAGACCCGCCGCTACGCCATCAATCCTCTCCTTTACTCAAAGGCTCTCTTTCCAGTCTACACAACTTCACCAGTCCAAGCCCCAAAGGTTCCTTATGTAGCCTCCAGGGCTCTGTTACAAGCCTCGAAGGATCATTGCCAAGTCTCAAAGGATCTCTGGCCAGCTTCCAGGGCTCTTTATCCAGTCTAAAGGGTTCAATTTCTCGGTTGAAGATGCGGTCTCTGGGCAGCCTGGACAACTCAAGCCCCAGCCCCAGTGAGAGGAGTACCAGCCCCAGCCAACAGAGCAGCAATGGCAGCTCCAGTGATGATGATGGCAGTTGGGACACTAATAGCTGGAGCTCAGGGGCCACCTGCCTGCTACGGACTCCTATTAAGCAAGATAGCAATGAGGAATCAGGTGAAACGTCTTGCACCACTGACCAGGCATCTGCTTCTGTCATGACTGAGCCTGAAATAATTTACCAAAATCTTATCTTCTCACGTCCTTCTGCTAAAACTGAAAGTAAAGAAGGTTGTGCTCCCGAGAGGATTTCCACAGCGCTAAGGAAAGATGCAGGAACCCAAAGTGGGTCCTCGTCTGGGCTAAGCAAGAATGCTGCTTCAGTCTCATCCCATCAGTGGGACGCGAAGACCGATAACAGGCGCAAGTTCTCGCAGTTTCTAAATGAGGTAACCTGCAGGGTGTTGAAATCTAACGGTGGTCCTCCTCAACAACAGTCCACCCTTCGACATCGCTACCCTTCTCCTCCACCACCGCCGCCATCAACCCCATCTCACCAATCACTAACAACCACACTACATTCAACACCAACAAACCCGCCACCACCACTATCTACATCAGCAACAAACTTGTGGTACAGCCCAACCAGCTCTAACCTCCAGACAATTAAGGAGTATGATTCGAAGGACATTACCAGCTCCATCCACCAGTGGAGCAAGACATTACCCAGCTGTAAGATCTTAGAGCCTGGGGAGGTGTTGAGGAAAGTGAAAGGGGAAAGTCACTCATACCCAGAGCACGACCTGGAGCTATGTACAAAGATCCAGGCGCAGCCCTCCACTGGGAGAATTTATCTAGAGACAGACATTGACAGAGTAAGGCGACTTGATGAGCTGGTAGCTAATGGCACCCTGGGGAAAGAGATAACCGAGAAAGGGCTGGAGAAGGGTACGGAGAGAGGGATAGAGAGGGAAAACAGGATTACATGGGAGAGAAATGGAAGCTTGGGGATAGAGAAAGAGAAGGAGAGGGAGAAGAGAAAAGAGAGTCCATGGGAGAGAGACAGAGGAATAGAGAAAGGGAAGGAGAAGGATAAAGGGAGAGAAAGGTCTTGCTGGGAGAAAGACAGAAGGATCGAACGAGGGAGGGAGGAGAAGAAAGTGGTATTTAACAGTTATGAGCCCCCTCCTCAATCAACATCCAGTGGACAGAGTAACCCCTGCCCTGTCTTCAGTTGGCCAGAGGGATTTCCAAGAATGTCCTACAGGTCTACCTCACTACCCAGACCTGTTAATATTACTGTGAGTACCACTACAACTTAAAAAGTTGGTTCACCTATATTACAAAATCTGAAATCACCTACTTTAAACCTTTAATACACACATAATCAAGATGAGGACTGCAGATACAGATACATGGATTTTATTACATCATATGCAGTTATTACATCATCCACAATTACTTTATTATGTGTTACGGTAAGGATAATTGCTGTGATCATTTTAAGAAATTATATCAGAGAGGAATATACATTTTCTGTGCGGCCGTATGTCCTGTTTTCTCATCATGCAGTAAGAGTAGACATAGATTGCTGAAAATGAGGAGCCAGATGAATAAGATTACACAAGCCTCTGATGATTTCACTCAATCTTTATTCAAGGCTTTGATATAGTTGCATCAGATTCCTCCTTGTTAGTTTCTAAGACTTATCAGACGTGAATCATTTATGTGTGTTTATGTGTTTTGCTTAATTGCATCTGCCACATCACCCACTTGCCATACAAAACAAAATCTGCAAAAATGATTACGCATTAACGTGACTTGAATGGGGAATCTGAATTATTTTGTACTGTACATGCACAAGAATGTAGTGCTTTTGCAAAACATATCCTCACTCTTACTCGTTCTTTTCAAACACAGACTCGAAATCAAAGCATGACCTGCAATTTGAATGAATCTTTTTTCACTAGATGGGCATTTTCATGGCCAGGATGTTTTCAAAGGACGGCTATGGTAAAGGTCTATATTAAGTCTCATTTAAATGCATTAGCATCTTTCTGCCCTCTAAACATTCAACAGAGAGAAAGTATTGGTCCTTTTGGTATGCATTATTAAAAATACAACCACCCTTATTTTCTGCTTGGGTTTCAAACAAATGTCACTATTCTGCTTGACTGCCTGTGTGAAGGTACCTAATACATTAATAATTAAAACATTTCCTCCATCTTTTCTTGTGCTTTTGAGCTTTGGGCATAGAAATGTCACTCAGTACTATGGCCTCTCACACCATGCTGCGCTATTGTACAAATACCCTGCTACTAAATGGGTGGGCCTTGACCAATGTCCAGCCGTGACGAACAAGGGAGATGTTTGGGATGTAGTTTCCTGTTTAGAAATTATTCACTGGATGGCAACTCCCTAGCAACTGTTCAGCCGACGAGTGGTTGTGGGCATTGAATGGATGGTTTCTAGAGAGAAAAATCTGTATGGCAGCTTTTTTATACAGTTACGCTGTGTTTCCACCGCAGGAACTTTCCCCAGCTACTAGGAACCGTTGGAGGAACGCAATGCGTTTCCACCGCAGGGATCAGAGTCTAAATAAAGAACCAGGGAAATGTTATACCCCCCAAAAGATCCATTCTCTTGGATAAACAGAAATAACAACCAGAAATAAAACATTTTACAGCCTGGTACAAAAACATTTTGGTTTCTAAAGCTGTGAGGGGGGTAAATTGTTTTATAACCCCCCTGTTTAAATTATAATAAGGCTTAAGGTTATGCATAATTAAGTGCTGTCTGCACAGGTGGGTGCCCTCAGGTGGCTAACTGCTAAGGTGGTTCAGCAACCAGGCTTCATTGGGCCCGCCTCAGCTCCACCTTTTTGCCCATTTTTAGATTAGCCAGCGTCAAGCACTACCAAGATGGCTACAGCCAGAGCCGCCCACTTTGAGCTTGACAACAGCTCTAAGGAAACCTATGGGTGATGTCATGGACACTACGTCCATGTTTAATACAATCTAAAGGTGGAACCAAAAAAGGAGGGGTCTTAGAGGATTCATTGCATCATGTTGTTTTAATAAATAAGACTAAAGAAGACAACAACGTTGTCTGGCAGTAATGGTAATCTCATGAATGAATGAATGAATGTTTTCTTCTGCGTTATGCAAAAAGCACACATGTGCCAGCTTTTGTTTATTGCAATACGCCCAGTACAATTAGGCATTATTTTCTTGTAAGTGGGTATGCAATTTTTATACGTGCATAAAAGGCGAACCCATCCAGTCACAATGAAAACTACCTTATAGAGAGGCAATTAAAGAATGCTATTTTGATAAATAGTATTAAAAATGGGATTTGATATAATGAATATAACTGTAATGAGTTTAATACCAAGGTGAAAATCAGTGTTTTCCTGTCCTGTCGAGTGGAAATAATCTGTCACATCTGACCACACCCAGAATCACTGATGGGTATGGTCAGAGGGGTGCTCTGTTGCACCTGTAACCACACCCAACAGTGATGTCACGGTGTACTGACACACCCTGTAGTACACTTCTATATTCCTATGGCAACGTGGGAAGTTTAACCACTGAAGGAAATCAAAAACAAGATTTCAACTGCTTTTAAGATGCTCTGTAATGATGAAAAATTAGCATTTTTGTGTGTAGTGATCATAATTGAGAATATGTCCATGTTTTATTGTGGTATTTACAACCATTACTGAACTAACCATAACCAGCTTCAGATGGTGGTGGTGGGGTCACCGTTTTTTCTACATTTAGAGCATGGATTGTACATATAATTGAGCAACAGCAAAATAAAGGCTAACATGTTATGTTTTTTACTGAATGAGTGTACATCCATAGTAACTGCAGCTGCAGATTATCATTCAGTGATGCCTTCCAGGAATGCCAATCCACTCCCCCTCCTGCCTCTCTCTAGGCTTGCCCTCCCCGAACAGAGGGATGCTGGGATGGAGGGATGGACAGAGGGGATTACTGAGCGTTGTCTCATTCAGTAGCTGTATGAGTCATCCTGCTGTATCACTCGCACTGTTTGTAACACCCACACAACACCACAAAGCACAGCATACACGTGCTCACAAACACACACTGCACTCTTACAACCCATATGTTGAAGCTGTGTACAAACACCTATAAGCACACTAACCTCGTGCAGCACTAATAACACGCAGAAACGATATCCAAATTCCTGAGCTCTATAAAGTTCATGATCATGAATATAAATTGAAGAGGGTTTTATCACTGGAGCATTACAGCAGTAATGCCAAATATTTTTTTGTTTTGGACTGTCTCTGCACATATATGTTGTGCCACATCAACTCTGGTCCAGAGGATGCATTGAGTAATTGGTTCTGCACCAAAGAATTAAGCCCAAGTGAAAATGTAAATGGAAAAATGCTCTTGTGAAATCCATGTCATGCATAATTATTGGCCAACAAACAAATGTGTGGAAACAAGGGCCTGTTCTCACATTCATCTCTATTCGCGTTTTCACATATGAAGAGTGGAGTGGGGTGTCACCTCCATCTTGTATCATATTTTAAATGTTGTATGTCTTAAAGGAATAGTTTTTGGCATATACATTTTGGGATATATGCGTATTTGTTTTATTTTCTTTCAAGTTAAATGAGAAGACTCCCATTTCTGTACGATAAAGCCAAAGCTAACGCCAGAAGCAGGTTAGCTTAGCTTGGCGTAAAGACTGGAAATAGAGGGAAATAGCTAGCTTGCACACAAAACCCCCTTGTAAAACCACAACTTGAGAAAATTATATAATGTTTTAATTGGTGAAATTTAGAGGTGCCGGTAGGCGGGTTTTTTTTAAATTATTTTTGGACAGAGCCAGACTAGTTGTTTCCCTGTTTCCAGTGTTTATGCAACACTAAGCTAACAGGCTGCTGTTGGTAGCATCATATTTAATGTAAAAACATGAGAGTGGTATCAATCTTCTCAGCTAACTCGGCAAGAAAGCCGAGTGATGTGTATTTCCCAAAATCCTGAACTACACTCTTAAATTGACTTTCATGCATGTGATTATTCAGGTTTGTTTACCTTCTTACTTTTCCTACTAACGTTCCATTTTCTATCATTCATCTTTTGCATTTCTCTTCTCTCCTTTCAACAACTACAGTATGTAAATCTGCCTCTCACCCTTGGGCACTTTCTCGCCATTTCTGCCGCACACAGCATTTTTCTTTTGCACTGTTAATCTGTCATTTGCTCTGTCTCGCTCCCACCTCCCCTTTTCACTTAATGCTCTCAATACTGATATAGTACATGTGCTGAGAGTGAGAAATAATGGATATATTTGTTTGCCGAGACAGACGCTCTGAGAGCTCGTTAAACACCAGATAAGAGGTACTCCACAGCAGCGGCGCCAGATAAATCTGCTTGATAAATAAATCTAATCATTTTACCCTCTCTTCTTCTCTTCCTACCAGGAATCTGATGAAGAGATGCAGCGTGACACGAGGTTAGCCACTTTTACCTCCTCTCCTCTCGACAGTGATACCACCACCACCACAACTCTCTCTCCTTCTTCTCTCCATCACTCCCATGACCCCTCCTCTTCCCATACACCTCCTCCTGCTCCATTCAATTCTCAGCTCCCTCTCTCACTTTCGCTCTCTCTCTGCCTACCAGCCTGTCTCCAGTCAGAATTAGAGGAGGCTTTTTCTAAATGCATGCCGCTCTGAGGGGATGCACAGGCACATGAATATTGTGATCTTATCAGCTGAAAATGAGGCGAAAAGCATATAAACGGTAAGGCAAGAAAGAGGAGAAGTGCATGGCTGGTTTTATTATCTGCTCTCAGATAAGTGTGTGTAGTTGATTTGCCACACTTGTGAAAATAATGATTGTTTTGAGTGCTCTTCAGTAGCTGTTGTGCCGTTCTGTCCATGTGTTGCATAGTCTAAGTGCTTTCACAAAAGCGTTGGGTAGCTGTGCATTCAACATTCAGTACATGCTGTGCAGCGTGTTCAAATAAACTGAAGCTTTTTGTCACTGTAGTCTCTGCAGCAAAGGAAGTGAGGCTATTGAAGATTGTTTGGTTAAGTTGTAAATCTGCATTTTGTTTTCTGCTCCTTCGATTTAGCTGTCATTTGGATATTATTGGTGTGGTAATAATTAAGCGCCAAATGTTTTCAGAGCCCTCTATTAACTCTCATATTAATTCACTGGGCAAGATGATACCACAGAGAGGCAATTAGGGCTGAACAAGCGCATCATGAGAGAGAAAGTTGTTCTCATTAAACCAAATTTCTTACCTTGTATAGATTAAGAGAGCTCGAGAGAGAGCAAGAATGGAAAATCCATATTTTACTTGATGAGTTGAGAAAAGACGCGCGATTACTTTATATTTCAGGGAGTAAATTATGAAGCCTTCTTCCATATGTAGCCTTTAGGTGGCTTTATAATCTGCATGTCAGCACATTATGATTACAACATCTAGAAGTTAATTGCTTTCACCTCCAGTCTTTACCTCGAGCAAGTGAGGAAACATTGATTTTTGGAGATGATCCCCGCTTCCTGTTACATAATTAAAGCCAACAGCACCTCAGATAAGGCGCTGTCCAGGGGGGAACTTTATGTCTTTGAAGTGAGTTTCAAACTTCCTGTACAATGGAATGAGTTATAATTAATCTGGTGAAAAACACAAAAGAAAAAATGAAAAATGAGTGCTAACCCTCTCGGCACTACAGTGTTGATTTTCTGCGTTCTGACAGAATGTTATTAATGTATTATTACTTCAAAGATGGTAGTAAAATTAAATCCAGTACCTTAAGCTTTATTACAGTAGAGTACATGGCATGAGAGGCAGTCCTAGCTTGCAAATATTACCTAGTCAGTCTTGTCAATAAAGAAACCACAACAAGTCAATTTGGAACATTGTTAAGTATTATTCACAACACAGACAGGTTTTCTGGTGATACAAGCAAAACTTTACAGAAATATGTGGTCATTCTAAAGCCAAACACCTAAATGGATCCAAAAATTAGAATAAATAAGTGTTGAAGGGTGTCCAAACAAATCATCAGCTCCACCAAACCCCAGCAGCACACCATGCACTGCTCCTCCTCAATTTTCTGAAATGGTTCTTGTCATAGACAATAAGCCAAAGCATATCACCAAAGGTTGTTTTGTTCTTTACTTGCTGAATTAGATCGATGCCAACTAAATGGAGATCATCATGCACTGACAAAACATTAAAAACTCACTGTCTTCACATGCAGAATGCACAATATGAAGAGCACATAGAAGAAGAGCACCTTATAGAAAATACTGGATACATCAAAGTCAGTTCTTATGAGTTTCACAATTTGTGATTGTACCCTTTTAACATAGAAACTTTGTGCAAATTTTCCGCTTCAAAGTTCTGTTTAAGGTAGATTGCTGTAATTGCTATCTTCTTTTATTTTTAGATTATTAATATCCTGAGGTGATTTGCTGAGCCTGTTCACTTGTGCCAGTCAGACAGATGAAATGCTGAACTTTCCAAAAAAGTGTAATAAAAATGTCACTGTCAATGTGAAATTGAAAGCTGAAATGGTGACGCTCAAAGGAGCACATTATGTTCTTAAAAATGGACACTGTGCCCCTTAAGTCAAAAGATAACTGCTTACTGACGGATGAAAAGGTTACTTCTCTTAAAGTTCAACTTTCTGTAAACAAGAAAAAGATTCTCACAGTCCCCACTCATTTTTTCAAAGAATCCATGAGTCCAAGAATAGCGGAAATTTGTGTACATAATGGAGGAGCATATCAAATTACAGTCATAGCTGCTGAGTTTAGTTTTGGATGAACCAAGGACAGAAAAATGATTTTTTTTTTTTTTAAATACAAACCGACTGCTCAATAAAAAGCATGGAGACAAAAAGCTGTATTGACTTCACTTGACTTGCTGTGACTTTTAATTAGTTCTCTACAAATGTTTCAGCTCACCTTCATCAGCTGTATCTGCCCATGATCCACTTTGCTTCCTGGACCACCCCCTGGGGTACATCACTAGCCCACTGGGCATCACTCAGACTTTGAGGAATATGCCTATGAGGCTTTGTTTGTTCATCTTGCTCGTCTTTCCCTAAACCAGACATGTAGCATCCAAAAACCAGATGCTTTATGAAGGCTTCCTTCAGGTTAGCCTGGAGCAGTTTGCCACCTCCCCACTCTCTCATTCTTCTGTCTAATTATTTCGGAGACAATGAGATCAAAGATGTATGCATGAGCCATTTGTGAGGGTGGACTACTGTAGCATCTGGAAGTGGTTGACGAGGGATCTGCCCTGGGGCGTACTCAAGGGATTGACTTTGTCTTTGAGTGTGTATATGTATCCGTATTCTTTGATTTAGAACTCACATATCTAAGTCTTAAGACTCCTTCTCTGTCTTACTTCCCAGCTCACCACCCTCGTTGCTCCCTGGACTATTGGAGATACGCCTCTCTGCCACACAGCATTTATATGGCTCCGTGAAAGCCAACAGGACAGGGTCAGCTGAGTAACATAAGCCTCTGGAGCGCCCATACAGTGGACCTTGAGTGTCTTTTAAACACAAAGTCTATGTTCTGTATGTCAGAAGAGTATGATGTGTGGCATTTTAATGTGACATATACAATACAGAGGATAGAGCTCTTCAGCACTTAGGTTTTAACTTGAGCTCAATGTCCCAACAGGCTATTTTAGCTCACATGAATTATTTTTTCTTTGTTCTCGCACCTCATTAATGCATTAGCGTCAGTCCTGCTCTCTCTTGTTAAGGGTCATGGTTCAGGAACTGCTCCTATTATATCAACAATAATTTGTTGATACAGTCTCTGTTGTGTGTCGGGCTGCAAAAAAACATGTTTCACGAGACACGAGGCTTTTTGTCAAGGACGTACATTGTACAAGCAAACACACATAGCATTCTTACGAGCTACATGTTGAACAAACTGTGCACCTATTGCACACATTACACCTCAATAAAAACTTCATTGCACCCTGGAGGGTCGTGCATGTTCAGCCTACATGCACACAATCTCGCCAACCCTGGTCGCCTCTTTCATGGTGGATTCCCAGATGTCCAATCTGGGCTGTGATGATAAAGAGAAAAGGCTTGGAGGTGAAAAGCGCAGGGTTCTGTCTTCAAAGGCTAAATTTGGTCGTCATGGCTCTTTGTACTTCTTTGTGATCTGCAGTGCTGAGCTGAGCTGCTGTACAACATGTGCTGTGAAGGGACAGGATCCTATAAACTGTAATCTCTGAATTCAGACTCAGAACTTATGTTCAGTAGTTAATTTATTGACCTATAATGTTTGGATATAGTTAACAATTTTCAAAAGAGTTTGATTTGCAGATATATCAGTGTGTGACATGTTCATAATATGCTGTTTTGCATTCATTGAAAATGTAACATTATCAAACATTTTTATGAATACCAGCAATATCAACAATGAATATTATGTGTCTGCAAATACACCACATCTACTTAAAGCGACTATAATCAATATATTTATATTAACAATCGATCATGTGGCTACTTTTATGGGAAAGGAATCGCTTGTTGTGACAAACCCACAGAGAACTGACTGCAGTTTCCCTCAGATCTATAGAGGAATTTAGTGCATTTCATCTCATTGTATTGGTTTTCTGGCCTGCAACTTTACTGTTTTGGTTCACTTTCACCGCTCTCATCGTTAGCGTTGTTTTTGGCCGCAGAAGGGAATTATTTTCAGCTAAAAAGCTCTAAAAACCCATTGTATGCTACATGCCCAGCACCAAACAGCAGATAGACACAGTTGTTGACTTGCTGGTGACCATAGTGGAGCAGCTAAAGAGCCAGATATGTCCCTTATTAGTTGGTAGAGACCAAAAACAGAGCTAAAAGGAGAGTAAGTCTTGGACTTGCACTAATCAAGTTGCCAGTAACACAACTTCAAATTAATGTTTGAAGTCGCTAGTGGCTCTGTGAGGCTGTACTAAGGCACAAATGCTAATGTTCACCATTTTATTTTAGCTTGTGGGCATGCTAACATTTGCTAATTAGCACTAAACACAAAGTACAACTGAGTTTGATGGGAATGTAATTAGCACTTATTCATAAACCAAAGTATTGGATAAATCAAAATTGTGATCTGATGAGGGAGGTAGATGAGATATTAAGGGATCACCAAGGTTATGACAATTCATCCTGAGGTGGACATGAATGTCTGTACCAAAGTTTATGGTCGGTAAACCAACAGACTGACATTTCCATCCTTAGAGAAATGCCACTGGCATGGCTAAAAACAGTATAAGCAAAATACAATATACACCAAACATAAATATTAACTATTAAATCATCAGGAGCAGCTGCTTTATAAATCTATAAAACACTTCTCTGTCTAAATAGTGTTGTATCTCACCAGTCTGTGAGGCAATTACTACTTGTCCTCCGCCAGGCTGGGAGCACAGGTATGTCACGACTGTGTTGTCGTGGCAACCTCAGTGAGGCCTGAACTCTCTTTCACATAATTTGGAGATAGAGAAATCTTAACTCAGGCTGTGGTCTTAACAGACAAACGTATGAATTGTGTGAATTACTTTTTCAGTACACTACCTCTTTCTCTCTCTCTGTGTCTGAGTATTGTTGCTTGTTTGAAAGGTTATGAAGGGATGAAGAGCACAGAGAACTGCTGGCCTGCGGCACTGTGTGGCTCTGGAGGCATAATATTGTCTACTTATGTCAGGAAACACATTTTGAAAGAGAAACAAAGAAGACATTTTGTTACTACATACAGGTACAGCAATATGAAACATAAAATCTTTATCAGGTTTATTAATTTCACCTTTGTTTGTACTGCTAGGCAGCTATTGTGAAAATAGGAGTCAAAATGTAGAGAGTATTGCACCCTCGGCTAAAAAAGGAATTCAATTCAAGTGGGTTGGAGTTGTTTTTCTTGATAAGAAGGGAAACATCTTTTGAATAATAGGTGACTTGAACTTCATTTGACCTGATGAATCTGAAATCTATTACATTGTTCAAGTTGTTGCCCAGAAGGTAATCTGGCAAATATTTTTTTTCGGTCTTGGCCCTCTCTGAAGTTTTGTCGATCTTCAGTTGACAATGAAGGATTTTGAGAGGAATCTTTTCAGAACATAATGTTTTACTGTTATGTTATTGATAAAGATAAAAGTGAAATTCAGGGCAACACCTTGGTGCTACATTGCCCATCCTTCAAATCCACCCCTGTATGTAATTCTCCGCTCTTTCTTAGCTCTTTCTTAGTATCTTCTTCAAACCCGTCAGAAGTGGAATTCTAAAAAAACTTGTTGAATTGAAGGGGAATTGTGATTCAAAGCTCTTTCTCAGCAGTATGCAGTCTTTCTAGAATTGTGGTAGATTTTATTTTATACTTTGACATTAATTGTTGAGGTTCTTTGACAGAATTTTTTAGCCCAAGGCCAATCTCATGCTGACTGCTTAATCACTGTATGTACAATGGCTAGAGTTGTTCATGGCCATAAAGACCAGAGCGCAGAACAGGCCCAACCTAACCCAAATGGTACTGCCATATTTGAGACCCAAACACAATACCTGAAACCTGTTACTTTGTCAGGATGCTATAAACCAGAAAAGAAGGTTTGCATTTGAATCTTTTTCATTTGTTGGGTTATGTAATTAGTTGTCAAAATCATAAGTGTGAAGACTGAAGAAACTTTAAGTTAACTCTCCGTCAGTTTATGCTGGGCAGGTAGCATACGGTAAACTCTTGGGAGCTTATTTGTTTGACAAGACTGCCTTCAGTGGAATTCAATCATACAGACCTGTGATCCAAAAAAGTGATCTGAAAAAGACTGAAAACTACAAAGAGCTTTACTTTTATTAAATGTTAGTATGGAGCTTTAAAAAACCTTTCATGAAACTTGCTTAAACATACCATCGTTTCTCTTATTAACCAAGTTTTCTTAATACATTAACATTTAAGGGAAACTCGATTTCCCTGTTTACACTTACTTTAAAGAGTACTCCGGCAATTTTATGTTTAAAGTTGACAATTAAACCTGTTGTTTAGCCTCTGTCATGATGGACCAGTCAGGTCCAACATCCTGTGCTTTGCTGTGACAGATGGGGATCCAGTCAATGCAAAGATATATTGCGCTATGCAGCATAATAAAGGAGGTTTAAATTGGACTATGATGAGCTGTGAGCTGCCAGTACCACACTGTAGTAAGTATGGTTTGGCAGCAGTGAGTGACAGATGGGGCTGCAATTTACTCCCCATTTAAAGTGCAGTACCTCTCCTAAAGCTTCTCTGTTGTTCAGCTCAGTCTATTGCTAGGTGAAGCTTTTCAAATGAGGCAAAAAAAAATGTATGTCACTTTGCTTCAAGACTCTCTGTTGTGAGATGGTATTGTCTAGTGACCACACTAATCAGTGGTTTATTTTATTGGTACATTAACTCCTACCTTTCCTGAAGTTTGAAAGGGGGTAGGTTCACAATTTTTCAAGTCTGTCTAAAGTTGTGCCCATATGAACATTGCAACCAGTTTTGCTTGCTGTAATCATTCCCCCTGTTCATACTGGACATTCAAAGATCCTTTCCTAAGGTGCTTTCATTGTATGTGATGGGGGACAAAATCTACAGTCTTTGTTCTGTATAAAAATGAATTCAAAAGCTCAGCTGAAGCTAAACTAATACCAAGTAGGTATTTGCTTTTAGTCCAAAATTTGCTCTTAAAACACGTCGTTGCAACTGCGCAACACACACACACACACACACACACACACACCACAGCGTGATGTGGGAAAGATCCCCTGTGGTGACTCCTGCTGTGGCCCCCTGATGGGACCCGATGTGATCAGGAATAGGGTGAAATATGCCTACAAATTGTCAAAATTGATCGAACACTTGCTGTTTCCTCTGAAGCCTCGTACGCACACACATACACAAGCCTCTAGTCACACAAATACAACTTTATTGCTATGAATAAAAGGCCAAGGATACATGAAGGAGCTGGAGGGCGCTTGATGAGTCATAACGCAGCAGGGGAAACTATTCATTATCTGTTAATTTGTCCCCAGGAGCTTTTTGAGTTGGAAAACAGTGTTATGGTTACAAAGCCCGTGAATTCAAACATATTTGCTGTTTGGCCCTGAACTGTGTTTGACATCACCTGCAACAAAATGGCCAAATCTGATACTGTTACTGTACATCAAGTTCCTGATTTATACCCCTATCACAACCACAGTTAATCAATGCAAATGTAATCAATGACATTTTTAGATGATATGATTCAAGCTCAAATGAAACGGATACTTCAGGCATTTATTATAAGAAGTTAATGTGCTTTATAAGTTTTTATTAGTTTCAAGGCCAACAAGTTCTTCCCTCTTACCCACTTAAGGTTGAGTCTCTTTTGATATGCAGATAGAAACTAAAGAAGAGATAAACAGTGCGGGGATCGCTTCTCAGTTGCAGTTTGTTGTCTTCAGGCAGCAAGCTGTGTTGACTAGTCATCATTGCTCCAGTGACTTAATCCACAGAGCTGTTTTCTGGCCGCTGGTAGTGGAGCATGCACAAGAGACTGTTGTATTTCTTGAGTCTTGCATCAGAAGAAATACATAACACATGGCTCTCAAGTTAAGACTCAACCACTGTGGTAGATCCTACCAAGGAAAAAAAGTAGAAAAAATTGTTGGTAATGATCACCACCTCTGCTTGGTTGGTGTCTTTTGGCGTCCACGGGTCGCCTTTCAACTTAACATTAATAGCCTTTGTTTTTTGTACTTATTAAACAAACTAGATGTAACGTGTTCATTGGTGAGCATTTAAATGTGCTGGTAGGCAGATTTTGTTACCTTTGGACAGAGTTAGGTTAGCAGTTTCCCCCTGTTTCCAGTCTTTAGGCTAAGCTAAGCGAACTAGCTGCTGGCTGTAACTTTATATTTAACATAAAGACATCAGAGTGGTATCAATCTTCTCAACTAACTCTGGGCAAAAAAGCCTAAGAAGTATGTATTCCAAAATGGTGAATTACTCTTTTAAATTGACTTAGATGCATACAATTACAAAGTATTTTTTTGTATTTAACTTAACCTCAACCATAACGGTGGCAGGTCAGAAAACTGTCATATCAATATATATTTACAGTATTTCTCTAAACACCAGATCAGACATTTGTATGGGTCAATTTGGAAGGCACTTTCAAACAACGTTTTTTGTTTGGAGGACTTGTTGAAAGTGGTTTGGAAAATGTTGCTAAATTATTGGCTTGTTAACAACCTGTCCTATCTTCTAACCTCTCATTTCACCATTCTCCCAGATCTCAGAAATTACCTTCGTTAGTAAAATGTCATCACAACCAATATAAATAGAAAACCACAAAATGTATCACCTGCAGAGTTATCCTCTAAGCTGGAACATGAAGGTTTACTGTTTACAGTAGATGAGGTGCTTGTGTCTCTGTGAGCTGCTCACTTAATAGCCGACTTCAGGAGGGATGGCACTGTGGCCATTAAAGTTTAATATCCTCATTTGGTCACTGTGAGTAGTATAACTGGCAGGCAGCAGCTCTACCTTGCTCACCTCCTGTGGCTCATTACTAGTAAATCAACCTACGGGCACCATAAAGGCTCCCAATTGTAGATCCAAGAAGGATGCTGGCTGGTTGTGACCTTTAGTAGGTTTTGTATTAAGGTTTTTTGATTTGATTTTTCTAAATTAAAGTTGAGTGACTTGCAATTGGAGCCATTCTCATGAAATAGGGAAAATAAACAGCCAGAGTGGGAGGTGGAAGCTGTCTGACTGAAGTAGGTTATAGTCTGCAGCATTACAACAACCATTTGTTGTACTCCCTGTAGTGTGCATTGTCTGATTATTATGACAAGGTGTAACACATGAGGAAAGTTTTTCAGGTAAACAGGGTTTACTCATGTTTCCATCCACACAATAGACTCCTCATAATACTTATGAGGAGACACTTTAGAGAGGAAATTGTGCTTCATGCTGTTTTGAGTTTCTCTGGCAGTGTAGAAACAGCAGCAGTAATCCTATCATGAGGTTCTCTGAGGACTTAGATTTGTTCCTTCATGTGGATAGTGTTTACCTTGCCAAACAACACCTGAGGCACCAAGATCTGCTGTTTATCCCCCTGGGGGAGGTGTTGTGATACAGTGCGGGTACAGTGCTCCATATGCACTGCAAGGAGGTGTGTGTTTATGTTTGTGCATGTGAGGATAGATTCTATACAACCGCACTTCCTTCAGCAACTATTTCTGTTTTCTTTCTCTCTCTCTCTCTCTCCCTCTGAGACTTGCAGATAACTAAATGGCTATAGCAAAAGTGTTTCCAGAAAGTGTCATTGTTTCCTGAGCCAGTGTTGAGGGGAGATTAAAAATAATAAGTAGTGGTGCCATTAGAAGTGGCGGCAGGCGACAAAACATTCATTCCAGTTTGTTGTTGAACTGCTACTCTGCCACTCTGCAGGGACTGATAAAAGTTATACTGCTGGCAACCCCTGTCTCTATGCATTTATGCTTACTTGGCTCTTAAGGACAAGACATAGTGGTTTTCGAATGGCAAATATATGAACTTATTGAAATGCTCCCTTAGTTACTGTTGCTATGCCTGTCAACTTTTTACAGCACATAATGCAGTTTACAATGACAGCGGTGGCATATTTACTACTACTACTAATTTTTGAAACATGTCTTCAATTTCATATGGAAGTAGACAAAAGAAGGCTTCTCATTTCCAGCTGACGACTGGGGACTGCTATAAAGACAGCTGCTGCAATCAGATTTGATCAGGAGCTAACGTAAGCACTAAAACAAAAAAAACATTGGTTGAAAATTTTTGTCACCACCTGACTTTTTCTAGCCCAACAAAATGCCTTTAAAAAGGCCTTAAATATGCATATCATGGCTCCATGATATAGTGCAAAGAGACTGAAGCTAAAGCTAATCCAAGGTCAAAAGTTAGCATCCTCATCAGATCATGATCCATGAGACATGGAAATAAAGAGACCGCATTGTTTTTGTATTGTGTAAGTAAGATTAGGAAAAATGTAAGATCAGATTGTTATTTTGTGTGTAACGCAACACTGTTTACATACTTGGAAAAGTAAAGCAGAGGTTATATGTATTCTTTGCTTGCATTTTCAAACAGTGTGTTTCACTTTTAACATTACAAGAGAAAAGGCTTTTAGGGTGAGGACTAATCGATTGTGTTAATGAGTTTGACTGATGTTGCTGGCGTTAAAAATCCAGAAAAAGAAATCCAAAGCTTGACAGACCATTCTCGGGGGAGGGGTCTGGGAAATGCTCAATTGTGTACCTCTTAATGGATTATTGCCACTCTTTGATATTTTGTGATTTGTAACATCACATTGATAGCCAATGGGCACTGATATCAGCAAGACTCATCAAATACAGCTGCGTAAAGAAAGATGTACAACTGGAAAGGTTTATTCTATAGCATTTTATGCTTGCTATTGGCAGGTAATTAAGTTTTTACGGTGCAGGAGACCTGAGTTCAAGGCCCAGCACCGCAGAACAGTGATGAAGGATGGAAATGGAAACACACACGTATTCATCATAACACTGATTTATTGGGGAATAACCTCTGCGGTCAGCTGGTCAATAACTCACTATTCCATAGGGTCCTGCAGTTTGTGGTGGCTGCATTCAAGTGTTTCCAATAAGAGAGGGTAATGATGAAAAAAGAGTCTCAGGTGAAATATTCATCTTTCTACATTCAGATTTTTTTTTTAGATCATAGAATTATGGGAAATGCATTAAAAGATTTTGTGCGTTGATGGTTCAATAGGAAGTGCAAAGTTCAACTGGAGGTTCGATAATTCAAAGTAGTGAATACTATTTAAGTTTGTTTACTGGACTTATCTAATTGATCCCCCAGCTCTGCTTCGTCATACCAAACTGGCTCATTTTCTGAATGCACACAAAATCTCTGTTTTTCTCTGGAGTCAACTGGACTAAATGTGCTGCTAAATCTGTGGGACTTCAAAGCTGTTTTTCTTTGCTCTCTTGCCAGGGTCATCACAGATAGCCAACTCCTATCTGCCTCCCCAGGCAAGACTTAAAGGTTTGACTGTTGGTTGTTGGTTAGAGTTCAAACTTGGCTTCAACATTCAGCCGACCAGCAGCAGCAACAACTATACACACATGAGAGCCAAGGCAGAGAGAAAAATATGAAAAAGATATATATTGGCAAAACTGCCCTCAAAACACAGAGAAATGGTTGCAAACATCAGAAAAGAAGGTAAGATGAGTCAGTCTGGGGAGTGTTTTAAACTCTAAATATCAGCTTCATTATCAGGGAATCCATTTAATTCATTTTGACTAATGGAAATGGATTCTCATTGGGAGGTCATGACCATTAAAAAGCCATTAAAAACATAATGTAGCATCTATTCATTCACATCATTCAGCTTCATATCTCTCGTCATGTATCAGGTGACATCTACATCCAAGTCAACGCTGCACTGCATTTTACTAACAACAGTCTTCTACATCTCGACACTGACAAAAAAAAATGTAATACCCTAAAACAAAAACCCTGG
The DNA here is from genome assembly GCA_011952105.1 of Coreoperca whiteheadi. Classification (NCBI taxonomy): domain Eukaryota; kingdom Metazoa; phylum Chordata; class Actinopteri; order Centrarchiformes; family Sinipercidae; genus Coreoperca; species Coreoperca whiteheadi. The sequence goes on along the minus strand of CM022480.1, from coordinate 13,337,081 downwards.
GTGTGAGCTCAGACTTAATTAAACCAGCATCACATAGTGATAAGAGCCCAGAGCAATTTTCACACGTACTTACAATAGCTCTCTGGCTCCGAGCCATGTGATTTTACAACATCACTTGCAGCTGTTAGACCGCGGAGAGGTTGTAAAGATTTTGTTTTGTGGTAGCGCCAGGCCAGCGGAGTGGGCTGAACGTGAAGCCTCAGCATGTTGGATAATCTTCAAATAACTTATCTGTCTGTCTTCCAAATATTTATAAAGGAATAGTTCAAGATCTTGGGAATACACTTATTTGCTTTCTTTGCAAGAGTGAGATTTGAAGATGAAAAAAACAGTTCATTCATGTGCCTTGAATATCTCAGCAGTATCTGTCTACAGAGGTTGCCAGATATGGGCTATATGGCGAGCTGAATACAACAAGCCTTTGGGATTCTGCAGTCACTGCTCCCGCTTAACTACCCCAACATCCACACATTTTTACATTTACATATATATTTTGTTTATGTTGAAAAAGCAAGATACATCATGTTAATTGGAAAGCTTTAGAAGCGCTGGTAGGCGTATTTTTTCCACTTTGGATAAAGCTAGGATAGGTCTTCCCCTGCTTCCAGTCTTTATGCTAAACTAGGCTTACAACAGTCTCATTCCGCTCTGCACTGAAAGGAATAGTTTTCACTTTCTTGTCTAGAATTACATGAGAAGATTTAAATCACTCACATGTGTGCACTAAGCATGGAGCTACAGAGCCAGGAGCCCATAAGTTTAGCTTAACATCAGGGGGAAACACCTTGCCTGGCTCTTAGCAAAATTCAAAAATGCATCTACCAACACCTCTAAAGTTCCTTCATTAACATGTTGTATGTTTGTTTGATCTGTACACAAACAGTAATGTAAAACCAGTTATGTAGCATAAATGTTTTTGAGGCCAACATTTTTGTGCAGCGTTTCTGCTTTCGTTTATAGCATGTAACTCCCTGTAAAACCACACGTTTTTACTTTAATGTTTCTGTACGAGTTAAACAAACGAGATCAAACGTATTACTTAGTGAACTTTAAAAGGTGTTTGTAGGAATATTTTGTTCACTTTGCCCAGAGATATGTCCCCTTTCTTTTAGTCTTTTTGCTAAGCTAAGCTAACTCTCGCCTGTCGCCAGCTCCGTACAGACATGAGAGTGGCATCAATCTTCTCACTAACTCCTCAGCAATAAGGTGAATCCCAAATGTCAATCTGTGTCTCTTAACAAATAGATGATGACAGTGGTATCGATCACTACACTACACTCTCATAAAGAAATCAAATAACCATGTTTTTCAAATTTTTCATTGTTGATCTGTTCCTTTGAATAAAATGGTGCATATAGGTGCTGTTTTTGCACGTCAGATGTTTATCTACTAATCCAACGTCAGGGTTAGTTTTGCCTGGATACTTATATACTGACTTCTTTCTGCATGCTGAAGGTTTAATTAGTGTAGATAGTACCCAGACATAAAAGGTAGTTCATTGACCTACCCACTTATTGACACAATACAGTCTGTAAGTCTTTCTGTAGACACCATTTTCTCCTCCTTTACTCCCAGCTTCCTAATTGAGGCTCTGGGCCGAGGTGAGCTGTTTGGAGGTGCACTCATTGTGCCTGCTGGCTGACAGCGCTGAGCCATCGAACCTCTCAGTGAGCCAATGATCCGTCAGTCTGTCAAAAGGCTACATCCCCCAGAACGCACACTGCCCCTGCTCCCCATCTCTAGCCTATCATTACCACATCCATTCCCTCAGTCAGTCCTGTCGGTGTGTTTTCGTCCCCCCCACTCAAACCTGCATCAAAACATACGGCCAAAATATTGCTCCTTGCCTGTTGTTGCTGTTGATGGTGTTGAAACGGTGCTATTCTGGCCTGTCACTCATTCTTTCTCTTTCTGCCTCTTTCACTCTCTTTTAAAGCTTATTCACTCATAAAGCCGTGGTCCATTCTTTATTTTTGCCTCTTCTTCTATAAATCACCCACGGTCTTTGTCTGGGGGCAAAAATCCTTTCCTATTCTTTCAGGGATTTATAGGGGGATGTGTAATGGAATTCACCATTACACCAATGGGAGCTCCTTTCCCAGCTCTGCACCCTCACTGTGAATGGGAAATGATTAATATTCCTCCTCCATCCATCTCCTCCTACCCATTGGTGCCTCACTGCCTTCCCCCTACCTGGGACCCCTCTTACTCCAAACTGAATTACGCTCCAGCTACACTTCATCCCTTTCCCTCCCTCTCACACAAAAACACTTTACTTTTTGCTCTATTACCTTTTCTCTCTGTCTGTTTTCTCTCCCTCTCTTTGCTTGGCTCTATGAATCTGACAAACTCTGACAACCATTAAAGTAAATCATTGTTGTGACTGTCTTGTCTCAAATCCTGTTCTCTAAACTATCTCTGCTGTATGTTCAGCTCTTTCCACGACCACAAGGATGACCTCCGTAAGCGCCTGTCGTACACCACCCACAAACTAGAGATGGTGGAGACGGAGTTCGATTCCACTCGGCAGTACCTCGAGACAGAGCTGCGCCGGGCCCAGGAGGAACTGGAGAAATTTACAGAAAAACTACGCAGGTGTGTGCGCACGTGGGCATGACTCTGTGGGCAGCTTACTTTTTTATGTATCCATGAACTGTCAATTCCCCACCAGGAACAAACCCACCAAAGTCGTGCTGTGATGTCAAGGAACTTGGGTTAGGGGATAGATGAAGAGTGTTTTCACATGCTGCAATGTACAATTTAAAGACCATGACAGTGGTGCTCAGCTCATGGGCAACATTAAGGCTACCTCATGCGATATCGTGCAACCGCATCTAAAGGCTAAAGTGTTTATAGCTGTTCCTAACGGCCACACTCAATGGCAAGGTAAAAAGAGGGGCCCCAATAATCACTCAAATGAGGATAACAGCGCACACTTTTGGGCAGTGCTTCCTGAGAGTGTTGCACTCATTTATATAGACAACAAGTGATGGGAGGTAGTTGTGTAAATACCTTAAAAGGGACGTACCCCCTGCCCCCCCCCCCACAATTGTGACATTGGAGAGGCGTGAGGGTAAGGGGTATCAGATGCTGTTCGATGATTCGACAAGCCGGGAAAAACATACTTACCGCACTAGCCCTGTCCAAGGACTGCACATTATTGCACTGTTTATTATTCCTTAAACCATAAAAATGTTAAAGTGATCCTTCTATGTATGATGAAAAAAGATTCCCATTTATGATGAATATTGATATGTATGCTCATATATACCTTTTGGCTCTTTAACAGCTTTTGCCAGCGTGATATTTTGTCAGTATACAGTTTTTTGGAGCCCAGTATCCCAGAAAAACAAGTCCATTTGGACGATTCCACACATTCAGAGTAGTGTGCCCTGTAGTGTATCTACTATCATGCATGAGACCAGAGTTCATGCCCTGTTACAGACCTGAAATTAACTTTGGCCTTTTTGTTTAACTCTAACCCTGATTGCCTAGTTGTTTTAGTTGAATAACCCTAACCATACCTTTTACTATATTTAATTTGCCATAATCACCAACTTTCCCTGAACTTAACCATATTGTAGTTGCATTGTGCAGATATTGTAAAAAGGGAGAACTTGACAAAACATCATTGAACTTACTGTAATCCGGGGTTTTGCAGAATCATCCAGTATTGATGTTCTTCTTAGGCAATAGGGTTGTTGTTTCCTCAAGGTGTTGGAAGCACCAATTGACCTTATTTTTGTGGTCCTCTGAATGGATAATCTAATTAGCATTTATGTACATGTATATGCTGTCTATGGAACTTGTATGATGATTGTTACATATACTTGATAAAAGTAATTTAGACAAAAACTTGTATTAAATAAGAGATAGTGTGTGGTAATGTCTGCGGCCCTCCGACGCAACTGTCACACAATCCCACACCTCACAAAATGCATGCTTGCTTGTTTATTAACCATCCATAATCACAACAATCCATGTTGTTATCGAAAAATAATAATGGAAAATAATGAAGAATAATAATCATCCTCCCATGAGTGCATATTTTTCACTGAAAGTGATGAAGTGAATCATACCACTTGTGCAATGCCCACTTACAGTATGTCTTTAAATAAAAATATTGTTTTGGGACTGTCTTTGAAAACTTTGGAATAAATCTTAATTTATTACTTTAACATGTAAAAGAAGCCGTAGCCCACATTAGTGGCCTTCCAGCTATGAGTTTTAATTTAGCAGTGTGATGATAACCTCAGAGCAATGAGATTATCTACAAATAGAGCAAACCTTCTGGTCAGACAAATCAGAGTGTTCTCTGTGGCCATGGTATAAATAAATGTGATTCATATGCTGTTTAAATAAACTTGAAACTTGTCTCTGGCTAATAACTTGGAAAGCAGACAGTGTGGCTGCCTGGTGGACGAGGCATTTGCTTGTGCCCAGGGGACTTTCTCGCCCTGAGTCTGATCCTCTCAGATGGATCCTGCACAAATCCATCTTTTTTTGTTATGATTGGCAGAACCCAATCCCAACCCCCTCTTCCTTATTTGAACCATCTGGATGATTGGTTGAAGACAGTGCTGCCTGACAAACTCAGGTCTTATGCTCCTTTTAAATGAGTAACAGCATGATGTTGCTCGTAATGACGGGTTATGTTTGTTCTTCATCAATCAGTAAACCACTCTCTTCTGGTCTCATTGTACCCCGCTTAAATCTCTTTCAGGTCTTTGTTTTATGATTTGTCTTTGCTTTTTGTCTCCACTACCCACGCTCTACATATCTGTCTGGTTAATGGAGCCATAAATGCTGGTTTATCAACACTCTCTTTAGACCCGAGAGCTAATGTGAAAATGTAATACTGAACTGAGAGGTGACATGATAAAACACCAGGAACAAGTTAACAAATAGAGAGTCGAGGTCCTGTTCCATTATGCTCCCTAATGCACTGGAAGTCTACCAAAGAGCAATAGGAGAGGAGAGAAATAAAAGGAGAGGGAAAGAGGAAAAAGTCATGAAGAAAGGAACAAGAAAGGGAATTTAAAGAGAAGTCTTCGGCTGCAGAGTCGGTGCTACGGCTCTGCTTGAGCATGTTTACCAATTTTCTATCATAAAATATTTAAGGGTTTACAGTTTTTTATGATCACATTAAATGTTTTTTTCTTAGTATCCCCTGCTGTGGTACTTAAACCTACCATCAACCCTTTTTACCGTGTTTTGGCTCAGCAGATTTTTATCCTGACTGATCTTCAAATCTGAGACAGAACTTAAAATATCCTGCAAATCCCCTCCGAGATTCTCCGTCAGTGCCCTGATCTAGTAATTTATTTACTTCTCTGTCTAAATTTATGTGGAGATTACTGGTGCTTATTCAGCTGTATGAACAGTAAAACACTCTTTAGTCATGTGATTAGCATTTTTAACAAGGCATAATTCTGCTCTGTTCTTTCAGGATCCAGAGTAGCTATGCAGCGCTTCAGAGGATCAACCAGGATTTGGAGGACAAGATGCACAGGACGGTAAGAGGCTCCTGCTGAGGTGTTTGCCGTTTTAACCGGAACTATCAAATCAGTTTCCAACAAAACATTGATATTACCAGATGTTTCTTTTTAAATACAGCAACCTTTACCTGACATATGCACTTTCTCAGCACCACGTTTGTGCATTTCCCCACTTGCGTACCCCAAATGCCCATTACAACCACAGTCTTCTCTTATTGAGGGAAGCAAAGGTTAGGGTACAGGGTTAAAAGGTAATATTTGTTTTATTAACTGTTAACTGAAACCATTTGCTGCCATTAAGTCTTGTACTGTATGAAAAACAACTTTCACAATTATCATCACAGTGACCTTCAGTTTATTG
>CM022480.1:13290036-13331079 GCA_011952105.1 Coreoperca whiteheadi | reverse complement strand
TAGGAGCAGTGGTGTAAAGTAACTTATGTTTACTTAAGTATTTTACATAAGTACTGTTTTGAGGAACTTATACTTCCACTTTATGCTGCTTTATGCTTCTACTCTACTACATTTGAGGGACATGGGGTATTTTTTTATACTTCGCTACATTTATTTGACATATAAATTTACTTTGCAGATTAAGATTTTGATCTAAAACATGTGATAGGCTCATAAAATTTGATCCATTGTTGCAGATTAAACTATCCAGCAGTACATTTAATAGTAAAATTAGCTCCACTTCAACCAGCTACAGCATAAAATTGCTGCTTACACATTCATGCGTCAGTAATTATAATCCAGTAATTGTTTGCATTGATATAAATGCAGAATCCTAATGGTGTCTGTACTGTACATACCACAGAGTTCCCACTAAGACTCTCATAAAAGATCTATGAAGGTGATGGGGATTTGTGAACTCAGCCACATGTTGCACATACACACTCACATACATAGAGCTAAACAGCTTGTGACCCAAAGCTTGACATGGAATCGTTTATTTGAGAACATGAAGTCCTGTAATTATTCACAGTTTGATTTTGCACGAAACTCTTCTTCTTTCCCTGTTAGATTACACCAGTTGTTGAACAAAGACAGCCAAGAAAAAGTTGTTGTCTTGGCAGCAAATGTGTCCTCAGCTCTGCACTTTTTACTGAGAACAATTTACGATCCTTTCTGTCAAATCATGTTAGAATTGAGTCTAAAAAAACACAGCAGGTAGCTTGAAAAGAAAATATATGGCTTACATAAGTGCAGTAAAGTTGCTAGTTCCAGATGTTTTTTATCCACTGTATAACCATTTCAAATATTTCTTCTAACTATATCCTCAAGAATCTCCTGGATATTTTGACAAAGTTTATGTTATGTCCATCAGTTTTAGTATTTCAACCTTGTTTCTGAGAAATCATGTTTTTTCCCATCATTTTGGTATGGTGGATGGTTCTAAATACTATAAATCCCAAGAGTCTCAGCTGCTATTGCTCAGAGAAGAAGCCTGTCAGAAAACTGGGAACAAAACACTACCCAATAGTTGCTGAAATCATCAAAAAATTACCCTGATTCTGACAGATAGCACATTTAAACTGACGATCATCATATTATCAGGTTTCATCAAAGTGTAGACTTTAGCTGATCATCAAAACTAGTAGATTTAAAGATTAGTGATTGGATGCTTCTTGCCAAAATGTTTCATGTCAGTTGTAGTTTTCCTCTTTCCATAATTTTTGTAATGTACATAAGTGTGTACCATTCACTTCTTATTAAAAAAAATGATATTTTGCAATCTGAGGAACTGTTTTTGAAGAACAAAAATGTAGCTGCCAAGTCGCAAAATGTCCATAATGCACATATCTGCATAAATGTTCACTAACAACGTAATTCATTTGTTTTCCTACAATATCTGCTCGTAGTAACAAAAGCATGATTAGCTTTTTTTGTGGTTAAATTTAGGCACTCACAGCGCTTGATTAAGTCAAGGGAAAGATCCTGGTCATGGTTAAATACTGAAAAAATCAGCAGTGACATGAAGTATGAGACACAAAGTGATTAATTAATTACCATTTCAACAAAGAGGAGAGCTTCTGTGAAGTGCTCCAACTGCCAGTCACCTAAAACTGAATATATGCAAAACATTATGAGGACTTTTACATCCCAACCCCTAAATATCATAAAACACGTCTCCCACTTCGAAACTCTTTTACACTGTAGATGGACAAAAGTGTCTGCCAAATGAATGTAATGTAATGTAATCTGCACCCACTCACTCAAACCTAGATCAATGATTGTATTATTAAGTGTTTGGAACCATGCTGAGAAGCCTTGGCCTCTTTGGAAGGGAATATAACTGGAAAAGTGCCAGACTGGAGTCTAAAGCCGAGTGGCTGGAAGAGAGGCAAAACATTGAGAAATACACAAGCTTCAGACCCTCAGATACAGTGATCATAATAAATGACATAATGATAAACTATGGTTTAATACAAACAGATAATGTAAGCGTGATGATGACATTTACGCTCTTTGCTTTCTTTCTCTCCAATTCTTGTCTAAGAAATGAGAAATCTACTATAATCGATTTGAACACACCTGTTTAGCTGCAGAACCACTCTCATCTCTCTCAAAGTAATTACATGATCAGAGACAGGGAGCACAATCAATGTCCAAAGTAATTCGTCTTACCAACCATGCAACCCCATTAGAAAACTATTATAAGTAACTGCTGTTCTGGTCACCTCAGCAGCAGCTGTACAATCTCATCAAGTTGGGAGGTTCCTTGAGCATTTTCCCCCTCGTAGCTTCTGCTTCAGGATTTATCCGCTACAAGATGAGCCTGCTCTACAGCAAAGTCCATCCTCATGACTTACAGTATCTTGACTGAAGTGGATCGTAATCTCATCAGAGGATTGATTCATAGGACTTGTCTGCCCAACACACACACAAGTCTGTGTGTTTCACAAGTAGTGAAATAAAACGGCATATTTGTATGGTGTATTCTACTTTCCTGTCCATTTCTGTTAAAATGAGCAAATGTGTTATAGGAACCATGTGACATTTTAGGATATAATTGCTAAGAGTAAGATGAAGAGAAGATTGAGCTCTCATCTCATCTCCTTTTCTACCGCTTGTTCCCGTTAGGGGTCGCGGGTGACTGGAGCCTATCCAAGGGACTTTGGGCCTTAGGCGGGGTACACCCTGGACAGTGACCAACTCGTCGCAGGGCTGACACAGAGACAGACAACCATTCACTCTCACATTCACAAACTAGGGGCAATTTTTTAGAGTTGTCAATTATCCTACACATGCATGTCTTTGGACGGTGGGAGGAAGCCGGAGAACCCACGGTAACACAGGGAGGACATGCAGACTCCACCCAGAGAGATTGTGTGATGTTGGTCTGGTCCGGGATTCGACTGTAAAACCACAAATGGTTGTTTTTACGTTTCCGTTTGTGTATTTAACAAATGAGATAAAACTTAATTAGTGCTCTTTTTAGAGAAGCTTGACTTTGAGAAGACATTGGACAATAAGCCAGGCTAGCTGCTTCCATATGCTAAGCTAATTGACACCGAGCTCCATGCTTAAGACAGGAGAGTGTTATCAATCTTCTCATCTCACTCTAGGCAAGAATATGCGTATTTCAATTTAGCTTTCCAGAAGCGATGTCCCAGTTCATACCATGTTCATTTTAGGTGATTTCGCACATTTTGCAATGCCGGACGTGGTGTGCAATTATATAGCGTGGTTGAATGCATGTGGAAGTTGGTGCTCGTACATATTCATGAGGAAATCAATGATGTCGAATAACAACGCAAGGGAGCCCCTTGTGTATAAATTGCTGATATGGGCATCTACACACTCGTTAGAGGAACCTGGGTCCAACATTGACCACAACTAGAAAAGCCTTGTTAAGGCATCAGTTTTTGTTGTGTTAAGGTGTAGAAATATTTTGTGTTAAATCTCTACAGGTTAACACGCATTTTAATCTAGTCTAAACAAGAAATCTTTTACACCAGTACTCTTTCTATTCAACATCCACGTTTTTTTTCTATACTCGTCTACGTGTTCACAATCCATAGCTACTTAAGGGAAAAAAAATTACGGAAAGTAAGATAGATCAGGTACGTGTCCGATTAGTAATGGATTAATCTATTACTCACACCAATTTCTACAAGACACCTCTATTTGTAATTTGGGTGAATTGACCCTTTAAAAGTAAGCAGAGGCTACAGTGAATAGCTATATTTTGATTTCCAGTAGATAATGGAGATTTCCTGGATGAATTTTTCTGTGAACTCAGGCATGGTGTTGGACCAGTGAGGCGTGACAATTGTAATAAATCACCCCAGATGTGAAATACAGTAGTGTCTGCCATTTACAACAGCAACTGTCTGGCATTATTTGCAGCCTATTATTTGTGATACTTCAATGTTATCCTTCTTGCTTTGTCAAACCATCAATACACTGAGAGACTAAAATCTCTTCCCATCTTGGATCATTCCTCTCATACAGTACACACACATCGACAGTCATGTGAAAATGATTTTGATAACTGTTGTCTAGCAGAGAGCCTTGGTGTAGCGAATCGGTCTTCGTGGCAGGAAACTGTATGGGATGTATTTCTTGTTTTTTTTTTTAGGCAGGCCTCATTGGGATTGCCATTTCTTTTGATGTCATGTCATGCACTGGCATTTCAAGGGGGAAATATGTTCCTTTGTAGAAGACAGTCCAGGCAGACAGGCAGTGACAAAGGCAGCTCCAATCACATCAGACATGTAATTAAAAGTTCTGAGAGGCCCGAACTGGCAAGGTCAACTGAAAAACAGCGAAGAATAAAACTATTTCGTAAAGAGCAAAGCAAGAGATTAAAACCTGGAGGAACTGACAGATGCACGTAGTGATGACATTGGAGTAACCGTACTCAATGTGCATGAAAAGGAAACCGTCTGCGTTTTGATCTGTAGATAAACAGTGCTGCAGATGAAGCTGTTTGTATAGATGAAGTAATACATTATGCCTTCCCCTAAAAAAAAAAAATCACATTGCTGAAAGATAACTCTGGCAATGTCGGTGATGGACTAGTTATAAGTTTGTGCCTATGAGACTGTTTAGTATGAGTTTAAATTAATCTTTGAGCCTCTTCTGAGACATTGCTGTTGCAAGCAGAAAATACATATTTGCATACAATTGTTAGTCAGGTAGCCTTTTTGTCTGCGGTACCCAAAATATATCAGAGAGACTGCATTTGAATATGGAATTTTAAAGATTCAGACTGAACACAGACTGTAATAAACCTAATAAACTATAGTTAGGTAAACTACAAATACTACTAATTGTATAATGGGCTATTTATTATGATATGAGTAATTTATATATAGTATTTGATCTTATTTTTTCCACAAATACAATTCTGTTAGAAGATGTTGGACTGTAGCTGTGAAGGAGCTGCACGTGGTGCTGAAGGTTATCGTTTCTCTTAATCCTTCGGCAGTTTCAGCTAACTAACAGCCACCCTGGAACTGGCAGGAAATCAAGGGCTTACTCAGTGACTGTCCTCCAAATAAGGGTGATGTCCAGTGTCATCAGAAAGTGTCACCACACTAAACACAGTCCTGCAGTGAATTACTTATAACACATTCAGGAAATATTGTTCACAATCTATTTCATTTAATCAAATATCGGATGATACAGTAACATTGACGTTTATCGCTCATCTTCGAGATCCTTTGGTTGCAAATCAGAATACAGAAGCAACTAAAACATTAACAAGTAAGCATTAAAAAGCATTAAAACAGATATACTGTAAATACATAGTATTTCTCTCAGATGTGTTAATCCCACATGTATCGTCAACCGTACTTTACTTGAGTAAGTCCATTTAATGCTGTGGGTTTATAAACATTTAAACTCAATAACCTTTTGATGGGCATTTGTCATTATTTTTCATATTTTATGGACTAAATAAATAATATCCCAATCGAAAGTTTGATCAATAGAATAATCAATAATGAAAAATTATTATTAGGTGTAGCCCTGCTCAAAGCATCTCCTCAAGTGGCTGCATGGCTAAATTTCTATCCGGATGTATCAATCTATCACCTGTTATAACCAATCAGAATTATTTATGTGTTATTCATGAAACACAGAGGGGCTCAGTCTAATCTCTGGGGACTCTGATCGGTTTTCTTGGCCAAAGCCTCCATTAAAAAAACATCAAGATGATCAATATTATCTGATTCGGGATCAATGCAATTTAGCTGCTTAGTTTATCATGCATGGCAACATCAAACCAGTAATTGTTTGTGCAGCTGACATCAATCTAAAACAGGGAACGATGGAATATGCTGGTGCAATAAATAAAATAAGAGGAGAATTTTGAGTATATAAACAGAACATGAACATTTGAAATAATTGGTTCAATAAGGAGTGTGTGGTTGGTGAACAGAGTAATCATAGACACCTGAGGTAGAGAAGTATTTATTGTTGTTTAGATACTGGTGGTGAGTGAGGGACACGTGTGAGGAACCCTGTTGTGTCGGTGTATGAATGTGTTGCTCTGTATATGTGTACCTCCCTGCACGTGTTGCTCTCTGCTCTTCAGTGAGCAGCAACAGAGGCCTGCAGTGCACTAATTAGTGCCATTAACACTACAGCCGTTAATCATAACTCTTCAATGTAAAAGTGTGAATTACACATGGGAGAGTACCACCATAGTGAAACCCGGCCAATGTGATGCACATAATTACTCACTCCTGTTTTTTTCTGCAGCAGAAAAACAGTGAATCTTCTTGTTTCTGATATCGTTTCAGTGACTTTTCATTTATTCTTGGTCAATTATGTAAACTAGTAATAATGCAGTTGATAGCAGGGGATTTTAACACATGAGAAAGGTCTATTAATTTGTTAAAGAAAACTTAAAATTTTGAGATATAAAGGATAAGACGTTGTAAAAGCATTTGAAAGGCGTTTTTCAGACATCCAGCTCACGTGCTCTGACAGAACAGTCCAGCTGTATACACTGGTCACATAACGCATGCAGGTTCATCACGAAGGGTATTTTTCTTCAGTTAAGTCAATTTTCTTGAGTTTTACGCGTTAACTACTGTGAATGCATCTTGGGCTCAGAGTGCTGCCAAAACGCGGGTAACCTACACTCAATATTGTGGTGAACGCATCACGAACACATACGGAGGACTGAAGCTGCTACTGCAGCAGATCAACACCAACAATGAGTTGATCCTACTAACAAGTATCGTCTGTATATCTAAAACCTGTTATGTCTCCAAACAGTGATCCACACCTTTGCACTGAGTGACATGTTTGTTCATGATGATTAACATGGGAACTGTGGTTTATTCAGTCAATCCGACATTCACCATCCTGCTGCCGTAAACTCTCTAGTGCATCTCTAGTCTATTAATTCCTGGCTGAAATAGTTCCCTACAATTGCATTATTTAGTCATTTTTGTGTAGCGTTTGCTAAAGACCTACAGTGCCCAACTGTTTTGGGAAACTACTTAACCTTTTTGATAATGAAACTGTATATTTGTGACCCGTTTATGACATTTAAAAGTTGAGGGTTTGGTGCTAAGGGCCGAACAGGATAGGGTAGTTGAAAAGTATTTTGAGACGGATTAACATGTTGTTGGTCGTGATGTTTTCATGGGATTTGTTCACTTGACTGAAATATATAGAATTACAACCTATAACTGTAACTGTTGGAAGCAAACAGCAACAATTTTTTAACAAAAAACGTCAGTGTTTGCTAATTTTTCAGGTTTGATTACCCAACAGTGTAGCCCATAAATGCAATATTTTTGGCATCCGCAAAGCAATAGCGCATTAGGAAGGAAGAGTATCCAAACAGTCTGTGATCACACCTGCATCAATAACATAACTTTGACCCCCCAAAAGAAATAACAAATCTATCTACCAATTAGGATTACATCGTGTATCTCAAGCTAGTTTTATGCTCCTCCTGTTGACATGAAAGGTAAAACAATGAAATAAAAACTCACTATATGCTTTAGAAAATGGTCACCTGTCAACTTTCATCTCAACCAGGCACAAACTCAGGCGTATTTGCAGTAAATATTGTTAGTTTCACGTGATCTTGACAGTAATCACTTTGGGTCTTCCAGAGATATAATCCTGCCTCCACTGTGTCCATTGAGGTGACCAACTTGTTCCTGGTTTCTGAAACCTGTTACTCACAAGATTTGTACAGGAAGGTGGTTATCCCCCCCATCCCCAAATAAGACTGTATTTAAGTGGATTGGAGTTTTCTTCTCTCCTCCGTGAACCGCAGTCTTCAGTAATTGCATCTCATGGGATTTAGGCTTCATTTCTTGTCCAGTGAGGAGGCAGAATCTCCAGCAGAATGCGGAAAACAAATTGGGGGCGTCTAAGAAACACTGACATATCTTTTCACTTTTTATGCACTGTGCACTCAATTCAACAAATCCTCCTGTTCAATAATTGAAACGAGCTCTACAAAATGTGTTTTGTTGTTGTTATTGTTTTGTTCCATTACATATCTGCTTTACAGCTGAGTCAGGATTTAAATGTGTGTTTAAATGTCTCAGTCATCTAGCTGCCCAGTAAATAGAAGAAACTTGCATATACTGTGCGGTCAGAAGACAAAAAAGGCATGCAGTGAGTCTCTGAACTGGTAAAACACCATATCCCTCCTCCTCTACTGGGTCAATTTCCTGAAGATAAATTTGCATATTAATTTTCCTTGATGCTGTTCTCTTATATGTGTGGCACCAACTGATAAGAACTTTTTGGTGACAGCCTATGTATCCAACACAGTGTGACTAGAGGAGAGAGCAAAAATCAATGTGCACTGCTGTGATTCTTCTGCCGGCCATAACGCTGCAATTAAAATTGCACCTCCTCCCTCCCTCCAAAGTACAGTACAAGATCATGCTCATCATATCAAGCCTATTAAGTTGCTCTCTTTTCATTTTTAATCTATAGGTAGCCTCTGTTTCTCAATTTTGCCTCTAATCATATGCAAGTGGAGTATCACTATGTTAGAAGATCCAAGAGATTACTGGATATATGAAAGTTATCAAAGTCAACGGCTATGGTGAGGGGAAAAAGATGACTTCTGGCTTCAAAGTAGCAGATTATTTTTGAAAATGTACAACGCTTTCACGCTTTGCAGCACTAAAGGTCGCTTTAGCTGGCAGTACACCATACATCTCTCCAAGTTTGAAATACAGCTTTTACAAGAGAGATTTTAGAAATGACAATAATCCGATTATTTTATAAGATTGATGTCCAATGTTGCCTTTATGACAAATAATACCTTAATATCAGTTCTTTCTTCCGTTCATTATCTAAGCTATAGAAGTTTAGAAGACACAAGTGGTTTACAGTTTTTGAAGATTTTACATCACACTTGTATTTAGAAGACACGAGAACAAAAACAGCAATGTATTAGGCTACGATGCTATTATGTATATTCATATCTGAGTGAGAAATTGTCTTTGATCCAAAAATACATAATTTTAACAAAGACAGAACAGGGTGCAATTGCATATTTTTGCTTTAAAATGCCCCAATGTGGTCATCCACACAGTCAGCGTCGCAAAATATGAATAGAAATCCAGAGTAATGAGCTAGAGGGAGAGTGCCAGTGAGCTACATGTCTCAACAGAAGATTAATGAGACCCTAACAGAATTGGATTTGAATATCAATGCTGGCCTATTGCTTAAACTGACATCAATTGCCACCTATTAGATTGGCTCTGCACCCCTGTATTTCAAAACAATCACCGCCATTGAGAGATTAGAAGAGAGGAGGGTTGGAGTGCTCAGCGCTGTATCATTTGTCAGCTGGTGCTATGTGGCAGGTTTTAACAATTACGAATGTGTGTGTGTGTGTGTGTGTGTGTGTGTGTGAAACAGAGAGAGAGAATAAGGAAAAATAAAACACAATTTCTTAACCAACAGAAATCACTACTGGCCCCTAGAGGCTGCAATGTTAACTGCAGCTCACGATATAAAGATGTTGGACAAAACAATTAACAAACTGATGATTGTCATAATCTCAATTTAAGGTCCACTTAATCACTTGCTCAGGAGCTTTCGACTATACCTCATGGTCTTCATCAGGAGATTGAGTTTGCTACATTGCCATGAACTGTGTGTTCGAAGTTTACATTATTCTGAGCACCTCTAGGACTATTACCTGTCTGTTTATTGTGTCAAAAATTGTCATATCGAGACATTGTGGTTCTCATGTCGAAAGAATAAATGCCATTTTAAGAAAAGCCTAAATATTTGAGAGCATACACTATTTTTTCTAACATACTAACATTTACTATTAGTTCCAGTGATATGCAAAACTATAATTTAATGGGAAAGCAAGTTTAACATTTAATTATGTATTTCTGAATACTTAAGTAAATATGGTAACATACCGTGAGACCTGCAAGGCGAGGGTCACATGACTGACAGGGGTAGCCAAGCCAGCACTATGGCTAGCAAGCTAATCTGATAGCATGCATGCTATTATTACAATAATAATTGAATAGTTCACACTGGCTGCTGGCTTCACTATGTTTAAAATGATAACATGGACAAATTTCTGTAGGATTTGATTATTGAAACTTACACGTTTGTTGTCTTTTCATTACAGTGGCATTGAGCTGTGTCCTCTTTATTATGTTATTTCACCAGCCAGACATTCTAGAGGGATAATTCTGTGAAATGTGGAACTTTAATACAGAAATGATAAATTATATTGAAGGGATCATTAATTATGGTTAAATTCTGTTAAATAGAAGTACACACGTATGAATATTCATGAAAGTTATAATACTTGGAAGTGAGGTCGACTTGTTACAAGTCATTCGTGAGTCCAGTTCTCCCTTTTAAAAGCAGGTTCATTGACAAGCTTTGTCTTTTCTCCCTGTAATGTACACAGTCTTACTACTTTTTCATGTAGTTTTGTTCCAATGCGTCCATGCAGGTCTCAACAGTCTGTCCCATACTGTAAAGGGCACACTACTTTCTGCAATGGTACTGGATGTAAATTGTGAGGGGCTGAATCATCCAATACGGACATAATTATTTGGGATACTGGGCTGACCCAGGAGACTATGAGGTCACTAACAGAGTTTATCCTGAGGGTAGAACTAAAGTCCACGGGGTCATTGAATTCAAAATGGTTTATCCCCTTGGGAGCAAGAATGTGCACAGAAATTGTCATTCAGTCAATCTATCTCATTAATTGAATGTGTACATGTTGACATTTTAGCCTGCAGATGCTAGATGAGAGGCCTTGGCCACCAAAAATCATAATCCTCGGGGCACTGTGAATATCTGTGCCAAATTGCAGGACAATGTATCCAATAGTTGTCGAGACAAACGTGAATAGACAGGAAGACAGACCAGCCAACCAGAAGACCTCACCATCATTGGGCTCCACTGTTAGTGGGACTAAAATGTCACTCCAGCAGAGTCATTTTGCATTTCTTTGACAGTAATCACTGAAAATAGAACAAGTGTTTAATTTGTCTTTCTTGCTCTCACTCTCTCTCCCTCTTTACTTTTTTCTCTCCTCCTTTATTTCCTTTTCTCTTACTCCCAGAGTAATTGATATGATATGAGCGCTGGCAAGTGTAATCTTCTTTTAATTAAGACCTGCTGCTGGCACTGGCTTCAGACTTCAACTTTGGCTCTCTCCTCTTTCTCTTGCTATCTAAACACTCAACTCTTTCCTCTAACCTTTTACTTCCTGCCCCTCTTGTTATCATCTACAAAGGTCTACCTCTGACATCCATTTTTTTTCTCTCCAATTTCTTTTATTCCATGTCAATTCCTTCTCTTACACTGCAGTCCCACCACCATGAAGAGGAAAAGAGAGCCCTCAGCCGGGAAATCATTGTCCTCAACAACCACCTAATGGAGGCGAAGATCACCATCAATAAACTCAGAGAGGACAACGTGAGTACCCTGGGCTGCATCACGTAATATGGATTCCCTCTGACGCTTTGGATAAAACCGTCTGCTAAATGAATAAATGTAAATGTAAATGTAAATCTCTGTCACCATTGTGTATGTAAGCTCACTTATACAATATCTGAAGTTTTGTGTGTGACGAGACTCCAGCTGAGGTCATTATATTTCACTTAAAAGACCAAAAATTAAGAAAGTAGTCTGGGGCATTCAGGGCCACAGAGAGCTGGGGCCCTGGGGCAGTTGCTTTCTTTGCCTGGTCAGTAATCCAGCTTTGTTTGCACCGAAACAACAGGCTTGGGAGACTCTTCAAAAAGCTCTTCTTCCTGATGGAAACACTTTCTCCTGTCACACTGGCAGCCTTCTCTGTGAACTCACTATTTCCAAAAAGTCTCATATCCACTGTATTTCTGCAACATCCCAGATATTTGTGCTTCAAGGAGCCACAGCAGATAGGGGAATTAACTCTAAGCCACTGGGTGTTTTATAGTGATTATACTGAAATCGATGGGCATCCTCAGGGCTGCCAGAATTTGGAGCCGGGGCGGCGTGGATTTGAGCTCAGGGGCATGTGGCAATCTGGTGCCTCACTTTCTTTGAAGTGACTTTACTGGTATTTCTACTGGGGGCTTCAGGTTAGGTTAGATTTTCTATTTGGTCTATGGCAGTTTTTAGCACTTCTGAGCTATAAAATATTTTGACAATCCCCTCAGATCCAGCCAGGCTGATTGGAGTCAGGGTTCATTTTGAGTGGGAGGAGAATTTGTCCCATCAGAGCCAGCAGTGAGGCAGGCCCAAGGAGCAAACTTTGAATTTACGGCTTATAACACGGGATAAAGTAAATAACCTTCTGAATGTGTCATGCCAGAGACCAGAAAAACAAATGCATGATATTGAATAAAATGTGCTGTATTTGTATTACTCTTAAGTGATAAAACCATTCAACCTACATTTGGTAATTACCATAATGGGGCTAACAGGCAGACACCCAGGGGCCCAAGGGCCAGGGGTTTGCCTGAAGTGTCTGCTAACGTTCCTTGTTGGAAATCAAACAGCTACAAAGAGACAAAAAAACGCCCACAAAGAGATACAAATACAGATGCGACCTTCTCGTTTTGTGTCTCTTTCAGTCTGGATCTTGTACTGTGAGGGCCTCCCATCCCTTCTACATAGGAACATGTCTGTGCCAAGGGGCCCATTGTCTCATAATCTGCACATGCTTATTACTAGTTATTAGATTGCATTAATACCATGTTTATACAAAAACATAAGCAACCTAAGTACCACTTATTACAAAAAAATTATTATTTAATCTTGTGTAATGAGAACAGTTCACAATTGTGACTAGGCTACTAGCCTATATGCAACGAGCGTATAGCTTCATTTGTCCTACTACTCATAACAAAGCCATAACATTTAAGTTAAGCCTGCTACGTTAACCTTTGATATCATGAAGACAGCAACGTTAACCATAGCGAGCTGTCAATAAGAAAACAACACGACATTATTAGGGACAGAGCAAGGCACAGGCCCAGTTTCGGTTATATTCCTCCTTGTCCACTACTGAAGGGTGTTGCTGTCTGCCATTTCAACAGTGACTGGTTGTTGAAACTGCCTGATTAAATAAAGATTACATTTCGATTAATGACAGGTTTTTGGGACTGTTCCAACGCTTTGCATTGTGGGACACAATAGGCGAGGTAGACTGGTCCGATGCATACTGTAGATTTTTTCCAAATCAGTGCAAAATAGAATACAGCCAACGTGTTACGACCTCATCATAAGACCTCACCAAAACTGGCTTGCCACCTGCTGGTGGCTGCCATTCACAAGAGAAACACACCACACAACTCAAGTTAACTAAGGCATCACCAGGTCTCAAAGGTCTATTTGAACTGTCCACAAAACCTAGAGGGAGCCCAAATTTCCTCTGGCGACAAAATGAAAAATACAGGGACTCAAAAAGCAGTCAATGGTGGGGGAGCTGAAACTGTCAAAGAGACGGAAGTATTGTCAGGGCTGTGGTGTGATAGAGGCACAGGGAGGCTACAGTGCAGCAAGAACTGACCTTTATGAGTAGATGGATTGCACAGAGGGAGAGGAAAAGAAAGTGAGCTAAACCAGCTAACCACCCACACAAACAGGTGCATTCATAACATCGACATCATAGAAACATCGACATCAAGCATCTGCTGTTAGAGTAGACCACCCTTACTCTGCTCTGAAATGTAAGTAAAAATATAAAAACCATCCATTGTAGAAAGAAAGCACAGAGAAAGAGAAAAATAATACTGCACTTGTTTCCCTTAGCTGGAAGGTGCAGATAAGTGAATGCATGTTTAAAACAAATTAGCACAGACCGTACTGTGCAGATACAAGATGTATTACAAATGAATAAGCTCAGTGGTGTTATTAAGCTCCTCCAGACCCCTGATGCCAACCTAGTTAAATATTATAGCCAAGGTGAAAAGTACGTGCTAACTAATTAAACTCTACCAGCTTCAATGGATGAATTTGTTCCTTTGATTTGGTGGGTCACTAAATCAACAAATTGCCTAACCCAGTAGGCTGTTTATCCCAATTTTCCAATGGAAAAGGGCCCATTATTTATTCTACATATTCTGTGCTATACTATAAATTGCTCATTATTAAAAACTTGTCATGACAGTCATGCCAGGCTTCTTGATTTGTTTTCCCATGACCCATAATTCATTTATTAATACCTCATAAATAGTAAATTGATACATTTTATTTTTAGATTTGTTGCTGCTAATACCACGGTAACATTACATTACTGTATAATTATTTCCCCCAGAAGTCCCTCATAATTACACAATAATTAAACCACCATTAGAAGGCTGTAATCTAAAGTGTTACAGATTTTTCCCAGGAGGTATTCTAACATAATTCCCCTCGGTCAGAAGCTTACTTGAACCATCAGGCTGCTAAAATGAACAAGAACAAGAAAAGCACGAAATTGGCAATTGAGGATAATCTGTCTGTGTCTTACAGGACCTGTACAGGAAAGACTGCAACCTGGCAGCTCAGCTGCTGCAGTGCTCCAAGTCTCACTACAGAGCACACAAGATGTCTGAGGTGAGCTACCACTGCTGCTATACAACTACATCAATGTGTCTATTCAAATATGTGTTGCAACAAAAAGGTTTGCTGACTTGTGCTTTAAAATTAAGTTTAAACAATTTGAAACACTTGAATTGCAAAGATGTTTAATTTGGTTAAATTACATTCCAAATAAGACTAGATAGAATTATTAGTTATTAGACGGATGAAAACTATCAAAATCAAGCTGCTTGATCAGGGCTGTAGCCAGCATTAAGGACACTGAGGTCATATCCTCTATAGTTTTTCTGGGAATTCAGGGGTTATAGCAAACTTACATTTTCTCATGATGGGTATTTTGAAAGCTGATTCCAGTATGTTTAGACTGGATATACTAAAATTTCACTACTTTAAAGCTAACTAAAAAGTTATAAATAAAGAACCGGGGAACTTAAGAAAACAATAGCACACTCTTCACGCATTAGTGTTTAATACAAATAAAATAAATGTAGCCTAAAGTTAGAAAGGTTGCCTTACTTCAATCAGGAAATATCTGCTGAAAGAATACTTGAAGCAGCCAAGAAAATGGCCAAGCATTCAAAACCTAGGTTCAATACCTGACAGTTTTCGAGTTGGTGCTCAGAATGTATTAAGGTTTAATACATAGCCCATCAAGGGCTCAGCATTTCTGTTTGGAGAAGGCTTTTAAACAGCATTTAGACTTTTGTGTTAGAAAATATAACTTACAAAAAAATACAACTGCACTGTTGACTGAATACATAAAAACTTTAAAATAATAATGCACATTTTAGGGTGGGAGAACTTGGACCTTAGTATTACTAAAATCATGGCTATAGGCCTGAGCTTGATGGATAAAACTACAACATCCATCACTGACCTTATGCTGTATCCAATTAGTGTACTATGATGTTGAAATTCTTCAATGGTCCCAATGTTGTGTCGGTGTACCATTTAAAGCCATAGTGAGTGGTTTTCAGAATAAGTCACAGTGCTCATGGCCTCTTCAATCAGACTGATGAAGGTCTGCTGTCTGAAGGGCCATCTGTCTGCATCCAGGCTGTGCATAATGAATGAATGAAAGGCAGGCCTGAGACGACACCTGATGCACAAAATAATAAGTTACACTCTCCAAAACAGCAGATAATTGACTGAAGTACTGTACACAAATGTCTGACTATGAAATATTAATGATCATTTATGATTATATATGAAATGGGACAATAATGAATTCAACTTCAAAAACCTCTAATAAAATATGAATAAACAAATGAACAAGAAGGCAAGAAATGGAGGTAGAGTGTACCAGCTTAAAGCAATCCTATGTAACTTTTGCTGAGCAGCAGCCACTGTGGCCACAAGTAACAATTATGGGACAACAGTAAATGCTAGAAACATAGTGTAATGCAAACTGACTCAGTGATGCCCATTATTTAGCAATATCTGTCCTTAGTTTGCTAACATAAGCTGCTAATCCATTAACCATCATAAGCTTTTGCTCATAATAGACCAAGTAAAGCCGTAGCAGCAAAAACCCTGAAATAAATAATACTGTACTATGATACTATGGCTAATTAGCTCTACCCTGCAATACACGAATATTGCTGCGCCTTTATTTCCATGTTTTCTATGGATCATCAACTGGTGAGGATGTTTACTCACTGACTGGGACATGTAGCTTTACTACTGCTTTTGATTACTTGTGCGTGAAATTGAATCTCCTTTTTTCTTTTATTACCGCAAATTTTGAAGTGGTAAATCTGCCACTGTTATGACTGTAAACTGGAGATGTGCTGTGTGAAAATGGAAAGCTTAACAGGCAACAGTAACAGTAACTAAGGGAGGAGATGGTCAGCAAATGGTCACTTGAGAAGGGGTGCGTTTTATTTCTAATCAATTAAGCTTTTCATTTGTAAGAGGAAGAATGTGTTTCTTCTTTCTGAAGATAGATAATCTCACTTTAAATGAATACAAAATGTTTTAGAACACAGACATGTAAAATCTCTTCCAAATGTGGAGTTCTGAGGACAAGGCTTTCAGACAGTGGCTGCGAATTGCTAGAATGACTAAAATAATAAGTGCCAGTTCCATCATACACCATTAAACTACTTATCTCAATAAATGGAGCAAGACCTAGGCGTGTATGCTGTCACGTGGATTAACACTGCAAAACTATGTGACTCTTAATTAAGATTTGCCTCAGATAGCAGCTAATGCTGAGCTAGCTTATTTGGAGCACACACTGTATATTATCATGTGCCCACCCCCCCCACCCCCCACAGCCTCACCTACTTTCCATGTCTATTCCCTCTGGGAGAGGCAGCTTCTGCTAAAAATAGCCTGACTTAAAAAGATGCAGATTATTTTATGCCTAGACGAGCATCTATTTCTTAACAAAGCCAAGTCAGTATTTTATCTTTTTTTCTATTCCCAGCTGGAGACCCGCAGCACTGGTTTAATTTGAATCTGAGCCGTTCCCTGTGGAATTGATATGTGTTTGATGGTAGACAGAATAAAGACACACTGAGAAAAAGACAGAGGGAGGTGGGGGGAATGAGGGCTTTTTGGTGGAGAAGGCCATGGAGTAGGAGGAGGAAGATGAAAGGATAAAGAAAGGGAGGAGAAAAGAGAGAACTCCGTGTGGCAGGAACAGTTCCTACAGACCCTGACCAGCTTTAATAGGCACAAAGAACCAGTCTGTAATTGACAGGAACGGTTTTCTTAAACATGAGCCGATCAAACAGATTATGTATGTGTGTGTGTGTGTGTGTGTGTGTAAGACAGCAAGACAGGAAGAAAAAGAGAGATGGAGAAATGGGAGTGAGAAGGACAAAGAATTATTTGGAAAGGCGAAAATAATTCTGCATATCCAAAGAAATGTGTTATTTTATTCATGTCCCTATTAATTCATTTTTCTGGAATGACAAAGTTGAGAAAGTTAAAAAGAAAAATTTGTAGAAAAATAAAAGCAGGATTGTGGAAATAAAAACAGGAAAGCAAACAAATAAAGAAAGAAAGCTTGTGTTCAGCAATCTTCTGTCAAGTTCATTAGCGAGGCCAAGTAGAGCAGCTCCCCTGAGATAAACAAACTGTTCTGGACTGTGTGAGCTTTGCGAGAATGAATTGCTTTCTAAACCAGAACTATAAATTAAAATCCTTGAGGAAAGGCTCTAGTGCAGAAAAAGAAAGCATAGAATATATTTTAGGAAGAGATTCATGTTTATTGTATAAATAGTTAAGAAAAGGCTGTTGAGGAATTCTTTTCTGGCTAAATCTGGAGAAAGAATCAGCAGCTGTCACAATAGTTAAAAAAAAACAACCCACGTGTGTAGAAGTTTGCTTTATTTTCCCCATCTTCATCAAACTTATTTTGTCTCGTTGTATGTCTGTCTTCCTTGTCTTAGCTGCCGCTGGATTTCCAGGAACGCATCAGTTCCCACATGGAGAAACATAATCGGGGTAGCGGAGCCGCCATGGCAATGTGCCACTCCAATTACTCTGACACCGTGCCCACAGCCATAATTGCCAAGGTCCTTGAAAAGCCTGAACCAGGAAGCAGTTGCCCTGTTACACGCTCACCCAGCCCGCATCCGCAGGACGGAGACTCTCTTATGGGAACAGGAAGCACTGATCACCTGAACCGCCGCATTGCGTATAAGACATCTGACCTGTACTGCAGCGATACAGCCCTCTACTGCCCTGAACGATGGCAAGATACAGAGCGCAGGCAGAGCGTCGACCTCCACGGCACCAGCCTGCTCCAGCTTCATGCCCAGAACTCCACTGACAGCAACCCAGATGAAGATGCCTTCAACTCTGGAAGTTTCTCCCACCATGAGCATCCGTCCTCCTTCCACCACCACGATGAGTTTGGCACCGGTAGCCTCCCTGCCTCCAGTTCCTACTCTAGCTTCAGCCTTGCATCAGACGAGAAGGGAGGAGTTAGTGGTGGTTGTGGACGCACTGCCAGCAGCACCTTATCCTCTTCCCACCAGGGTCTCTATATGGACTGGCGAGATGGTGGCAGTGGGGACTATGGGCGCGAAAGCATGTCGTCTTATGATAAAGACAGCCCAAGCTTCCCCAAGTCCCTTAGCATCCAGCACATGGTGGCCCCCAGGAGCCCACAGAAAGGCACCTCACCAGCATACACAAGGACGGCTTCATGTTTCAGTGAACCATACCATTCCAGTGCCCCCCGCCTGGCCTCCTCTCACAGCATGGGGTCCACAACTGGACTTGGCCAGGCTCGTGGAGGAGCTCAGGACAGACGAGGAGACGTCCAGATACCTGAGGACGACCTAAGCATCCGCTGGAGACAGCTCAGCGTGGAAGACATCAACACATTCTCATCTTCCTACCGTAACATCACAGGGCGTGTCTCTCCGTACAGTTTCTCTGAGCGCCACTTTGCCATGGGCCCCTCCAGTAAGGTCAAGGGGTCGCTCTACAGCAGCTTCCAAGAAGGAGACGACGTCTTCCACAGCCGCGTGCTGGACCAGTGTTTTGCTGTGGGTCCCCCTTCGCCCAGCCGCAGTTCGAAACCTATGGAGCATCGTAAGCAGGAGAAAACGTCCGTGCTGTATAGAGCCAAGGATGACAGTCAGGACTCCGAGTGCGGTCTGTTCCTCTCAGGGAGCTCGAAAGAGAAGGAGAGCGGTGGGGGCGCAACGGCGGCAAGCAGCACCAAGAAGGACTACGTAAACCTGAGTGCAGACAGCTCGGCTGAGTCCTTACACCAAAGCTCCCTCGAAGCCTCAAGTCTTCAACACTACCCCAGCCCCAGGCCTAGCGTCCGGCCTCGCCCGAGCTCCAGCTCCGCTCTCAGTGTCGGCCCTGCACTCCCAAAGAAGACCTCTCCAAGATACCAAAAATTTGGCAGCACGGGACTGACGAGGAAGGACAGTTTGACCAAGGCACAGCTGTATGGTACACTGCTGAACTGAGCGGAGAGAGCTTTTAATTTTATGCATGATGATGATGATTCCTAAATTACTGTACTGTACTGTATGTCTCAAAAATTCCCTGCAGCAAACAAATACTTGGTGTGATGGGGTATTAAGATGTTGTTGTTTTATGTATCTCTTAGCCAAGGCACGATTCATGCAGTCTGCAACAGTTTTTCTATTGTATGTCATGCAACGGTGTAGCTACCTGAGACCAGCTATTCAGTATGTTTTTGTTTCAATGATGATAATTAGAGCCACCGGAGGGACAACACAGACCCAGCTACATGAACGTACTGTGCTATTTGCTCCTTTTTTTTGGTGTTAAGTACTGTTAGTAAAACCAGCAAAAGACCATTAATTCCTGCTCGAATATATAAAGTATAGATAGTGGACTAAAGTGTGTGTAATGGGGTGAATTAATTACCAATGTTTGTGAGAGGATAGTTTATCCATTATGTATAGCGGACCCTGCTGACTGCAAGCTGTTAAAAGATTTTTTCATTCTATATTTTCTCTTAAACAAACTGCATGCTGTATAATGCATAGAAATAATATGGGAAAACACATTTCCAGCTAAAATGTTTCAAATAGGGACATTATCTGTAATTGGCTAAGCAAGAGATTTTTAAAAATATGGAATTTATTTTAATGCTATATAATATTTATAGCAGGACACAACAATTTAGAGTTACTTCTTGATGCTAAATTTCACACTTGTTAAATCTAAAATCCCTGATTATATATATAAAAGCCTGCTGAATAATTACGATACGTTGCCAGGTGAAATGTACAACTAAAAATGTACACATTGAGTAGAAATGATCAAACAGAACTGCAAGATTTTTAGCGTTACTCAGCTGGAATTTTTCTTATTTTTGTATCAAAATGAGATGATGAAATCTGAGGCTGTACTGCACAGTAGGTACTCTCATACCAGGATACTTGTGAACTTGCCTTAATCCTGTTCAGTGGACAGAATGGTCTCCTTTACAGCATCTAATAACTGTGTACATACTGTATATCTGCTGTATTGTTACTTTACATATACACTACTGTTATAGAGTATGTTCTTCCTGTCAGACATGATACACATGCCAAGTTTCTTGGAAAAGGATTAAGTCTGTTCTTACACTGGGGATAATTTGCAGTGGAGATATCCATTGACATTTAAATTTATATAAAGACAATGAGGCTTCATCCCGGTCTGAAAATCTGGCACATGCGGCCACGTGTTAACTGTTGGCACTAGTTGCACAAACCAAAACAAAGGTCCTGGATCTTCTTGTTTTCAGGAGAGATTAATTGGAAAATTCTCCAGGCAGGCTGGCAGTTCTGCGATGTATTGACAAAAGGTTCATAGCAAAGTGTACTGAGATGGTAGTAAAAAACAACTGATTAAAGACAGAAGTGTACAGTCATTGTGTTGTTTTTAAACCAGCATGCTCAATTAGGCTATTTTAGCGAAAACACTGTGAAAATAGACAGCGTGTATATATAGGGACATAGAAAGTGGCAAAGACATGCTGTCCTGTTGGCGAATAAAACTAATCATAATAAGACCCTGCCTTACGTTAAATAAAGAGTTGCAGAGAAGTTGTCCTACTGCCCCACAATCATGCTGCCAGCTGCTACTGTTACTAGTATAGATGGGGACAATACAACAATGCTCCAACATCTGTGTGCCTTTTGGCACGATAGATCTTGAAGGACTTCTTCCTGACTGCGTGGCTCTATAGATCTGAGAGGAATGGTGACAGGGATAAGCTAAATAATGGGAACTCAGCTTTGCCCCCAAGTAGTCACAAACAGATTGTTCTGGAAGGCCATGCTTCTACCTCTCCCATTCCTGCAGATCTGGGAACTGTCTTAAGGCTGTTTTTGAAGATTTCAAAACTGCATCTCTTCATTTTAACCTTGTCATATTTATGAAGGTGAAACTGCACAACACAGGCCACAAAAAGTCTCCAATCATGTTCTTAGTATCTAAAGAGTTACATTTAACCAATGTACAGAGGGTTGAGAGCATATATGTTATTTTTTTTGTGGACATAATGTATAAAAAGATATATATATGTATACTATACTATACAATTGTTATTACACTAAGACTATTTTTTATCCAGTTTCAGTTGATGTTATATTTATCGACCCTTATTTGACCCTGAATGAAGAGGCTGAAGCAGTTCTGTCCTGTCCTACCTCCAGCCCTGTTCCAGGAACAACAGGTCAGCTGTCTAAATGTCAACGTTTGTCTGTCTGATGCATGGTTATATATTTTTGCTGTATGTTTATTTACTTAATAAAGATGGGTGTTGGGAATAACATCCTGGCTGTTTTACATTACTTATTTCAAGAACCTTAAACGCTTAAAAGGGACACTATTTATCCAGCTAGATTGTTTTGGTGTGAGTTGCCGGGTTTTGGGGCTATCAGTCGTAAAGGATGTTTGGATTTTATGAATATGGGACTATATGGCGCTCGGCTTGTGGTGCTAAAAGTGCCAAAAAACTACATTTGAAAACCTCAACAGCAACGTCTCTTTCCAGAAATCATGACCCGGTTACTTGAGGATAATCCACAGATTTGTTGTAAGCAGTTTCATGTAGGAACTATTTTCTTTCTACTTGATGCGTAGGCGGAAGTCGTAAGATCCTAGAAATATCTTGTGATTTTGACATGGATTTTCCCCAAATATTCTTCCCCACTGTCCTAAACACCCAATATGACACGGTTTGTACACTGAACAGATACTTATCACCATAATGGTTAACATGAAGATTCATGTGGTAAAAGTGAACAGTTTGGTTACTTTCCTGTTGAACACCAAACAGGCAACAACATCTTCAAAGGTGTCTTTCCTGAAAAGGGCCCTCCAATGTTCAGCCCGGTTTTCTGCCGCTGAACTTGAACTTTCTCTATTCTTTGGTCTTTTTAACCCTTTTTAGGTCTTATTGTTTAATCCTCTTTAACTTGTTTTGACGTTAATGATCTTCCATATATGACTTAATAATAAACACAGAAGGACTACAACAAACAGCAGAAGCTTTCATCATTTAACACATCCAAATGATCGTTTTTGCTTCATAAATCACTTAGTGGTCCTTTAAGACAATAACGACGTCAGTTTAACAATTATTAACTACAGTATAAACAACTGCAGGGGCTAGAAAAAGTATTGAGCCATTAGAATTTCCCTCAGTGCCAAACAGCAAACTGTATTTTAAGGACTGTTTCTACTAGATATATACTGAATAAAGATCACAAGCATCTGTGTGCACTTCAGTGCTCTGTTGTTGACTGGCAGGATCTGGGAATAACCTGGCAATGTTTTGACAGATGTCTGCCTATTTTTTTTTAGTTCTCTAGTTGTCTCCCTGTGATGCTCTAAGCTGTCAGTGTGAAAGGAAATGTCATATCAGAGCCAGTGAGAACAAAAAGGCATAGAGCAAACCGATGTGTATGCAGAATGTGGAAATGAAAGACACCACTGATTAGAAAATGCCCACAGAGAATTTTTTCTTTTTGTTTTGCCAAAACTTCAAGAACATGATGATGGTGATGAAGTCCCTAGCTTTCTTTGGAGTGGAAAACTGACTATACAAGCATTAAGGTCGTGTGTGTGTGTGCAGCTAGATTGCTTTCCTTCCCGCCTAACATTTTAGATAAAACTCCTAACAATACAGTAGTTCACGCTTTGTGTGAACTTTCTTTGATCTCACGCTGTTTAACTTTCCCTGATTTTAGGATGTAGAAACAATGTAAAATATGCCAAATATGAATAACGTGCTTACAGAAAGATTTACACAATAGTGACTGTTGTTCTCAAGCCAGTGTAAGTTCATATCAATGGGAATGAAGATGTGGGTGGTTTTTAAAATAATATGAAAGCATCACAAGATACACAGTGTTTTCAAAGGCATCAGTAGATAGTCGATTTGCTGACTTCCAGCATTTTTTGCCAAGTTCTTATCATCTAATGCCAAGAGATTATGAGAGATAAAGTGTTGAAGATGGATGTGCATGAGTTTTCAGTTTAATACTGTCTTCCATCTCGTGCTTTTGGGCAACACACTACATCTTCAAACTTTTACTTGTCCATTCAGAGTCCTCAGTGCCAGACCTTGATCTCACCAGCCCAGTCGCAGGTGGCTGCGGTCGCAGGCAGGACGGGATGCTGAGACACACACAGGCAGGGCTGGCTGTGGGCGGGCAGGGTGTGCAGCGTGCGAGCATTGTGGTAATCATAGAAGTGAGCAGAGCCGGTGGAGCTTCCTGAGGCCAGGATAGTTCCATCCAGAGAAAACTCGCACTGCACCGCGTACCCCTCCACCTAGAGCAAGGATATATGCGTGAGTTACGATGCATTAACCTTCCACCAAGAGCCATTTTACATTAGCATAATAAAATGTCAGCATAATAACTGGATTGTGATCCAGTTGATTACAGACTTAGGCAGCCTAAGGGTTCATGTGATCAGAGAAGCAGAATAAATCTGTGAGGGGGAAGTGAAAGAGCAGTACTTGCCTCTGCCTCATTACCAACAGGGTGCCCTTGAGAAAGGCACTTAACCCCACCCTGCTGCAGGGAGTGGTTGTGACAAGACTGTGGCTGCACTGAGCACCTTCCATGTATCAGTGTGAGCTAGTATGTGACTATGGATCGGGGTGTCCCTTGAAAAATGCAGTGAATGTTCAGTGAATATACTGTGGTTTACGGGTGGGCTATCTGACAGTATTTATTTCTACTTTAGACAAAATAATCATTTCTTTTCACTGGATATACAGAGGGAGCTGTCCCTTCTTTAACATCTCTGGTTGTATCAGAGCTATTTAATTCATTCACTGGTTAAACATATATTCTGATGTGGTTATTTTATTTATAAACTGTTTCTCAATTGAATTTCCAGTATATATACTATATCATAAATTGATAGATATTGATAGCGCGTGTGTTATGTGTCCTGTACATGTAAAACAGGGAATTTCATGCTAAAAAGACTAACTTTGGAAGATGACCACTTTATTTGTCGAAGTCAGGATGCGGAGTCCTCATTTTAGCTACAGCTGAAGTTAAGAATGCATTTTGGTACAGAATAAGCACTGTGAATTTTGTCCCTTATCTCTTGCATTACAAACCCATTTGATAGAGATCTCTTCAGGACCAGTATGGACAGGAGGAATGTTTACAGAAACCAATAACTCTTTCAATGTACATATGGAAACATGAGTGTTGTACTCCTTTCGTTTGTAGTTATTTTTGATCACAATAGCAGGTCGTCATCAAAAGATAACTGATGACTGCTGCTTTCAGGGTGTAATAAAGTATTTATAACCACAGTTGTTTTATACACTAACACATGTAGTCTGTTAGAAGGGTTTGCTTCAAACTTGTGCAGTATATCATAATGAAAGCATGAAAACGGTTCAGAAATGAAATGTCTGCGTATTTTCTGGAATGTTCTGTGTTGGTTTTGTTGATTTGAAATGTTGTCATGTTTGGGACCTCAGGGCCACCAACAAAAGGAAAAAAAAAACAGGACCTGAATGTGAGATACCAGTTTGTTTCTTCACCATTTTGGATTTTCCTTAACAAACCAGACGCCACTCTAGCAGCTCAACATGATGTCAGTAAGATTTGACATTCATATTCGGTTCTGTTTGCCTCCCTCAGTGGAAAGGTTGTTTTGTACTTACTGTGTTTGTTCTGGGGGAGGCTGCTGTGGAGGAAACACTGCAGGCTATGGATCTACTGTACAAGTCAAACTATGTGTTGTATGGCTTAGGATGAGTGTTTCATAGTGTGTGTATAGGTTTGATCTACTGCCTTCGCACAGTTTTGTGCGAATGTGGGATGTTGCTGATGTTATTTGTGTGCGTGTACATTTTGTATTGATCAGATCCCCCCGACCCCGCCCCAGGGGCCACGGTTGTTACTGACCTTGTGTCCTTCATATTGCCGCCTCTTGTTCATCCTATAGGGCCGCTGGGAGGAGAACACTGCCATGTAGTTCCCATTGGTCTGAGCAACAAAGGACTCCTCCAGTGGGTGGTGAGCCAGGCTGGGGCACGTGTACCGCTCCTAGTGGCCAAATGAGCGGAGGGAAAAATCCAGAGGGGAGATTCATTCATTATTTGACCTTTGCTTGCTGTTACTAACCATGAAGTCAGCTGCAAGTCAACTAGACCATTATTTGGAAAAAGCCCTATGTTCAGATGTGCAGCAGGTGGACGAAGTCACAGAAATGCTTCATAATATAATGCAATCAATCTACCATGGTCATTTCTGAGGCCAGAGCATGTGTTGTTCAATTGGATTGTATCCTTTGTCCATCCTTTTTTACATATTAGAGTAGTATGAAGAATTGACTTCCTGTACTGTACAATAAATCCAATAAATCCTCAATCCAGCTCAGTCCCAGGCTGAGAATTTATACAAAACAGAATACAGAAAAATCACTAAGGTTATAAAAAAAACACATTTATAAAATAGGTTGCACTCAATAGAGCGCACACTTTCTCCAGCACTATGTAACTGTCAGTTGCCAGTTACATAGTGAATGCATCATTCCCAGCTTGTTTCACATTAAGAGGTTCACACATTTCCAGAATGTACCTTATAAAATGGGATTTGTCTGTTACAATTCAAAATGCTTTTAAGCCGTTTAGCTGGTAATTTCATGATCATGTCCCAATCAGAATTATATTTATTTAGGGGCTACTTTTTCCTCATTCGCACACACATTTCCCTTACATGGTAGATCTGGTTGGAGACCTTTGCTGTGGTCTGGTAGTCCCAGGCGATGAGGGTGCGGTCCGCAGAGTCTCTGCTCACACAGTCAGAGCTTGTTATAAAGTCCACACCATCTCTCAGAAACAGGATGTCCAAGGTCTGCTGGACCCCTGCTTTGTACACTTTCACTGCCTGGAAACACACACAGTCATTCGATGTAATGGGGAGTGTTACTGTGTGACAGATCTCAAGTAGTTATACATACACACACTACATTTAGTGCATTTAATTTAGTTAGAATTAGTGTTGACGTCATGATGCTTTTGTAGCACAGTGCTTTTCTAGTTTGAATACACAATGTTCATGGCCCTCAGCAGAGCAACTAACAGGAAGGAGGGAAACATCTGGACCTCTGCCCTTAAGGCAGGATGACAAGATGACAGCTACAGTGTGTCAGTGGTCCTTGCCTATAAAGACACGTTGTCAGTCACTTGCCCGGCTATGCCAGATGATGCCATTGCTTGAACATACATGTAGTAATTTGAACCTGCTGCGTTAGGGTAAAGCAGTATCCTACAATGACATACTATACAGTTATTGGTATTCAATGAAATCCAAATCTTACAAATTAGATGATCAGGCTAAAATGTTAGTTCAGATAAGAGTATTTCAGAGTGTAATCTATGGCGACAGTATACCACTTAGAGATCCTGGCACTAACAGGTTATCATTAGTACCTGAGTGAAACTCAGAGTCATCTACACTTCAATTAGTATCAATTAGTTGATTCATTGATTAGTTCATTGACATAAAATCAATCAGCAACTATTGTTTTATAATCAGTCACTTTCTTAAGGAAAAAAGTCAAAAGTTCTCTGGTTCTAGCTTCTGAAATGTGAGGGTTTTGGACTGATGGTCAAATAAAACAGTACATTTCTTTATATTTTTTTTTTTACTTGTTTCTGACATGTAATATCAGTATCAGAATCAGAAATACTTCCCGAGGGGAAACTCTTTGTAACAGCAGCTCACTATCACGTCAGTGCACACAAGAATGGAAGTACTAAGCAAAAAGCAGAAAATATAAATACACTAATAGACCAAATGATTAATTGAGTAATTAAGAAAATAATCAGCAGATTAATTAAGTTAATTGTTCGTTGTAGCCATTAAACAAAAATGCTAATTTCCTGTACTCAAACTAGAGGCCATATAGTTTTGTGCAGATCAGGCTGGATCAGAATATGATCATGAGAGAGGACTGACCTTAGTGACAACAGGTTAATAAAAACTAAAACCCAAACCAAAAAGGTCTACTGTTGGCCTGTATGGACTTCACAGAATGTTTCAAATCTATAAACCGGCTAATTTAGCTCACACTTATAAAATCACATTTTCACAGCAGGTTTGATTGGATTAGGTTTTTATTTCAGAGCTACTGAGTGAGCAGCTAGCAGCTACTCTTAAGGGGGCAATTTAACCTTTAACCCCTGCCACTGCAACTTTAACTGCTCTCCTTCTGCTTTGCACCAAACTAGTGGGGTAATCTCACCGCAGAGAACGAAACACACAGCCCAGTGCCTAGACTGACAGGCAGCCAGGATGCTACAGCATTAACAAGCTATTTGCTCAGGACTGGTCTACGCTCACCCTGCAACTCACATTGACACCAGCTGGCAGAGGCAACCCTGCTGTATTAAATCTAAAACCCTGCAGGGAAACGATTCAGTTAGCCGCGGGGGGAAATCAGCAGTCAGATTCTGAGGAAGTTAATAGGATTATCATATAAACCAGTCCATTAAACTTAATAGCAATATTAGGTTGCCACGGGAACAATTTATGAGTCCCAAATGAAATTAAAATTAGCTTTGAACAAATAGTGACATCATCTGCAGTGTTACTTCTATGCATGTGGCAATATTATCCTTTTAGTGAAATCTAGCATAGCACCTACTGTGTGCAAGCAAGGTAGTAGGGTGAGGGTGTGC
This sequence comes from Coreoperca whiteheadi, assembly GCA_011952105.1. Classification (NCBI taxonomy): domain Eukaryota; kingdom Metazoa; phylum Chordata; class Actinopteri; order Centrarchiformes; family Sinipercidae; genus Coreoperca; species Coreoperca whiteheadi. Next base: position 13,302,830 of record CM022480.1, on the reverse strand, counting down.
TGGAGGGAGCAGGAGGGGGCTGTGGATGAGGAGCATGTGTTCAAAGCCTACCTGCCTTAGATTTATAAAAGGTCAAAGAACAGTTGGTGAACCAGACTCAATAAAAATGATAAATCCACTCTAAGGAGGTTAATAAGTTTGACCTTGCAGCTGCGAGAGTCCCAGGCCTTGACCACTGAACTGTAACCGCCGCACAGGAATACCTCGGGGTTGCTGGGATGCAGGACCACACACATCACCTTGAACTGGTTGTCCAATTTCACCACCTGCTGAGCTACAGACAAGGAGAGAGAGAGAAAAAAAGAACAAGATCAGTGGTTCCTTCTGAAATAATAAATCTTTACATCTTTTGTCAGCAGCGAACTCTTGGATTACACACTGCTAAACTGAAGTATGATGGAAATACGTTATCTGTTTAATATATTACGTTTTGTGCTAAAAGCTAAGAGTCTTACAATAGGAGCAATTTGCAACATGTTGCACTCATATATGAAATGTTGTTACTTTCAATCCTGATAAAAGATATTTTTATCACATCAATATCTTATTTAAATGAATCTTTGCGTGTGGATTTGATGCTTTCCTTTGCCATATATTGATATACTGATTCTCTTTGCACTGTTAGTCGGACAAAACAAGATATTAGAGGATAGTAACTTACTGGGAATACTGGGAAATTATAATGGCCATTTTTCACTATTTTCTAACATCTTACAGACAAAACGATTCCTCAATTAAACGAGAAATTACAGCCCTGGAATCAAGTGCAAATGCGTTTTAGTCCAACATGAAAATGAGGCTTTCCCTTACATGTCAGATATTTGAGAAATAACAACAACAAAAAAAAAAAATATTTGACTTCACTGTTCACACATCAATGTCAAATGCCAAAAATACAATTAACGGGTAACAGAACAATCAAAAGGAGTTCAGAAAATTAAGGCAACTGCGGAGGACCACTTGTATTTAAAACTCAAATGTAAATGTACAGTACAGTACATTCTCCACATATTGTATAAAAGGACCCCAAATGTTTTCAAAGAGCAATTGTTTACCATTAATAATGTAAGTAATATTTTCCAGAAGGAAAGTAGTGGACAATAAAAGTTATTTATTTCATCAACTTCCGGATCCATAAAACAATACGCTAATCAAAAGTTTATTGTCAAAGACACAATCATACACAGTACATTTACATTTAGTCATTTAGCAGACGCGTTTATCCAAAGCGACTTACATATGAGGAAGACAATGGAAGCATGTATAACACAAGGTAACAAAAAGCACAAGTGCATCAAAAAAACTATTCTGATTAAAGCCTAGCACAGTATACAAAGCTAAGGATAGGAAGGGGTTGTTTTTTTTTTGTCTTTTTTGAGCAGAGGTAGAAAGGGAGAAGAAGTTAGTGATTGACAGTTAGGTGTTGACATAAGAGGTGCATTTTCAGGTGCTTTTTAAAAGGTGGCTACAGAATCTGCTGGTCTTGTAGGAGCAGGCAGATCATTCCACCAACGTGGAACGGATCCAGGGAAGGCGCGCGAGAGCGATTTTATTCCTTTTTGGCGTGGTACCACCAGACGTCGTTCGTTTGCAGAGCGCAGGGAGCTGGCAGGAGCATAGGTCTGTATGAACAAGCAAAGATATGTTGGTGCAGAACCAGTGGTGGTCTTGCAAGCCAAGAGCATCGCTTTGTACTTGATGCGGGCGACAACAGGGAGCCAGTGTAACCTCATGAAGAGAGGGGTTACGTGCGCTCTCTTCGGCTCATTGAAGACCACTCTTGCCGCCGCGTTCTGGATCATCTGCAGAGGTTTGGTTGTGCAAGCAGGGAGTCCAGCCAGCAGTGCATTGCAATAGTCCAGTTTAGACTAGACAAGAGCCTGGACCAGGACTTGTGTAGACTGCTCCGATAGGAAAGGTCTGATTTTCCTGATGTTGTAGAGGATGAATCTGCAGGATCGGGTGATGCTGGCGACATGGCTTTTGAAGTTTAGTTGATCATCAAGTACAACATCTAGAGAATTTTGTTCTCTGCATTTAACCCATTCCAAGTATGAGGAGCCACTGTGCAGCTCCCGGGGACCAACTCCAGTGACAGGAGAATCAACCTAACATACATGTTCTTGTGCGGGAAACCGGAGCACCCGGAGGAAAACATGCAAACTCCACACAGTGCTGCTCAAATGTTTGCACCTGAGTATGTTGCTTACTCAGCTCTAAGGAACTTATTTCCAGCTCAACTCTGGCCCCTGGCTGGTTTCTGTCCCAAGGCAATCCCCTCACTGCTGTTTAATCTCTGCCCAGGGAGATGTCTCCTGCTGCTGCTACGCCCATCTCTCCGAACAAACCAACACACTCTGCATGAATGAGTTTGTAAGTGTTGGTACAGTAAGCTGCTTTGATGTACTGTGTGTGTTCAAAATGCAGTCATTTTGCAAGACCCAAAGAGAGCAAGTGCATTCTGTGTGTGTTCTTCTGTACGTTCAAAAAGATTAAGAGACATTCAGACCATTAAACTAACGAATAAAGACAAACTGTTGCAGTTTGTGCTGCATGAAAAGCTTGATTAGACATTTTGTCTTTCTCAGCTGTCAAGGCTAAACTAAACAACATAAATTTCAACTACATTTCCTCTGAGATGCAAATGTTGCTGAAACTTCTTTGTTTTTTTTTTTTAAATTGAGCGCACTCCGAGGATCCAATCCTGCTTGTGAAGCGGCCATAAGATTCCTGTGCAGTGAACATGGTGCGTAATTAAAACGTGCCGTCGCCTTCCCTTTTAAACAGTGATTTGAAAACAAGCTCACTGATAACAGATACAGTAAATCTTGCTGTAAGTTGTGTTCCCAAGTCAGTGCACCTTCTGAAATGTATAAAGGAATGACATTAAAGTAAAAGGATGGGAAGCTTTCTGTGATCATTTCAGCTCAGAAGGAAGGTGTGAGCTTGTTTACAGGCTACATCCATCAGTTTTTGATCACATGTCTTTCTGTCACTGAGAAAAAAGCTTCGCATAGTCTCACACAAGACCACGGACAGTTTCAAGTTTCATGTGATGAAATTAAACTTGTATTTTTATCACTGGGTGCCCCAAAACAACTGAACTGTCTTTCTCCAACTCATTTTAATGATGACGGGTGATGGGACTGACCAGACATCTGTAAGACCGCACAGCTTATGTGTGGGATATTCCCAGACAGCCGCACATCATACGTATCGGTCTCTAAAAAGCTACTTGATTTAATCATCGCTCAAGACAAAAAGATAATCCAAACTGAGAAAGACCTGAATATTAAACGCTGTTTTGGCTAGAGGCAGCTTTATCTAAATCAATTAAAAAATGTCATACTTAAAAACAAAACAAAAACACCGAGGGGCTTAAATATAATTAAGCCTGACAGGGTGCACCGAAAAATGTGTGTCCTGGGAAAACTATGAAGAAGGCTACACGAGGAACCGAGCCAGACTATGAGCCAGCAGCTCTGTCAAAGGCTATGCAAAGTAGAACACCTTAGGGTTCAACAGCTCTTCATTAATTCATCGAACAAACAACAAAGACCCCGTCCAAAACAGTCTAAGGCAGTTAGCCCAAAACAAAAATGCACTTTTGCAAGTCTTTTTAAAAGGGGGGGGGATGTGTCACAGCTAATAAACTGCAGCAAAAATGGACCTTCTTTCACTTAATGGTGGACTAGCTCGCTCCCAAATTCGATTGCATTGATGCAAAGTTTTAACAGGCCATTTTGTCAGGGTTCACGCTTCCTGCTTAATTGGCTTACCCGTAGCGATACGGAGAAGATCTGTCATCGAGATTTAAAACTCATGTTTGGCAAGACGATGAGAAATCAACAGTCTCCTCATAATACATAGGGCCTCGTCATGTTTTAATTAAGCAAGATTAATTAGCTTGCATGAGAGGGGAGATAAGGGAAGGCTCCAGTGATCTGTCCCTGCCGCATGATAGTTTACTTTGTAGTCCTGAAAGAACTGTGATCATGCTGCAGAGCTGACACACAGTGGATGACTACAGTGCAGAGGACATTAAGGATGATTGGGATGGCGGGGATGAGCCCCTTAGAGCAGAAGGAGGCTGGGATGAAATGGATATTCTGCCTCATTACCGGATCCACCAAAGCAGGGTGCTGTCACTGCAACATAAGCAAAGGTTAGATACACTTTACTTGGTTTTGACAAGCGTTATCCCCAAAAATATTTTGGAAATAGGCTTAATAAGCCATATTTGTAAGTAGTTTGATGTTTTGAAGATATTTCACATTAAGAAAGTGGCCTGATAAATGAGATGGTAAGAAATCTTAACATAACTGAATCGCAATTTATTAAATGTATCTTATTTAAGTTGCTCCTGTGTTGACCCAACATGATGAAGAAGTGTCAAGCCTTCAGTATCTGGGATATTGTCACAACATGCAGGCACAAACACTGACTAACATCCTACACAAAGTAAAATCTAGCTACATTTAGGAGCTGTTGATGAATTGTAATAGCAAGTTTACCTTGATAATTAAGGTTTGAATCGGTTTCAATGATCATGTATCCCATTGATAAGTCTGCATACTTGGATTGTTGTGACAGTTATCACTCTTTTTACACTTAATACTGGAGACATTCCCTCAGGCTTAAAAGTGTAATTCCTGGAGGGGACAGGAAAGATGGGACCCTTCAAAAAGTAAAAATAATTCAATTAAGAAGCTTCAAAACACCAAATGCGGAAACACATCCCATTTTATGTTGAATGCTTTTGAAACCTCATATCATCACAGTGGCATATGCAGCATAGATTATAAATGTCTTTTACTGTTGTTGATGAGCATTATTACATGTGCACTTTAGTGAGAACAGCAGGGGGTGAATGTCCCCGCTCCCCCACCGTCACCAACACGTCCACCTCATTTCCACCAATTGGAATGCCACGAGTTGAATGAGCTCTGCTCAGATGTCTGATAGCAGATATCTGCAACTAATCTCTTCCCCTCTTTTTAAAGACAATGAATTGACTTTCTGGATTAGAAAGGAGAGCCTAAAACACCATACTCTCCTCCTTTATCTGTCTTACACACACATGCAAAGAAACACAATCTTCCCTTCCTTTAAGATAAGTTTTGCCAGACCTCTACCATAAAAACTGAAGGCATATCCCTAAGCGGAAGAACTGTGTTATACTTATTTTGTAACCCAAGTATGAATTATTGTGAATTAGCTTTACAACCAAAGCTGTATGATATTGTTGCTATTATACTGTATCAAACAAACTGCATTGTTTAACCTTAAGCCATTTGTTAGTAATGTTAAAATGTCTGCTGAAGAAAAATCCCAGATAACTGGTTGAATGGTCTGCTGCAATAGTTGTCGGTTGAATAACTTTTCCCGGAATGTTTCATTCATCATGCTGTTTTTATGTCTCAAATCATGATGTATGGCCATGGTGATGTTTTGAGTTTGTGACATTTTGCGAATAAAACTTCAGGGCAACATGAACGGTGTTAAAAGGTTTCGTGTTCGTGTGTTAAAAAAAAGAACAAAGCCTTCTTCCACAGCCGAAAATTCTCCTCCTTTGGCAAACGAACAAATCTAGTCCCACAGAGGTTTTAGCTGTAGGCTGGCCCTCACTCCCTGACCTCAAAGGTTATTTTATTTTATCTTTTATTTTCTGAATAGGTATTTCTTTAAGTTTCTTTTCCTCGCCTAAAGTCCGTTCACAAGTTAACCTTTTTCCAAGCAGCTTTTAATGCCTTAGTATAACTGAAGAGTGTGTCTTTTGACATTTATCTTTTTGTAACTTTGCCACTAAGCCTCGTGATTTTTGCCTTGGTTATTTTTTTCTATTTAGACTACTCAAGCCCAGCTGAAGAAGTTAGTGTAGCCAGAGATGTTTTATTCGCCAAACCACGACATCACACTCACGCCTGGATTCTAATATAACAGAAGTTAGAACTGAACAAACTTTGAATCCTGCATCTCCAGAGAACTGTGCCAGCAGCGACTTGGACCAGATCTTCGCTGTCGGTCCTCAGAGACCGCCAAACTGGCCAGAAGGCCTCATCAGCACGGTGACCAACTCACGGAGTCACCTGGGAGCGGCCTCCGGTAAACACGCCGACACCCTCCCCTGCACAGTGGTTTCAACCCGGCACACCACGTCGGAAAGCTGGCGGAGACTCCTTGTCTTTGCCGGTGCTTCAAACAGTCAGCTAAACCACGGTTTTGCTGTGATAAAGAGTTGATGTCAACTAAAATATGAATCCCTATTCAGAAGTTAATTTCCCTAGGGTTAGCGTCTTTGCAGTTGTTTCTATATTCAGATCACATATCTCACTTCACTATTGCCAATAAGATCAGGTTTATTTCATCACTTAATATCTGCTATTTCATCTGTTGTGTTTGTTATTTTCTTTGTCATATACCATATTAATTTTTCATTTATTCCGTTATTAGGCATTTACCTATAAAATGTCCTCATTTATTCACTAAGAAGTTGTCTGTGCGTTTTCTTTGAAGCAGAAGATAAGGTCAATCTTTAGAAAATAATTCAATCCTTCTTAGAGAATGATCCGAAATTAATTAATTCAATTCATTTCAATGTTCCTGATTATATATTGGGTGGTGCCCCAATGAGTGGATTAAAGTATAATTATTTGATTCATGTTGTGATTTCCTACAGCACTACACTAAGTTACGAATGTAACGGCGACCGCAGAATGATCTGGGCTTCACTTTCCTTTTTAAACAGGGGTCTGTTGTTTTTTTCTGTCACAAAACCAGGTGAAACCATGTGTTAACCAAGCAGGTTACCGCTGTAAAATGAAGCTTTGAAAGTAGGTCAAAATGCAGATATGCTTGCCCGTGGCATTTGGAGTAAATGCCTCGAAGTGTTTGCTGCGGCATGCATTGTCTCCTGGCGCGTAGTGCTTCAGGCTCCTGTGTTTATACAGCCACATTGGACTGGTTACCTCCCTGAACGCGTGATGGTGGGGTTAAGGAGGGAAAATGAAAAATATCCAAGGACATGCCGTCTCCTAATATTATTTAAAACTTTATGGGAAATTGATATCAGTGGGTATAACTTTTTAACTCTTGGATAATTCTCATGAATCCCAAGCTAGGTTATAATTAAGTGCCAGATTTAGGTTTTGAAGACAAAAATCCAAAAAGACTAATCAAATGTTATACAGAAAATAATTTAAACCTTCTGTTAAGAACAAATTATCATTTTTCCACTGACTATATCTTTGTTTCGTTCCTGCAAGTTAAAGTTTATATTGGAGCAATTACTATTAAATGAGTAAAAATAATGACCTTTTCTTTTGTGAAAAAGAATGAGCACTTTTCCACATGGATTCCGTGGATGGCTCAGATACTATATATACTGATGTATACTTATCTTTTTAAACTAACTATTTTCTGTGGGATGACCCCCAGTCTCAAACCCCCAATATGACTCATTATTTTTCCCCTGCACTACTGGCACAGACTCTAAATTGCCCGCAGGTGTGACTGCGAGCTTCAATGGTTGTCTGTCTCTTTGTGTCAGCCCTGTGATTGACTGGCCACCTGTCCAGGGTGTACCCCGCCTCTCGCATAAAGTAAACTGGGATCGGCTCGAGCCCTGCCCTCCTGCGGACTACTGGCACATGCAGCTTCTAGCTCATTCTTTGAAAAATAATGCATTGCCAATAATGTGAAACTCCATCTTAGAACTAAACTATTGTTGAAGCCTTTAGCTACATTCTTCAAATATGATTCTGCAAGGCCAAAGTGAGGTGGAAGGGCAACGCACAAGCCCACTCCAGTACTGGTGCTGTATTTGTGCATTATTGGTTTTTGGAAAGCAAGGACAATCTCCTTTCTGCCTGTGCCAGAAGGGATCTGGACAGAGAACTCATACACATACACATGCACGAACAGACACATCAACCTGTGGCAGCCTGTAGGTATACGGGCATATTTTCCTACGCCAGCCTCTGCCAATCAGCTTTTCCAAGGATGCTGGACAACAGCTGCCACTTCACACTAATGCCCTCCAGATGAAATTCATTTATTCCACTCCCCAACTCCTGCACTCTTTGTTTCTCTTTCTCTGAATTTATTCTGCATCTTTTGATTTCTTTCTTTTGCGTTCTTCCTCTCCCTTTCTCTTTCTGCATTGTGCCACTTAACCTGCTCTCCCTCCCTATATCCTCCTCTCCCTCTGTTATTGCTATTCAGCTGTGACAGCCTGCCTGTGGCCCATTGGGAGTGGATATAAGATTGTACAAATTAAATTTGACACAGGAACAACTGCAAAGATGGCCAAGGAAAATGGGCCCACACACCATTCTGAATGCATAGGCTCCTCTATAATTCCATTTCTCTGTAAACCTCCCAATTGGTTAGGTTATGCTGTGGTGAAATACGGGGTCAGGTGTCTTACAAGACTCTCACTGATCATTAAAGGGTCTGCACACATCTCCAAAGAGTGCTCAGTTGAACAGAATAGGCCCAGCTGTCTTCCTTGTTAGAGCCGAGAGGCTCTGCATTACTGTGAAGAGCGTAAAGATCGCATTCATCCTGATTACAGTCTGACGTGGCAAACACTCAGTATCCCATCACTCTTGGTAGATCTAGCCTTAACACTTATGCTGTATGAATGTTTGGAGCCTCATTCGTTTTTCAACTATCACTGTCATAATTATGCCAATAGCTTGGTATAGCCCCGTTATGAGTGTGTCATATGTGTCAGAAATATAAATCCTCTGAAAAGATGGGAGCCATAGCTTGAGTAGTGGTGGTGTTATATCAGTAGTGACAGTTATATCGGTCTGTATTTAAATAATTATGAGGAAAATTATGCAGTTTAGCCTCTATGTTCTTATACTGCTTGAATACGATTGGTTTTAAACTGTCAGTGCCAAGGTCTTAGTTTTAACGCATTTTAATGTGTTATAACACATTAAAATGCGTTACAATTGTGCAGAAGCTGGGCTGGAATTCCCAACTCCCATATTAATATTACATTTTATTCATCTCGTGCTGCCATATGAATGCATGCTTATTGGTCTGTGGTAAGAATAATAAAATACCATTAAAACAATAAAGAGAGGTGCAGGATTGATGTGTGAGGGCTCTTTGGATGTCTGACATTACTTCAAAGCTGTTAGCTGTTATTATAAGACAAAAATAAACGTTTTTTTGTGTATGGTTGCGGTTTTTGACGTTCGAGTGTAAGGTCATGGCGGCTGCACCCGTGGTGATGTATCCATTATTGATCCCCTTCCTGGAGCTGCCTGTGTGTTTAATGGGCTGGCCAACCTATTATCCCTAGGCTTTATTGGCAGTATTGACAGACATGCTGAGAGGGGAAGTGCAAACGGCAGCAAGTCATCACAGGGATGTGTTGACCCCAGAGAAATAGTTGCCATAGGGGCTTCAAAACAATGTCTATTGTATGTTGGCTTATTCTGTTAAATATAAGAAACCTGCAACATACTCCATTAAATGTTGGTGAATGGACAGAAGGGACAAATATGAGGAATTTGAGATTATTTTTTGGTGACTATTCAATCTGTTTAATTCAAGCACAATTCTTACTAACATTTTTCATTTCAGTTGAGTAGAAATTCATGAATTGTTTCCGATCAAGGAAATGAAGTGAACTGCTGAACAAGCAGTCTCCCTGTTTTAAATTGTCTATATGAGTTGCTTTCATGCTTGTTAAACGTACGCTTTGCTGGAAAACAAAGCATTTCCGAAGCAAACAAAATGATTGATCTCTTGGTAAATGTCAACTTGAAAATGGTTTGTATGATCAAACAAAAGGGCCACCAAACACAGTGAGCCAGCGGATTTAGTTCAAACTGAATTTTGGTAGACAAAAAAAAAAAAGTCAGAAATGTTCAGAAAGTAATAATATTTGTTTTTCGTCTTAAGCACGTACTTTGTATGCATGTCTGTCTGTTGTTTGTGTGAGATACCGAGCGAGAGAAAGAAAGAAAGAACAAGAGTGGTGTCCCATTTTAGGGACCATCTCCGTCGAAGTGGATGTGTAGCCTCCACAGACCTTAATTTAGAGGATGGACCTCCTCCCTAAATTAGGTCTTTATAGCAAACAATCCAATGGAGCAATGCAAATGTCACTGCAAGGTGTAAATAATGAAAATAATAATTACAAATGTGCATATTTTATGATTATACATTCTAAAAAAAATTACAACTGTCAGAACAATATTTTGTTATTCGTTTTTATGTACACTGTTAAAATCATTTACATGGTACATTATGCTAGAGAAACGGGGTTGCATTTTTTTTTATATTGTTCCAATAAACTCGGAAATGTCCGACTTTATGAGCTGATGTGGATCAAATGCACAATTTAAAGGAGGCTAGATCCCCATGGATTTTGGGATACTAGAGAACTTAGAGAAAATAAGAAAGCAACATTTCTTGGATGCGCTTGGAGGAGTCTTTGGGATGGGATTGTTGTGGAAATTATCTGAAAATAAATGTAATTAATTAGCAGCAGCTGTTTTTTCTCCTCACAGGGCCCAAATTCCAACCTACATATTCCACATCATGTAGGTTACAGAGACAGGCAATAGCACATTAACATGAATAAATGATAAACCTAACGATCAATACAATTTTTACTTTCACAGGATAGTTGACCAGTCATGACGCATTCGCTCTCGAAATGCAGATTTTGAAGGTTGCCCCTCAAATGGGCCACGACTACAGAGAGAGAAGCAGCTTTGCAATTTATACACAGGTTTCATTTTCTAACAGGTTTTGGGGCCCAAGGCCATGTAAAGGCACTCCCCACATAAATTATTATACCAACTTTAAATGTGAGTTAGAAAAAAAACATACTAAATTTGCAAGAAGTAAAATTACCATGATGTTCTGTTTTCCCACAATATGCTTAGAGAAAAATGTTTGTTGAAAAGCAGCTCAAACTGAATTTTAATTAAGCAAATGTGACACGGTTTGACTGTAACTTCCTCGATATTTTAGGAAAGGAAAACCAGTTATTCTAGTTTAGTGCAGCTTTAATGGGGTTTGTTACGTGACATTGTGTTCATCAGACCGACAGAAAGAAGTGTTGCTGCTCACCCGTCTCTACGTCTGTGATCACAGCCGTGTTGTCAAATGAGCCAGTGAGAAGGTGTCGCCCGCAGGGGGTCCAACAGGCATCCCGCACAGCTCCCGAATGGCAGGTGTAAACCCTCAGGCATCGCCCGCTTTCTGCTCCATCCCACACCTGCCAGACATGGCCACATGATCGCATCAAGCCAAAGTCACAAACACACCTAGACTGCGGCAACAAAGTCCTTTTTACTTTGATTGTGCAAAAGCTCTGGTTTCTGGAAGAAAGCTTTCAGGACACACAGTGTGACCTGGAGAACAACTTGTATTGACAGGAACTGATTAATGAGTTTAAACTGTCAAATCCAGAACACAAGGTTATAGCAGTCGTGTGTGCTCAGTCTTTGTAGGTTGCTTTGACTCATCGCTGAAATACAAAAGAAGAAAATGCTCTGTGAAAGAAAAAAGGTACTGTGCTTGAGCTAAAAGGCTAAAGGTAGACGCTGCCCCCCCCCCTTCCACCTCAAACAAAAACCAGATGAAATAACATGCAGCATGACAGAGAGAAGCAGGGAAAAAGAGGAGACATCAGACGGCATGGACACACTGTGCTTGCCTTCAAACAAACAAGAAGATGCAGGCTTTGGACAAAGTTTAAAGGCAGTTTACTGAGAATCTAATCGCCCAGGCCTGGTTTTGGAGGGCCAATGTTCTCCCGACTGAAGAGGGGGAAACTAAGTAACAGTTTTCTGCCATGCCTGTGCAGATGATGAATGTAACATGTCCTCCGGCCCTGAAAATATTTCCTGTGTGAATGACAATTGTTGAATGTAGTGTGTCTCTTTTTCAAAGCTGAGAATGATATAATCTAAGCCTTGCTAAATTCAATTGTAATGAAACTAAATGAAATTACTCAGCAAAGTGCCGCTGCATACATTGGCAAAACACGTACACAACTCAGGCTTTTTTGCTGGATTTCAAAGCAAAAACAAGATTTAGAATTAATTAATCAAACTAATTACCTTTGAGTGTGCCTATAAATCAATTCCCCGTGGGGTCTAATGGCTTTAATGGTTTTGTCTTGTTAGAGGTTTCTCTGATTATAGACGGAGCAGAAGAGAAAAGCAGCCAGCAGCCTTCTGTTAGTTGTGACTGCCATGACTACACTATCTGGCTGGTTTGAAATGTGATATCATAATGTCAATAAAGTGCAAAAAAAAAACAGACAGTGATTTATAAATTAACTGTTAATCTGCCAGAACGCACTACTGTTTATTTTGGCTTTGTTTTTGGTCATTGCTGTGGTGTTTTTGCACTGTGCTTAAAAAAAGATCCCTTGGCAAACATGGTCAATATTGTGACATCCGTTTCATCAGATTTCCTGTTTAAAAAAAAGACCTGTCAAAAGACTAAAGTCCAGACTAAAGTCCAGTGGGTGGTCTGGTCTACTGCCTACTGAGGTGAGGTATATTACACTATTAATGAAGTATTTTCTGCTTCCCTGGCATTGCCAGGGCCACAGAGGAACTTTGAAGATCTGTGGGGTGCTGCAGATCCCTCTCTGTGTTTCATTATTAAAGATAACTCCTCCATACAGCATAAGAAACACACTGAGACAGTCTGTACCACAGCTCCCGAAGGAGACGGAAGGACGGACGGATGGGGGGGGGGGGGGGGAAATCCCCCCCCAGGGGGAAACTGTTTAAAAAAAGGACTGC
>CM022480.1:13273247-13290011 GCA_011952105.1 Coreoperca whiteheadi | reverse complement strand
TGGTTTGTAATAAAAAAAGACACCCCCCCACAAAAAAAAAAAAAAACACTACAAGCCGCAGCGGCCCCCGCGGGCGGGGAGGGGGGGGGGGGGGGGGGGGGGGGGGGGGGGGGGGGGACATATCACTCCAGCTGGCAATAGTTTAACAAACAGAATGCCAGAGACGCCTCCAGGGTGCGAAAAAAGTAACAGAGAGAGAATGAGACGGAAACAGAGAGTCTCACTTTTAATTGCAAAAAGCTAAATATTGGTGCGATGCATCTATCAAGAAGATTCCCATTCATTTTGCACCAGGATACGCCACTTCTCTGTATGATCTTAGGCTTAGGGAAACACTGCCATCTCAAGGTAACATGAAAATCTGTTAAACAGCACGATAGCATCTATAGTCACAGAAGCTTCAAAATATTGAACTAAACACAAACTTATACATAACAAGTCTGTCGAAGTGGCACGTTGCTTAAGCCCCGTCTCCAACGACTGACAGAGTTAATGATATCCACCATAACAACACCATTCGGTGCTCGCACAATTGCAATAATCCCCTACAATGTGCGACCCGGGCATGGGTGAAACCGAGCGCCTGTTTATTTGCATCCCCTTTAATTTCACCGGCCACTTAACAGACATGCAGAGCGGATCCTTGCATATGACTCAGTGGGGTAATCTGCTTCATAAATGACTCGCAGTAATTAAAACTAAATTGATATTCGTGTTATCAACTTAAAACTGCTGCCTTACACCTGCCGTAGCCATGGTGACAACAGCTGCAAACAGGCCGGAATAATAATAGTCTGACTCTGCCTCGGACGAACTGCCAGACCGTCTGGATGAGGCGGAAGCCTGAAGGGTGTTGGTGAAGAAACACAAGAATAAAGAGGAAAGTGTTAAGACGTCGTAGAGTACGTCCCCTCTGTGTCTTCACATAGAGAATAGAAAAGAGTAGCTATTGTCAAAGAGCAAGAGTGCTGAAAGACATAATCGATACAGCTGTACAGTCTGTCAATAACTAAGCAATAATGTATGACAAGCTGCCATAATACGAGAAAATAAACAACGCAACATATTGCACTTATACCATAACGTTTACCAAACAAAAAAGTTAGACTGGGGAATGCACCTTAACTAGGCCACCAGGGAAAAAACATTTCCTAGTTCCAGATTCACAACTGTAAGCATTTGCAGCTTACGCCTTACGTGTTAGTAAACTGAATATCTTGGAGTGTTGAACTATTGATCGGACGAAACAAGCAATAAGACACTCTGGGCTGTAATAAATTGTAATGGGCATGTTTTGTTTTGTTTTTGCAGTGGGCACCTTTCTATGTAAAAATCCGACTACTTAAAATATTTATTATTTTGCTGAAATTAACTATCACTCTTACTTTTTTTTAAAACATTTATATACATCACGTTCTTAAGTCAGTTAATTCCTGTATGTTTTCATTTAATTTAAGGACTTGCACACAAACAACAAAGTCTTCTCCTCCCCTTCTCTCCTCATCTGGGCCATCTGCTCCAAACCGCCCTTTCCAGGTGCCAGTGGAGGTGGGCTGCCATACTGCGGCACTTGTATGATTATGCAAATGGTCTCATGCATATTTAGATAAATAATTATTCAAAGTCCTCTTAGGATATTGATGGGGCCCGTGGCTTCGTACTGGGATAGAAATATTTATTCACTGGCAGACACCTGCATGACTTGACCTTTACGGTAGGGAAATGAGGGATTGTTTTCCTGGTGTGAAATACAGAAAAGGAGGGGAATCAAAAAGAGAAAGAGACTGAGAAAGAGAGAGAGAGAGAGAGAGAGAGAGAGAGAGAGAGATAGGAAGTCCCGTATGTCCTGACACACATTCAACTCGACAGTGATAGATATGATTCTAAAGAAAGCGGTTTTTGGTACATTTATTAACTGAGGCAGCAGGGCAGATATTATCTCACTGCCTGTGACGCTGTGCCAATTACACTGACTGTCAGGTAAATGATTATCCCCTTAGACCTCCCCGATGCACTTGGCACCTGCCTGAAACTATACTGATAAATGGATTTTCGTGTTGTTAAAAAAAAGAAACTGTACCAGACCACCACGTACATGGAGCAGTCAACTTGAGAAAGGAGGACCAATTTTATCACACAGAAAAACCATTGGAATGATAACTAAAACTTGCATCGTCAGAAAAGTCAGATTTTTCAAAATAAGAATTGAGAAAGCCCACATTACTGGAAGCATTGCACCGCATCCCCTATTTATTGATTGCATCATCTCAAAGTATCAATGTACATCATTTCTGAAGGTTCACTGCAGCTTTCATTACCTTGAAAGTCTTGTCCATGGAGGCAGACAGCAGCAGATGACTGAGATGAGGGACAGGACACCATTGCACTGTGTTGACTGGGCCTTGGTGGCCTCCCAGGCTCATCCGGAGCCTCCTCGGTATCCCTGTGGCGCTGCGCTTGTTAGCTAGATACGGCTTTACTCTCGACGAAACTTCTGAAAGAATTTGGCTTTCCGTGGTCTGATTCCCTGGGACTTGATCTGCTGGGTGCTTTGGGTCCACTGTCTCTACTGAAGTGGCAAGTCTATGCCTCTTGGGGATGTACGGTCTGACACCAGACGGGACAGTGTGATGTCTTTTTGCAGGGTGCAGCCCATCGCCGAAGTTTTGTGGCATGTGAGGAAGAGTCCACAGTGGTGAGATCTTCCCCTGAGTCGCAGCTAAACTCAGAGGGGCTGTAGTATCTCTAGAATGTTTTTCTTGTGCTGTCCTGTAACTGCAATAGTTTCTTTCCAAGTCAAAACAGCTCTGTTGTGGCTGTGAATGTGGGTGCAGTAAAGGACTGCTTCTTTCTGAGACATTTCCATGATACTGCAACACTGACCGGTCAGGGGTGAAGCTGTGAGGGCTCTGCCTTACCTCAGAGGAATTTAACAACCCGACCTCTTGGTTTTGTTCACAAGATCCAGTTTGGACAGAAGCTGATGCTCCCTCCAACTTTTGATCAAGACAGTCATCCTCTGAATCCTCGTAGGCCACTAATGAAGACATCCTCACATGATGACACTCTGTTTGAAAATACAGGGACAACAGCTGAGATGTCAGTGTAGCTAATCCATTAGAGGCCCACGGGTGACATCTAGTGGCTGCTTGAATTTCTGCACACTGACTTGGCACTTTGTTACAAAAGCAGCCTTAACGTTAAAATAACTTGACCTGGAAGTTTAACCACAAAGCGAAAAATATTTAGTTGGGCATTTACTGTCACTAGTGGGGTGAAATGTCTAACAGCCACCTCCATGCACCAGCCAAGCAGACGGGGAGAGAAATATGGAAACTCCACTATAGGCTCATTATATTTACCAGAGGACAGCAGGAAGTTGTCCTGCTCAACGCATCAGTCAACACAACAAAAACAGAAGGAGATCAGTAGCTAGCTAAGTCAACTTACTGCCTTCAGGCAGAGCAAAGCCACTGTAGCAATTACCTTTTTATTATTTTCTAACGTTAGCGTTGGTTAACTACCACATAGCAAAATTAGCTAACGTTAGTCGTTTGCATTTCCGACTCAAAGCCTGAAATAGCCTACAGAGAAAAGCTACCCGGTGAATTGGCCTTTAACAGTTGTACCTGATTAAACCATCACCACCCGACTGCCCGAGCGTTAAACAGTCACACTTCAGGTCCAAAATCCCGCACAGTCGTTGGATTTAATGCTGAGTTTCAGAATAAAAGTAATGTTTCGATTTACCCACTCTACCTATGCGCAAAGGCTTTTATTTTACTATGAGCCGGAAAAAGAAGCGGCTCTCTCCCTCCTCCCACACATTGCGTATTAAATGTATTTACATTTAGTTTAAATCGTTGGTTTCCTGTGAAAATAAGATGACAAAGTATTGAAAGCTTTGTGCGTCTTAAATGTAATCAAGAGACTGTCGAGGGTGGCACTTTTTCACTGATTAATTAATAGCGGAACCTTTGAACTAGCCTGTTTGCCTGGGAAGAATTTGACCCAAACACTACCTCACACAGGCTGATGCAAGTTGAATGAGTGAGCTGTCATCTGTTTGTGAGGACTACTGTACGGTATGCTGGCTAGTCACTGTATTTATCATTATTACTCCGTGTTATTCAGTGTGATTTCCATAATGTTATCACTTCTGAAACACAGGGCCGATGTAGGGGTAGGATCAGGCGATTAGCTCCACAGCTCTACCAGGTTAGCTGGGGTATGTTCACATATGGGCGCCTTCTCAGCTGCTGTGGAAGGAGATACAGTGATGCTGGAGCAGAGAAAGTCCCAGTAATCCTGTTACCCTCATACTAGAAGCTATTTAGAGCATGTAACTTTCATTTATATTCTATATCTCTCATGTAACTTTCATTTTCTGTCTTTCTGTACTTTGTTTTGATATGTGTTCTATAAATAAAGTTTCTTCTTATTATATTTGGTCAGTAATTACTTCTTTATGACCATTACCTAGCCATTGGGAAGAAGATGGCAGACTGTCAGGGAGACGGGGAAGGAGCCAAGAGTCCAATGGAGCTCTACGAGAAACTGACAGCACAAGGAGACCGCGTCAGGGCCCTGAAAACAGCTAAAGCTGAAAAGGTAGGTGCTTGTAAACTACCACGTAGAAACAGTGATTTGACTCTATGGCTTAGTTATTAAAGGGTTGCTGAACTTGAATTCCCAGGAAAAAAATTCTCACATTGTTTGTGGAAAGACACATGGCTATTACATTTTTGAAATGTCTTTTTTTTTTTTAAAGGTGTGAGAACTGCAAATTAACTTCTATTCACCTCCATTGTATTAGGGGGTTGCAGAAACCATCTGAAATCAAAACTATGTGCATGGTTATGGAATTTGGCTGAACTGACCCATTAAAATATGATGAGAATAGATTTTATAGTGCCACTTGATTCCTTGGCTGCTGTTATCTGACAGCAGTGTTTGGGTTCCCCAGGATGAAATTGATGCTGCTGTCCAGTCACTGCTAAAGTTGAAAGTGGACTACAAAAAGGTGACAGGTCAGGATTACAAAGCAGGCTGTCCGCCCTCAGAAAACTCTGTTGTCCCTGACAACGGGCCAGCAGCAGATGGCGTTGATGACGAAGACACAGTTGACCCATGGAACGTTTCCACCACCAGCGCCAAGGGGGTGGATTACGACAAACTCATAGGTAAGAAGTGTGCTCATATATGCTAAACATATATGTTTAGTTATTGACTCAGTTAAAATATGAATGTCAGTGATGTATTTCTAACCATGCAGCAACATGTTATTTAAGCTATACAACAGCTGAATAATTCACATTGTGTCATGTCTTTCCTTAGTGAGGTTTGGCAGCAATAAAATTGACAAGGAACTGGTGGACAGAATAGAAAAAGTCGCGGGACAGATTCCTCACCACTTTCTACGCAGAGGAATCTTCTTCTCACACAGGTCGGCATTTTAGAAACTGAAAATATTTCATCAGTGTGACCTCTTCATGTTTTGTAGGTCCTGACTTCTAGCGTATGGGCGTTTCATAAATTATCGTGTGGCACGTCAAGTAATTCTGAGAATTAAGGGAAGCGTGTCGGCAAACAAAAAAAATCTACTCCTGAACTTCTAAAATAGCCATCGCCATTCACATTGTCCTATTTAGGAAGACGTATGGCGGTGAGAAGGTGAGGGTTTTTGTGAGAATGACACGTCACTAAATCACGTTCCTCTTACCGCTGTTTCTGGCAGAGATATGCATCAGGTACTGGATGCGTATGAGAAGCAAAAGTCCTTCTACCTTTACACTGGCAGAGGTCCGTCCTCAGAGGCCATGCACGTTGGTCACCTCATCCCCTTCATCTTCACCAAGTGAGTTCTCCCTCTATAATGTATTAACACCAAAAGAACTAAAGGCAGGTTTAAGTGTTACATCAGCAAGGCGCCATCACGCTACTTTCAGATTTTACGAGTTATCACTGAAACTTACTCTCGTGTTGCAGATGGTTGCAGGATGTATTTGACATCCCCTTGGTGATCCAGTTGACTGATGATGAGAAGTACCTGTGGAAGGATCTAACACTAGAAGACTGCCACCGCTTCGCTGTGGAAAATGCCAAGGACATCATTGCCTGTGGCTTTGATGTCAACAAGACCTTCATCTTCTCTGACCTCGACTACATGGGGTAAAATATGACAAGAAAATAGCTTCCTAGGATGCATAGAAGCCCTCCTATATTTAATTAAGGGAAGCAAATCACCTTATTTGTTCATATAACCTAAATCAGCGTAGTAGTCATTTCTTTTCTTTTTTTGTCTGAATTGTTTTGTTTTTTAATGTGTTAATTTCAACATTTGTTTTCTGCAGTGCATCCCCGGAATTCTACAGGAATGTGGTAAAGATCCAGAAGCATGTGACGTTCAACCAGGTCAAGGGCATCTTTGGCTTTACAGACAGTGACTGTATTGGTAAGACAACTGAAAAAACTTTGATGGCAAAAAGTTGTCTTTGAGCAAACATTGAATCGACTTCCAATACTTTGGAAAGGGGAAGATGCAAGAAAAGCAAATTCCATTCTTTTGCCCCATACTTCCCATATAAGAGTGCAATGTGCTGCAAATGACTTTTTTTTTTCTGGGGAACTGATCGATTGATTCTCTTTCAATTTAAAAGCCATGTGTTCATAACTGGTTGCCAGAGCACAAAGTGATGTTTTCAAATTGCTTTCGTAGCCAAGCCAGCAGCTGAAAAACTACTGGTGTTTTCCTAAGACATTTTTTAATGCACAAAATATTTCAGTGTAATCATGTGTTTGTTGTTTTTTATTGCACTATTTCCTGATTCTGAAATGTAATTGTGTGAATAGTTGGTTAATTCTTTATGGGATTTGTCATTTTTTTATCCATCCAGGAAAGATCAGTTTCCCAGCCATCCAGGCAGCCCCATCCTTCAGTAACTCTTTCCCACATATCTTCGGAAGCAGAAAGGATATACAGTGTCTCATCCCCTGCGCCATAGACCAGGTCAGGACAGCAATACAGCGATAGATAATAATGCTTCATACTAGCGTCAAATTTTACGATGGCATGTGTTTGTATCTATCCTCTCGCTCTTCCAGGATCCCTACTTCAGGATGACCCGCGATGTCGCTCCAAGGATCGGCTATCCCAAACCCGCCCTGCTGCACTCCACCTTCTTCCCCGCCCTGCAGGGGGCACAGACCAAGATGAGTGCCAGCGACGCCAACTCCTCCATCTTCCTCACTGACACACCCAAGCAGATCAAAAACAAGGTGCTGCTATTACTAGTTAATACGATAAGTAGCCACTAGTCAGATTTCTAATCGCTATGATTGCTGACTGGCCGGTCTGACCTATGGAACCATTGCTCACAGATCAACAAACATGCATTTTCGGGAGGAAAAGATACAGTGGAAGAGCACAGGAAGCATGGTGGAAACCCAGACGTAGATGTCTCGTTTATGTACTTGACCTTCTTCCTGGAGGATGATGAACAGCTGGAGCAGATCAGACAGGTGAGGGGGTGGAGAACAGAGACCACTAATGATAGCTTCCTTCCAAACTTTATTTGTTTTGCTAATCACATTCTTTCCTCTGTTTTGTTTTCCTTACTCTCGCTACCACTTTGACTTCCATTCTGCTTTCTGTATCTTTATCTTGTTTGTCACTCTGCCCTGTTCCCTCGCCCTCGCCTTCAAATTCCTTTCTACACGCCCCTCCCATCTACTCCCTCTTGTTCACTCTCCTGTCTGCAGGACTACGCCAGCGGAGCTCTCCTAACAGGAGAACTGAAGAAGATTTTGATTGGGACTCTGCAGCCGATGATTTCCCAGCATCAAGAGCGACGCAAACAAGTCACAGATGAGACAGTCAAGCAGTTCATGACACCCAGGTCTTTAAATTTTAACTTATAGCCTGCTTGAGCACCTGAGATGTCAAGCTTCATGTTGTCATTAATGTTAGTACAAGAACAAATAATGAATCCAGCTTTTCCCGTTTGAAAATACTTTCATTTGTAATGGGAAGAGGGACATTTTCTCATACAGTGTACATCCGGACTGGAGAAACATTTAAATGTAAATTACTGGAGGATGATGATGTGCTTCTCTGTGTCAAACCAAGCATGGCGTTGCCCACACCTTGATGCTAATTGTCATGCTACTTGTTAGCTTCACGCTGCACCCAAATGTACACATTTATCTTCATAAAGTGTTTGTGTTTGCAGTACTGCTGTAACGTCACATGAGTCCTACTCCTTGCCCTGAAATCAGTTCAGGATGAATGATGATTAAAGTGGAAGACAAATGTATATTGTTGCAAAATCTGCTTAGTGACCAACAACAACAACAACACAGCTGCAGATCCACTGAAAAATCTTGGTCAAGAAGTAAAATTTAATTTGAAAAAATAGCCTTCTGAACAATAATGGTCACTTTAAAACAATGTAAAGCATCATCTGTGCTGCAGATGGTGATAATAGGAGCGATATTATGAGACGTTAATCTCTTTTTTAGAGTATGTGCACATACCAATAAGTTGGCTAAGTGCAACATTGTACATGCATATAATATTATTTTATTATTTCTGTGGTCACACAGTAAAAGTATAAATGTTTCCCACAATATCCCATACCAACATATCAAGATTGGCATTTTGTGATATAATCACTGCGCTGTAGGCCTTTTTCACAAAAGACATGTTGACAGGTCACAGTAGGAAAAGCACAGATGTAAACAATAAAATTAATGATGGCTGAATTCCATTTAGCTTCTTCAGTTTCAGGGTGCTAGTATCGAATATATTGAATATAACTGTAATGTAAGATAAAATACTATATGATTGGTCCTTTAATGACAATAATGCAGCCAAGTAGGACACAGTGTTAACATACTGTATATGTCCGTAACATGGAGGTGGGTGCGAGATGTTGCAAATTAAACTGAAAGCTACGATGGCCGAAAAGAAGACACATGCAAATAGACAAAACACAAAGAAATAAAAATAAAAAAATGCAGCATTTAGAAAACAAGCTGCAAATACGGAAACGTGCTGCAAAAACACAGTATATATATTTCTGGTCTAATAATGCCTATATGATTATCATGCAGGCTACAGGTCGTCTGTCAGCACTGGTGGTAGGATAGTAAAGGTTAATATCTCCCATAAACACTAAATCTCCTCACAAATCATTAAAATTACTGACAGAATTCCACTTTTCAGCACATGCACAGTGTAGAGCAGTAGCGGAAGTCAGAAACCCACAACAGAAACATGAACGGACGATACACGGACCCGACTTGAATAACGTCAATAACTTTTTAGTGTCCTCTGGAAACACTTCTATTGTCGTTTTGTGTATTTGCAGCGAGTTTTCTAAATGCTTCACGTGTCGTCAAATTAACAAAGATGTTTTTTGAATGTACTTGCGTTTTGTCTATTTGCATGTGTTTTCTTCAATTGCAGTGTGTTTGCCCTTGTTACCATAGAAAGGCAATAATAAAGATAAACGTAATTTTTTATAGTCGTCGGTTTCCAAAATAATACTGAGCAAAACATGGATGTTGATGAGTACGGTATGTTTTTATCAGGGAGTAATCATGTCAGCATCTTCACAGTTTAAACACTCAGAGGGGACTGGAAAATTGTAAAAACATGATGAACAAGCCATTCCTAAAACATAAGATTTTGCTTGGGTGTTCTATGCAAAAAATGTTTAACTAATTAATAAATTATGAATTATAATTAAAATAATTTGCATAATTAATTATCAATATATACAGAACAACATCACTGCAAAGAGTGCAAATCCTGGCCTATTTCAGATCTTTCAGCATTGATACAGTATAAAGCAGTGAGAAGAATGTGATGTCAATGTGATGCACATTAATACTAAGAACTGTTGTCTTGCTGAAGTTTTATATCACTTTAAACAAGTACTTAAGATGCCTGAAAACCACTGTAGAAACAGAAACATTGTCAGCATCAGTTTTATACTCCACATCTACAGCCCCAGAAAATATTCTACATAAAAATATTGCATATTTAAATATGCACTTTATACATAAATATTAAAATATAAAATAAAGCAGAGCTTTTCAGGAGAATATTTCATTCTGGCATGATTTGAGTTTTTCAGTATCCATTCTTTTGCGTGTTCCCCTGTCAGAGTATGAGAGAATGACCTCATGCAAAGGTGAAAAGTAAGACAGTTCTGGCGTGATCCACTTTCATCATAAACATGGAGGAGACAAAAAGCTGTATGTAGTGTTGAGGGTTTAAGCAAGTGCATTGCTATTTCATACATGGAGAAGACTGCCATGTTTACATTGGGAAGGTTCGCACGCAGTTGAGACTCAGGGCCTTGAGGAAGGGCCTGAGCGGCTCAGAGCGTACTCCGACACAGTGGAAAAAGCCTCGGTACCTGCGCTCACCAATCCACACATCCGTGACAGACTTCCTGCCAGAAGCACCACTTTCCACTCTGTATGAAGAGGGGACATTTGTATAATAAGTTTTAAAATGACACTATAAAAACAGCCATTTCTGGGCCAAAAACATAACAATTGGCCTCCAATTGTGCAAGCTATATTTTCAATACTTCTTTATGAATGTTAGCTTCTAAGTGTTTTTGGATAGATTTTCTCATAAAATGTACAGGAAAGTTGTGTTTGGATTTACCTGGTTGGGTCTGTCCCGGGGTCGACAGCTGTTCACGGTTGATATGAGAAGCGGTAAGAAAGGTGGCAAAGAAGGGTCCATCTCTCAGAGCCAGAGCCCGGGCTCCCTTGTAGAGGCCCAGAACTCTTTCTTCATGGGCGATGGTCAGCAGGCAGTGGATGGGACCACGGTACTTGGGGCTTCGGCTGTGTGTTCCAATACAAAATACTTCAAAATGAGCGCCCCCTCAACCAACTACGACAGTAAAATCTTGCTTATACACGACTGCACGAGTAATAATAATAATAATAATAATAGTACAATCTAAAGCTATACTGTATAATAGTATAAGTCACAGGGGGACATTGTTCTGCACTGGGTACTTTTACTTTTAATACTCTAAGTACATTTTCCTGATTATACTATATTTTCAATGCAGGACGTTTACTTGTAGTGGAGGATTTTTACATTTTGGTACATTTACTTAAGTAAAGGATCTGAATACTTCCTCCACCACTGCCTAGTTGGAGACTCGTGTACATGCTGATGACGACCCCCAACGATAACACTGTTGATTTTGACGGTGGGCGGGACCAGCGATAGGTTCCCACTCTCCACTGCTGCTCTACGCGGCAGCAGCCAATGGGTGTGAGGGGCGGACGGGAGCCGCTAGGGGAGTTGTCTACTTCCAAGCAATCTGATTGGGCTACCTTAAAAAAGGGCAAACGCGCTTCTTCGTTCCTTTGAGCCCCCGCCTCCACCTGCCGTACAGAAATAGACAAGAGTTGGCATGAAAGAGCAGCAGTTGTGGTAGTGAGAGTGAGGACACATCAGCAAAAAAGAAAAGGGGGGAAAACCTGCCACAGTTTCAGCCAGGCTCCGTGTGGTTAGCCGGAGGGAATCGTTATCTTCCGTTTGCGCTGCATCAGCAACGTCTGAAACCCAAAACGGCATATTTCAGAAAGAGCTAACCCGCTGGGTCGAACACCAAGTTATAACAAAGTAGTTACCCACCGAGGGCTTGTGAAGCTTAGCTTTCCAACCGTTAGACCTTTGAGGGAATGGCATTGGACTTCGCTGCGGGCTGCATAGGAGGTAAGTGAGCGTTGACGGTAGCTAGCCACGTTAGCCAGGTAAACACATTGAAGCTAACGACTAGCATTAGCATTCGCAGCAGCTTTCCATTTTTCCTTCTCCCCGTCGTCAAGCAACGCGTGGACAGCTCAAGCTGCAAAGTTAGGGATTTGTCCGCAGCTGCCACGTGTGAGAAAAATTACAAACAAACAAGAATGAGAGATTAAAAATCAAAATCCATTTCTCTAACCATGTGGAAATCCCGGATTTAGCTTTACATTTGTGAAGTCACATTCCGTACCTGGAGCTCACGCGCGTGTTTATAATCTGTGTTTCCGTTCACGGAATAGCTAACGTTAAATTAGTTTCCTGCGAATTAAACTGGCACACGTAACGTTAAGTTACAGCGAACCCGAAAATTAAGGGAAAAAAACAGTTTCGTCTTACAGTGTCAAAACATTAATATCAGGATGTGGCATCAGCTTTTTTAGGATTGTTATCAGACAATCGCCTCCACCCTGCATTGTGAGGTGACCCTCGCCATTCCTACGGAGTAAAGTTGGCCCACTGCGGTCCAGTGAGCCGCCGTCCGCATTTCCGTGGTCAAATCAGCCGCACCTCAATACGAAGTGCTCACGTATTCGGACCTTTATGGTAAATGCGTTGAAACGGGGTTTCAATTGAGTAGCCCTCAAGAGAAAAAGGATACCGAAAGCCAACTGAGTTTCTGTTTGAGTGGAGGTGGATGACAGCCAGGGAAAGCCTCACTCTAAATCCTTTGGAATCTTGTCAGCTGTTTTGCCTTTGCCCAAGCAAGGCCAGGTCTTCACAAACTTTAGCACATCGAGGACCCCAGATAGTCTCACTTTAGAGCACAGGCCCTGAGGTGATAAAGGTTTTGCCCAGATAGCCTGGCCTACGTTTTGTTGTCTGAGACTGAGGTTGAATTTTCATTTTAAGAAAGCAGATCTTCATTTAACATGGCATGGGCTCTTTTGACCTCAGTTTTTGGACGTTATTTCTAGATACCAGGTTAAAAAGTGTAGTTTAATTTGTGCTCATCATATACACAGATATATTCCCCTAAAACTACTCTGGATTCACTGCCACAGACTATTTTTGTTATTTATTCACAGATCCAAACATGCCAAATGCTTTCCCAATGCAAGCTGGTTGTGCCACACTAATAACAGGAGGTGTGTGTATAATTTGTAACCATAAGCTCCAGACTAGCACATTAGGACCGCAATACACTTTTATCAACATCCTTTTTGTATCCCACTATTTATATTCAACATTAATACATCAGTAATGGCAAATAACATATGTCAGGTTATCCATCATATGGCATTTGGTGGTTGCTTCTAATTCAGTAAAGTCACTATCATGAGTGTACTTTTGTGTGTTTTTACTGCGAGTAAACAGACTCTACTGAAAAGCCCAGTATCAGTGGTTAAATCAGTTAAAGCCAACAGAGTGTGTGCTTAAGTTGTCAGGTCATGGACAAGGTTGCCGACGTGTGGGGAGGGTGGATACGACTGATTATGAAACTGAAATTATAGTTTCACTTATAGTCAAATGATAGTTATATCAATACTAACATACTGTCCTTTTACAATGTAGAGTAAGTGTGTTACACTTAAAAATTAGAAATCGCTGATGATTGAATACCTCTTGGCTTATAGGGTCTAATATGACATGGTCAGAAGTTACTGTTGTACAAAGGCATAAGTCAAGGACAGGGCACTCCTCACTGTGGCTACAGTGCAGTCAGTGACCAGCTGATTACTTTGCTCAGTCTCAGGGGAATGGGCTGCCTGCTGCTGTGAGATGAACCACCTGATCACAAGCCATTTTCTTTCCCAAAATCAAACTGTATTTGCACTGCGTCACTGTGATTAATTGACTATTAGGCTACAATGTATCTGACCGATACTATCTGTAGCATATAGCTTTACACGTGCATAGCTGTAGTGCTTTTTTCAGGCCACGAAGATAATGACAGATAATTAATTGATTGGTATTTTTCTAATATGATTTCAAATCCTGTCTCTTGTTTTTTTTTAGGCGCTGCTGGTGTTTTGGTCGGGCATCCTTTTGACACTGTGAAGGTGGGTGTCTGTTCCATCCCCTTTACTATCTACTCATGTTAGGCAATGACGTGATCCAGTCAGACCACTCTGTTGGCAGCCTGAATGTGAATCCAGATAACCTAAAGTTACACAGTCAGCCTACAATAGGTCAGTGAGGTAACTGAGAGAGAGAGAGAGGAATGGGCCATCTGATTTCTGTAGGGATACTACAGATATTTGTCAAACTGTTAAAGACATAATATTGTTTTACCATAGATCATATTTTCTGTCATATGTGTATTTCTAAACAGATCATTTGTACATGTGCCTTCAAAATTCCCTCTTCTCGTTAAAAAATAACGTATTATGGAACACTATAGAGGACTTTATATTGTTGTCCACAAAACAAGTTAGCAGTATTGTTCCAGCTCATAGTTCCTTGTGTGCTTAGCTTTTTATCAGTGTACATAGCAGTTAAGAACAACCACCACTTACTTGCATACAGAGATGGTGAATGGTTTGGTTGTCGCTCTTTTATGCGTTGCTTTCAATGTCATTTCTCCCTGAGCCGGTGTCTGGGGAGGCTGTCTTTAACAGCAGCAGTGTCACTGTGTTGTAGATGAGAGAGAGAAATAAACAACCTCTCCATGGAAATGTGACCTAGTAAGTATGGTCAAGGTCTTTTTTTTCCCCCCTCTCACCCAATGTCATGTCTTGAGCTATAGAAATATAAAGCACAGAAGACATTTTTTTTTTTTTTTTTGTACAACTTCATTCTCGGTTCATTTTTTCTCCCTCATGTTGCACCCCTTTAATTTACCCTGAAAAGAACCATTTCAAAGCACTGTTGCCTGCTTGTTTCCCTTTAAACCTGTATTACAATAGGTGGTTTGCCTTTAGTTGTTGTGACCCTCTTTGGCCTTACTACTCTGTCATGCGAGTCTAACGTGAGGGCTGTTCATCCACAGGTGAGGCTTCAAGTTCAAAATGTGGACAAACCTCTGTACCGTGGGACATATCACTGCTTCCAGTCAATCATACGCCAGGAGTCGGTAAGCTTCTGTTTGTTCTGTGAATGCCTGTTAATGTGTTCTGCTTTTTATATCAAGTCTGTCTTAGATTGCATTTTTAAAAATGTTATGTCATACGTAATGTGTGTAGCTTTCACCATGTGCTGCTTACTATGCCAGTGTGGCGAATGGTCACTGCTGCTCTAATAAAAGTGTCTAGTTACAGTCCCATCTCTAAACACAGGCGTCAGCCGGCATGTTCCTAACATGGGGTGTTAGGGGTGAAAGGGGGAGGTGGTGTGTTAGCCAGGGTCAGTTAGGCCCTTATTCCTACATGGGCTAAATAAAGCCTTGGACAACGTGCCATTTGAGCTAAGTGGAGTATGCTCAGTCTCAGTGAATTTCTCATGGCTGTTTAACATGGGGGTATTGGATTGTATTCCCCTCCAAGTACAATATTAAATTGATAAGTGGTTCTCAGCTTGATTTGGAAGTTTACTTTCTACTCTCTGCTTATTTACCTGCCATAATTAAAGTTTTCATATCTGCCTACGATGGTGTTCCCTCTGTGGTCCCAGTAATCTGTCTTTGTGTCTGTAGATGCTCGGCCTGTACAAAGGCATCGGCTCTCCAATGATGGGCTTGACCTTCATCAATGCCATAGTTTTTGGTGTCCAGGGCAATGCCATGCGCAAGCTTGGCCAGGACACACCTCTCAACCAGTTCCTGGCTGGAGCCTCTGCTGGAGCCATCCAGTGCGTCATCTGCTGCCCAATGGAGCTGGCCAAGACACGCATGCAGCTGCAAGGCACTGGAGAGAAGAAGTCAAAGAGGAAGTTGTATAAGAACTCCCTGGACTGTCTGGTGAGGATCTACAATAAGGAGGGAATCCGAGGTATCAATCGCGGCATGGTGACCACCCTGCTGCGTGAGACGCCTGGTTTCGGTGTGTACTTTCTCGCTTATGACGTGTTGACACGCTCCCTGGGCTGTGAGCCAGAAGACCCCTACATGATCCCCAAGCTGTTGTTTGCTGGTGGAATGTCTGGCATCGCTTCCTGGATCTCCACCTATCCCGTGGATGTGATCAAGTCGCGTCTTCAGGCGGATGGGGTCGGCGGTGTCAACCAGTACAACGGTATTATGGACTGTGTCAGGCAGAGCTTGCAGAAGGAGGGGTGGAGGGTGTTCTCGCGTGGACTCACGTCCACTTTGCTCCGCGCTTTTCCAGTGAATGCAACCACATTTGCCACTGTGACTCTATTTTTATTGTACATGCGTGAGGGAGAAGAGTGTAGCATTGAGGACTCTGTCCAGCTGCAGCCTCTGCAGACACAGCCAACCAGCATGTAAGCTATTGAGCAGCAGTGAGCATTACTACGGTCAACAGCAAATCTATCAAGTATTGATGAAATTTGCATGCACGCAGGTCTACGATCTGTTAAGTGGTGTCCATAATGAGAAAGGTGAACTGATCCCAGGTAAGCATCTGCTCATGGTGCTTCAGCAAAGTGACCACATGTAGTATTTAAGTAATATATATTTTGAGATAAAAGGTGCACTTGTAAATATGGTCTGTTTTTAAAAGTCCTTGGTTTTGTAAAATTGTTTTTTTTTTTTTTCTTTTGAGTTATAAGTATTTTAGGAAACTTGAAGGTTACAAGTTACAGTAACGTACTGTACAGTTGCAGATTTTCCTAAAATTTAGAGTCAAACGCTTCAGGTCAAAATGGACTATGTTTAGAGTTCATGTTAACACTATTAGACATGCCTAGAGCCTTCAGTGACGGTTATCGACTACCAAACAAAGTTTGTACTGTTCCTTTGTGCAAACTCCCATCAGTGAAAGTAATGCGATTTTTTTTTTTTTTTTTTTTTTTTTTTTTAAAATTAAATTCATTTATTTTAAGCGGGTTATCCAATTATAATCTTTCCTTTGTTTCCA
>CM022480.1:13140790-13272431 GCA_011952105.1 Coreoperca whiteheadi | reverse complement strand
AAAGATTAAATGCATTAATTGTAAGCGGGTTAGCCAATCATAATCTCTCCTTGGTGTCCAGGTCAAGTCATCCCCTTCTTATTTTCCTCCATATAGTGAGTACAGCATTTCAGCATCTTATCGTAATGGTTACAAATACAAAGAGATAATTTGTACATGCACATGTATGTAGATATTGTTGTATTCTTTTTCTGAGGTTACAACTGGGGGGAGACGTTCACTTGTCGAGATGTTACTAAACAACATATTTTGATGACACTTGCATTTAAATGTCAAATGTTCAGCACCAAAGATAGAACCAACCTATTTGTTATTCTGCTAATGGTTCTGTTGTCTTTAAAGCCTCTAAATCTGACACTAAGTTTTTTTTTTTTTTTTTTTTAAATCCTTGGACAATCGGCTTCCCCCTACATATTAAGTTAACCATTATAGGACAGAGAGCACACACATCACTCAGAGCAATGTGACCTCTGTACTTCACCCAGTTAACAGCTGATCGTGTTAACAAATGTTTCACATTTTGCAGGTTTGAAATGTAAACTAAAACACGTCAAACACAGAAACTGCAGGCTGCAAAATACACTTGAGACACGTGTATCAAAATAGCTGGAGCTGAAGACGGCACACATCGTCATGTCTACATCTGCAGTTCCCAACTGCTGCTGCTGCTGTTACTTTTCTTAACAAATGAGTGGCAGATGTTAGACTGGGGCTGCAGGGTCTGAAACTGCTTAGGGGTTGTCTAAAGACAGAATATTGTACATGCTGTGACTTTAGTGGTTTATTTTCATATCATCTTTTAAGTATAAAGGGGTGAACTCTTGAGGCTTGAGATTTACCTGAATTACAATCCCGTATTTCCCTGTTTTAAGATTTCGGTTCTCTATTTTGTAATGGACATTTGTCTAGGTTTGTCTGACTGTACAGGGGGATGATGCATGATTGCCGATATCTTTGTAAAAGGGCTGCTTTAACTGTCAGGTTGCCTGTGTGTTCTGTACTTGTTTATGTACAATATTTTGCACCAAAGCAGCATGTGCAATATGTAGTGCTCTGAAAGAATAATGAAATAAAAGCCACTTTTTTTTTTCTCATTTCTGAAAGACGCTTTTCTTGGTACAGGTATTACCGCAATATGTTAGATATTCATAGGTTTTAACACTTTAATGAGATGTCAGAACCCCAAACAAGACTAATTAATGAATGGATGAGTTGTTGCACACAGAAGTGAGTTAAAGAAATGAGACTGACCTCTAGTGGTTATAGATGGGTATCACAGGTTTTTCCTTACATTTGCGTGGTCTGCGCTAGGAGCAGACGCCTTCAAATCTTTCAAGGGGAACACAAAAGTACTTTGTGACACGATGTACAAAAATAGTTTATTAAAGACGTTTGACTCCATCTTTACCTCTTTCAGAATACGGTTATAAACAAATGTATTCATTATTGACAAAAACAATAAGTTATTCAAGTGTCAATCAAATATTGATTCAGTTCTTGCGATCATAGTATTGCCTCAGCACCTTCTGACAGGATTAATGCAGGCACATGAGTCCTAAGAGGACGTTTCTCTCTTCCAATGCTCTGACAGCATTTGCGGTGTAGATAACTGCACTCACTGGACTGTAGAGGCGTTCTCGGTCTATGGAAGCTGTTCTAGTGAGTGGAGGAGTTAGTGACATCCTGCTTTATAGGCTGTGGTGAGGTCGACCTACAGCATAAATAGAATAGTATACCTTATATCAAGAAACCCAAATTAAGTTGAGTGGTGTTTCTCCTTCAACCTATTGCGCAAGAAGTTTGAAGCAATGTCCTGTTGCTCTTCTCTCACTGAGCTACAACTTCAGATAGAGCAGCTACTGTACGTCCCTTGTGAGACTGAAAACAAAGACGTACAGCCAAAAGAAGGGCAGGGGAAGTAAAGATACATCCGTGAGAAAGAAAGTAATGAAGGAAGAGAGGAATGCAAAGCAAGAATGGTAGAAATAGATTTCTAGCCGCTTTTTCCTGTTTTTGATGCGTTCACGAGGAAGGAGTCACAGGGGTAGCGCAGGAAGCGGTAGATCTCCTCAGCCCTGGATCGACTCATAGAGCCTCCCTTCTGTATGGCTTCAATGGAGCTGCAGAAGGAACAAAAAGGGGGTGAGAGGGGATGTTCTGCTCTAAAAAACAAGAGGGGAAAGAATGTATTGTGTTCTTGTCTGGCCACGGTACACACACACACACACACACACACACACACGCACACACACACACACACTTCCTTTACCTGTTAATGAGTTGTGCAATTGACCTGAAGTTGTGGCTCATGCTGAGGGCATGGACATAGCTGACTGACGGCAGGCTCAAGTACAGCTGCAGGGCCTGCTGCCTGTGCTGCCCTTTGACCTCCAGCGGTACTGCGATGCCCTGACCTTTACGCTGCTCCAGCCGCGCCAGGTCTGCCAGCAAGCCGGCGCTCTCTTCAGCGCCATCGCTCCACAGCAAGCGCACGCCGGTACGCACCAGTGCTGTCAAAGCGCTGTCATAGTAACGTGTTCGCTGAAAGGGACGTGACGCCTCACCTGTGACAGTGACAATTGCCACATGAGGAACAGGCACATATAATGTGATCGCACAAAGTAAACCAAATTGTTGTGTAAACTATGACACGTACATTAAAAGTACATTGTATCCATTATACAATGGCATAGTATGTACAGGTGTTTATACTATCTATTCATATTAGATGTGCAGCTAATTATTATATTAGCTATTTATTTTCCGAATATAATGAATTCACTAATATATATATATACACTAATATATTTCTGTAACTCTAACTTAAAGTCACCACATTTTACAGGAGTTACCAATGATGAACCTGTACAAAAGCCTCAGAATGCACAGTAGCTTAATGTTAAGTGATCAAATCAGTAGGCTGACTGACCTGGCTTGGTTCGCTCCTTCTCCACTATCAGACAAACACGCTCAAACAATCCCTGCAAGCTGTTCACTCTTTCAGCCAATCGCTTCCGGTTCTGCACTGCGGCCAAATCTGATTGGCTGTGCCTCTCCGCCGCCATGCGGTTGCTGACGATGAAGTAGCTGCCGTCCAGTGAGCAAACGTGGACGGTGGCTGCGTGGCGCTGACGCAGGCTGGCCATCAGCTCCACTCCACTGCTGATGCAGCGACTGTCCATCAGAATGCGAACAGGTCTGGATGCAGCAGGGGACCCGCTGACTGAGGAATCCTGTGCAGTGGATGTCTGAGGTTCTGAGGAGGTGGCAGGGAGCGTCTGGACAAAATAAAAATAAAAAACTCAATGTGGTTCATTTTAAAATGTCACACATACTGTATGCCCCCATGGGCAGGTGTGTCATCTTGTTTGCTCGTACCTGGGGTGGTTTCTTGGAGGACTCCAACTCTGGCTCTACAAAGTCCAGCTCATCAGAGAGCAAATGCTGATTTTCTAACCTCTGGCGACACCTGCAGGAGAAAGAAAACAATGTTTTAATGGTTGATGAAGGTTTGTGTGCTACCATATGAGAATTTTGTTTACCTCTCATTTTTCTGGTCCTCAATCACTGAGCACCTCTGTGCCCTGCTCAGCAATGAGACCTTGGATGCTATGGTTGAAGACCAGGAGGAGGAGGGTTGCTGCTGCTGCTGCTGAGGCCTGCTGGGCTCCGGCTGTACCGCCTTTGGCCACAAGGGGACAGCAACACCCCCTCCTGTTGTGGGACTTCTCTTTTTACAAACTTCCTCTGTCTCCTCCTCACTAGAATCGTTAATGCGTAT
Organism: Coreoperca whiteheadi; assembly: GCA_011952105.1. Taxonomy (NCBI): domain Eukaryota; kingdom Metazoa; phylum Chordata; class Actinopteri; order Centrarchiformes; family Sinipercidae; genus Coreoperca; species Coreoperca whiteheadi. Next base: position 13,268,650 of record CM022480.1, on the reverse strand, counting down.
GACACGGGCGCGTTTGGTTTTCACCCCAGCTCTCTGCTCTAGTGGAGCCTCAGCTGTAGTCTTAGCGCCGGCTCCAGCTCTTGCTCTGACTTTGTGCAGGAAAACACGCCGCCTGGTGGCATACTGCCTCTTCCCGTCCACATACAGGTCCTCGGGCATAAGTTCAATGTCTTCAGCCTCTTCCTCGCTGCTCTCCAGCTCCTCTACCTCACTGCCCACCACAAAGCTGTCCTCCGCATAGGTTTCATCCATCTCAGGCACCTGGGGCCAAAGGTTATTAACATGGACTGGAGTCAATCATTAGACTAAACGAATACGTCGTACAGAATACTACTTGCAACTTTAACTAAGTTTTTTTTATTTGCTTAAACAAAAGCTGAGAATGAAATATACAGGGTACCTGTGAAAATATGTCCATGTTGTGATGATTTCTGTAGGACATTTTGAACTTGCCCTGGACTGCAGGGCTTCTCACTGACTTCAGGTAAACACTGTGCATCTCCGAGTCTGACATGGACCAGAATAGACACGAAGGGCAAGAAATTTAAAATGTTACAATTGCTTCAGCCTACTTAAGCTCAAACACTTCAGTGAATTATATTTTAACTATAATCCACTGAAGGTACAATAAAAACATCTCTTGGAATAACCACGTACCGTTCAGTCCCTGTGACAAGTGCGTGTTATCGACCACAAAGCCTTCAAGAGACTGGTTCTGGTCTTCTCCATCCTCTTCATCAGATGACACGTCTCCGCCCTCCTCCTTCTCCGACAGCTCTGCTTCTTCATCCAGGAACTGACGCCCTTTTGGACACACAGCGTGCTGAGAAAGGAGCAGTGGAAAATGTCAAGATCTGACAGATGCTGAAGGTGTCCGTGCAACTGACGGATATTTATAGACTTGCCATTTTTATGTAAGGGGGAAGGTGTCATTTTTTTGGGCAAAAGTTAAATTGGTCTGAAATGTGTCATGATTGTCTTTTGAAAGAGACAAAGAGCTGCCACTTTTTGCGTCTTTTTAAAGCGACCATATATAGCAGTAGTCCATTCAAGTTTCTGCACAAAAAGTAACAAAAAAATTCGAATTTTACCCTCTTACACTGCAACCAGAAGCAAACAACTACCATGTTCCATTCATTGCATGTATTAAATTATATAATTCAGATTCAGATCACAGCATCCTACAGAGCCCCCTGTTGCCGCACAGACCGTGGCTTTGCCCTGTTGGACTCGTTGCCTCTCAGCGCCGTGTGCTGTGCTTCTGCGTGTGAACACAGACTCATTCTGGAAATCGTCATCAGAAACAGCTTCGCCCTCCATTTCATCAGACTGGAAACCAAAGAGGAGAACAAATTAGTTAAATACTGTACACAGTTCATGGTTTATGATGCTGCATTTATTAAACCATGAGGATTTGTAATGCAGTAATGCTTGGAGTGAGAAGTATGTCAATCAAATCGGCTGTGTTGAACATGTGGCATTCTTTACTGCTAAGAAAAGAAAATCTTACAATATTAAGTTCAGCTGCACGTTTCCTGTTCACAACCACTGGCGAGTCCACATCACTGGAGATCTTTGACTATCAGAGACAAAACATGTTAAATATATACACATGCATTCTGTGTCTGAACTCCGTAAATAATTCTAAAACATGTTTTGCTAAGAAATTTCAGAAACTGAAAAAGCTTCTTGCTGCTTGCAAGCTGGCTGCCATGACAACTGCAGGTTCCTTGGAAATGATGGACAGAGGCAGCCATAGCCATCTGAATCAGATATCTCCTGTCTTTGGCTGTTCTTTTTTTTTTTTTTCCATCTTTTTTGTATACATCTCATTAACCTTATGAGAGGAAAAAAAGAGCAAATCTATATCAACTAAAGCTGCAACAATTAGAAAATCAATCTGCAGCAATTTTTATTGTCTATTTGTTTTAGCAAAAACGCCTTCCTTCCTTCCTTCACTGGTTCCAGGTTCCTAAATGTGAATATTTCCTGGTTTTCGTGGTTTGAGTAAACTGAATGCCTTTGGGTCTTGACATTTCAAAACGTCCCCGTGGGCTCTGGTGATGGCCATTTTTCCCATTTTTCTGACATTTTTTAGACCAAATGATTAATTGACAATACAATCAGCCGATTAATACAACAAATCATTAGTTGCCTTAATTAATCATTAGCCTTAATATCAACAGGCCTTGCTCACCATTTCTGGGGACGACAAGGGGTTGACCTTGTTCTGGTGTCTTCTTTTATGAACCACCACTTCTTCCTCACTGTCACTGTTGCACTCCACTAAGAAAGAAGGTGAGAAAATGCAGGGATCTCTACAGCAGGTTTAATATGGAGCAGGGCAAGACAAAGTATAAGTATACTAAATATAAGGATCTCCGATAAAGTACTCCGGAATCAGATTCTTTGAAGGAAAACAAACCTGGATGAGGAGGGGAGTCAACCACACAAACAGATTCCTGACGTGAGCGGTTCTCCACACCCGACACTCTGCCTGCCTCGGCGGTGAGACCCTCCAGTCGTCGCCGCTTTAAGCTGGAGAGCGACGAGGGGGTGCGAGGCCCAGCGTTACCAGGTCCGAGCATTCGCCTAGAAACTGGTGATGCGATTGGAGATGGGGGTGCACCACCCAGAAGAGAGGACGTGTCTCTCTTCCAATGCCCTGGCAGCATTTGCGGTGCAGATAACGTGTATTCACTGGACTGTAGGGGCGTTCTCTGCCTATGGAAGCTGTTATGGGGAGTGGAGGAGTTAGTGACGGACTGCTTTATAGGCTGTGGAGAGGTCGACAAACATTGGACAGGAACATCCTCTACTTCCTCTTCCTCAGAGTCCTCCAGTGAATAGCCGAGGTCAAAGTTGACAGAGAAGTAGTCATGGGAGCTGTCAAATGACTCAGAATTGTGCTGCATTGTGAGAGATTTACAATGAGCTGTAATTGCTATTGAATTGTCTGTTACAGGTTTACTTGCTGCTGCTGCTGTGTGTGTATTTTGTCTTGTAGTGTTATGGGTGTTCGTGTCCTGAGTTCTCAGCTTGGCATGCGGAGAATGAGTTAAATCATCCGTGTGCGCGGTGTTTAATCTATGTGCGCTTTCAGCTGTGTATGTAGTGCTACTTGGGTTTGTTGGGGTGTGCATATGTAAAGTGTTAGACATCTTTTTTGTGCTATTAGCAATGTCTCGGGCACTAGGGGATGTCCTGGGTGTGATGCCAGGAGTGGAGATGTCTGGGATGGTCATCTGCAGGAAGGCTTCATCATCCCCAAACAGATCCATGCTCTCGTCCATCTGATGGTCCCGGTCGTCTTTCACACCACCATCTCCCAAGTCTGGCATTTCCTCATTCCTCACATCATCCCAACAACTTTTTTCCCCCTCTGTCACGCCGTCGTTCTTACTTTCCTTCCTGACCCGTTCCTCCTTGTAAACCTCATCATCCGTCTTGTTGCTGTTACCTCTTGTATCATGATTATCATTCACTTCTTCTTCCCCAAAGACCTCATCCCAGGTCGGGCTGTCTGCTGCTATGCTGCCCCTGCTGACAGTCTGCGGCTCCTGACGAGGCCAATCATGATAGATTTTACTGTCCTCTTTACCAGCTGAAGGCTCGTCTGAGTCCACCCTAGGGGAGGCATTGTCAGCATCACTCATCATCACTTCATCATCATCATCATCATCATCATCGTCGTCGTCCACATTCAGGGTAAAGCTGACCTGGAATGGCTGATGAGGCCGCTGAGGAGAGGGAGGAAGTGATGGAGCAGCCATGTTGGCCTCGAAATCTTCAGTCAGTGACGGTGGAGATCGGGACAGGAGCTCGGCCACGTTGGCCAGGATGACCTTCAGACTCTGATGTTGTCTTCCTGGGGTGACTTTGGCAGAGGGGGGAGGAGGTGCTGAGCCCCAATTAGGAAGGTAGAACATGGCCTGAAGTTCAACATCTTCATCAATTTTAGCAACCAACTGGGAAATTCTGTCAGAATGTACAGGCTCTGATTTTATGACATCCTCATTAATAATGGCACAGTCATCATCCATGTCAGCTTCTGGACAGTCATTGATTGGGGGAAGTCGACAAATCGCCTCAGGTCCTGGGTGGTCTGTGATGTCATCACAAGGTGCCTCGGTATCATGTTCAACAGGATGTCTTTGTTTGTTCACGGCAAATGTGGAAACTAAACTTGTTCTTCGCGTATTTTCCCTCCCTGCTTCCTCGTCGATGCATTCCAGATCAGACAACGTCGAGAGAGATGGTTCGGGTTTGTTGTTTGGAGTTTTAGTGCAGGTTTTTTTGCCCTTCTGTTTCTTCAGTTGGTTCTTCACGTGGCCATCCGCTTTGTGGAGGTAAGGAAGAAGCTCCTTCTCGTAACGACATTCCCCCTACACACACACACACACACACACACACACACACACGAGTTGCATAAGAAAACCCCCTGTAGGAGAACCAAGGTCAGTGAGCTGTAATTAGCTCTCTGGACTAGCCAACCCTTTTCCGACACACGTGAAACTCAGGGCGGCCAATACACTAATCAAACAGCTTATTAGTTCATGTTCACGCAGGAATTTAATCGGGAAGTGTCCTATGAAGAGATGTCACACTGCTGCCACACATGGAACACACACAAAAGTCTGACATAGCACACACACACACACACACACACACACACACATCGTAATCATCCAGCACCTGTCATCTGTGCAAACCATATGGCATGGAAGTGATTCATCAGGAGTGGTGCCCTGCTTGGGCCAATGGGGTGCCATCGAACCTGTGGCCAGCAGGATGAAGATGCTCAGTGAACAGAAAAGAAAGAAAAAGATGCCTAACGTAGTACGAGAGCAAGAAAAGGCACAAGTGTGTATGGCGACCACTTCTGTTGTTGTTTTTTTACACGTCAGCTAAAAACACACCTTTTTAAACTTAACTGACATTTATTCTGTTCTCACTCGTCTGGTTTTCTGGAATGTCGGTGAGCTTTTTTTTCTCAAAAATGTTTCTCAGGCTTTTCCCCCTGCCAACTGTGGCCCTATAATTCTGTAACATTAAGACAAGACTAAGTCTACAACCATACTAGCGGCTCTGTGAAGCTGTACTTAGGCACAGGGGTGCTTTGAGCTAAATGCTGATATTTAGCAGGTATGTTTACCATGATCACCATCTTAGTTTAGCATCTTAGCATGCTAACATTTGCTGACACTAAACAAATTACAGTGGAAGCTGATGGTGACGCTAGATGTTTGTACGAACATTCATGGCAATCCATCCAGTAGCTGATAAGCTACTAGAGATATTTCACTAAAAAACAAAAACGTCATCATCCTGGTGGCACTAGAGAACTCAGTGAACTAAATAATGTCGATTCTTGATCAGCAGGATTCTACTTTGAGACCTGGTTCCAGTACGAAGGGTGGCGTGTCCACAGCAGTTGTTATTGTTCATTTGCTCACATGTCTTTCATACCTAACCAGAGTTTGGCTGCCAGCATACTTCAGTAAAAACAGCTTTTGAAATGTTCAGCACGTAGCAGAGCTATACACAAGAGGTTCAGCGAACGTTGTGTGTGATTTCATTCTGGGAAACAGACACATCTCACAAGACATATAATGGCATGAAGCCATGATACAGGCTGTACAACATATATATATTGGAAACATGTGACATATGTGAACTAAGCAACCACTTCACTTTAAAACATGTCTTATGTTACACTTTGACATCTCAAGAAGCACAAGTAAAGATGTTTATTGTCACAACGACACCCGAACAATTATTTCTTCACACCTTCCCTTAATCCTTTCAATTAGATAAACAAACCTGGAGGCAAACACTGAGCAGCTCGCAGGCGTCACACTCACTGCAGTGGGAGCGTGTAATTAACACTTCAACACTCAGCGTTTCTCAATGAGGGTGGAGCACTTTAGACATGCGGTGCGTTCCGCTGAAAAAAATGTACAAGTCAGAACTGATTACAATACAAACACTATCAACAGTGTTTCTTTGTTGAAAAAAAAATCCAACAAAGGATTGGCATTGATTGGAGGACTGGAGAAGTGGCATTGAGAGAAAACTAACACATGGTACGGGAAATTGTTGTTTAACTACTAACCATTAAAAATGTAATTATTTATTAATAATAATGTATTTTTTGATCATTTGAACTACTGTCATACTTGCATATAAAATTGAAAATATTGAATTATAGATGAAAAATGTGGATTTTGTGTTATTCTCAGTTTATCATGATTAAAAATATAATCTTCTATGTTTACCTTTTACTAATCCATTTAAAAAGTCCCAATCTTTATTTTTTGACCATTTAAATTAATCAAATTAGATCAGGATATTGTGTTTTCCTTAGATGATCATTATTAAATATATAGGCATGTTTACACCTGTGTTTATCATCATTACTAATATAATAATATAACAGCATCAGAAAATATAAATGACTTAGACTTAGTTGCTGTCTAGCAGTAGTATGTGTAATTTAACAGCCGTTGAGTCAGTTTTGGAGACGGCAGTTTCCACTCTGAATTTTGATAGTGGCGCTGCCCTTTTTATTTTCCCTACATGCATGAGAGCGTGCATGTTCTTGTAAGAGGTTTGTGTTACTCCTTTCATCTTGTGTGTTTTGGATGGTTACAGTTTAATTGATAAGTTAATCATTTTTCTACAAAAATACATACAACACAGAATCTCTTTCATGAGCTGTCACAGATCACAGCCACCACAGGCAGAAATCAACTGCAGGTCTCTACAAAAAGAGATTTTACTCTCATGACTGCATTACTGTACTGCAGTTAGTATTATTATTATTATTATATAGTGAAATACAGTGGAAACCTTATAGTGATCATATCTGCGTGAAATTGATCACTATAAGCGGATGATTATTATAATGCTTTTTTTCCCTTTATTTCTCATGCAGGTTACCATCTAATTGACATATGTATATTTATTAAATTAATATAAAAGTAATGAAACCGTCAGCTTCGCTATTTACTGAATTTTATTGACGTTTCAAAATACAGTACAGCTGTTTCAAACGCTTTTCAAATGAATTACTGTACTGTGTATCATTCAAATACACTATACAGTAATACAAAACTGTGAAATATAGCTTACTGTAGTTCAAATTATAATTAGGCTATAGCCTAAAACAGTATTTTGCTGTTAACAAATAGAGTAAATAGAGTGAACAAGCAGATTACTTGATTACTATAAGCAAATTATTTAAACAGCATTTGTATAGGAATGATTCTATCCAAAGCTTTTTGATCCATATAAGCGGTTGATCACTGTATTGTGAAAGTATTACCCGAAATCTGAGAAATAAATCAGTCTTCATTAGGGTAATCCATCTCATACAAATCCTTAAAGGGACATATTTTTCTTTTTACCTGTAGTGCTAATTATCAATCTAGATTGTTTTGGTGTGAGATATCAGCCATATAGCCGTAGAGATGTCTGCATTTTGTAATAAAATTGGAATATATGGCACTCAGCTTGTAGTGCTCAAAGGACCAAAAAAAAAAATGTTTTTGAAAAACTCAGCAACATCTCTTTGCAGAAATCATGACCTTGTTAATAAACAATATAGTCCCATTATATCTTTTAAAAAAAGGCAGACATCTCTACGGACGATATCTCCAAAACACGACAACTCACGCCAAAACAATCTAGATGGAGAAGTAGCACTACAGGTAAGAGGAAAGATATGTATTTTTGATTTTAGAGAGAACGGTCCCTTTAAAACTCCTGTATCCTTCAGCTACAGCTTTGCTCATGGCTGTCCACTTTGCACAAAGACCAAGGCTGCAGCATGTCCTTTAAACATCACAATCCTGACGAAAAATGGAACAGAGGCTTTAAGGTATTCAAGGCTTTAGTGTCACTGGACACTGAGGGAATGCATTACCATGTTAGAAATACATTTGAGTGTGTTTTGACGCCCTTTCTCGACAAACTTTCATTCTGAAAAACAATGAATAGAACCTTAACCCCTGGCACACAATTAATTAATGATCAAATTAAGTCTCTAGATCTAAAGACGTTGCAGACCGAAATAAACTTGATGACGAGGACAGAGAGAAAGAGCGCTGCAGAGGCTGGAAGGGTCAGAGGGTTCCTGTTGGTTCAGACTGCGTGATGAAGGAAGCAGCAAAGTGGAAACTCCTCTCTGTTGATTATCTCATTGCACTAAAATAATTGTACAAATTTGATGCTCATGAACACTCACAAAGAATGCATCATCCGTATTAATCAGTCTGCCGGACTTTGTTTCCAAACATGCTATGGCTGGGGATAAGAATTCCTTTGTCCTCAAACTTGTTGACGCTGATTGACAGACCAACACCAGTTGCCCTAATTCAAATGACGCTCAACAGTTGCAATAAAGTTACTACACAAGAAATAAACGCTATAGCTACTGGTGGCAAACAACATGGATTTGCATGTACATTTCTGCTTATTTGGCCCTGATATTACAACTCAAGAATCAGTAAATCTGAATACATCTCAGGTAAAAGGATGATCTGAAGGCAGAGGAAAAGTGATACTAGACGTGCAACAATGTTGAGCTTGAAGATGTTCAAACATCCACAACAAGCAAGAATGGAATGTGAGATGTAACGCCTACGCTGGAAGATCACAAAAATGTATTAAAATGATTAAAATGTGATTTTTCCCCACAAAATAAATGTTTCATAATAAACCCAAAGCTTACGTTTTGCATTCACGCAAAATGGTGTATTAAAGGTTGATGTATAAAAGCAGTCATGTACTTAAGGCCATGGTATAATGTTAGATACTGGACCTGTCCTGCACTCAAAAAACATGAAATATCAATCATATATGCTAATAATCAGTAATATGTAAATGACTACTTATCAAATGTGAAGTCCATAGTTTATGGTCACTTTAATGCTCTTTTCCCATTTGTCTTCTTTTATCTTTTTTGCATCTGTTTTTTCATCCTCCGCAGCTCAGTACGCTATACATGTAGGTCATCATGGGCTGACCTACTTCCAGCCTCCTGGCTTTATGTAACAGTTCAGAGAATCGTTACATAATCACAGGAGAGGAGGCCTGCCTGCCTGAACTGTGTCTCCTAATCATAAAGAGAAAGAGGCAGCGCAATGAAGCACACAGCATGGTTTTGAGCTCAGCCAGACAGAAAATTGGCTCAAAAGAGATGAATGGCTTCTGGAGCACAACGTTATTGAAGGGGAGGGGCACAAGTGTGGGCAAGATGTAAAATAAAATTAAAAAGAAGTATGCACAAACTGTAGATGTCTACTGCACGTGGCCTATAATAAATTTAATTCATCATCACTAAATGGAGAGTTAATGTTTCTCAAACCACGTCGAGAAATGAGTAAACATTGTGGATTTGTCGAATTAAAGGAAAGAAACAAGACACTGCCGGGGCAGGCACATATGCTTTGTGGACTTAAAAACTTGTGTGAGCTACTGTAGTATTTGACATGAAAAACACATTTGTGAGTTGAGGAAAAAACTGAAATATACAAAAACCCACAACAGACTTGCTTATTTAAAAAAATATTCTGGAAATGGATAAATTATAAACTAACTACCTCTGTTAAGGAGGTTTTGTTTTAGTGCCTTTTGTTTGTCTGTATTTTAGACATTGAAAACAGATTTTATTTTAAATTGGTGTAAGTTAAACTTTGGATTTGTTTTTTCAATTTTGTGTGTGGCTATTTTCATCATAGTACAGTACTCACTTGAATGAAAACAAAAACTGACCCCAACGATTATTTATGCATAACTTGATGCAGATCCAGATTAAAAATGTCTAAACATTTACCATGATTAAAGAAACACATTTAGAGGATGTGCAGCTTTAGTGGAAATGTTGTGGAATTGTGGTACACTGACTCAAGTACTGAACTTATGTACTTCACTGTGTTTCCATTTTCTGCTACTTTATACTTCACTACATTTCAGATGCAAATATTGTACACCCCTATATTATTTATTTTATAGCTGTAAATTACTTGACACTTTTCAGATTAAGATTGTACATACAAGAAAAGGTGATTAGTTTATAGAATGATGCATTGTTACAGATTAAATTACCAGTATATAATGGGACTAAAAGTAGCTTCACCTCCACCAGCTACAACATGAAATGATGCTTACACAGTAATGCATAACATATTATGTATAAAAATACAACACTGAGAGAGGTCATTCTGCTGCATAGTACTTTTACTTTTGATACTTAAAGTATGTTTTGAAGATAATACTTTTACTTAAGTAAAAGCTCTGAATACTCCCTCCACCACTGCTTAGTGGAGGAGCAGTATGTCCTCTATGAGTGCATTAAATTTATACATTATGGGATGATTTAGTGTATATCAAATAAAGCTAACACAAGATAAGATGATATATTTATGATGGAGCAAACCTAGCCAAAGAGCAAAGTCAAATCAATTAGACCTACTTTTTGAACAGTATGTCCAAATAACTGCAGAGTGACACATACATGTAGTCATTTAGCAGATGTTTTTATCCAAAGCGACTTACACACTCACATACCAAAGGCACAGCTTCGGCAGCAATTTGGGGGTTCAGTATCTTGCTCAAAGATACGTCGACACACGGCTGGGGGAGGCCTGGGATCGAACCGCCGACCTTCCAATTGGTGGACGACTGCTCTGCCACCAAGCCACATACATACATACACAGTATCCCTCTGCCAAAAACAGGCATGGCCAATGCACAGCTTAGGGTTCAGGTTCACTTTGTGTCGTACAGCGTACTGTTTTTTTGTTTGTTTTTTTACTTTTGGAGACTAAATTAAGTTGTTTGCTGTGTGTGTTTGAATTGAAGTTCTCTTTTGTTCGCTGGGTACTTCATGACCTAAATTCATCCATGGAGGCGTGTGAGACATTGGCTGCCATCTCACCCCGTAATCCAGTTTTGCTTTAACAGGTGGACTAATTTTCTCCTTCCCGAGTATGGTCAAGACCCACGCTGGGGGAGAAAAAGGGTAATAAGAACCCACTTGTTAGTTCAGCCAATAGTCCGTTTTACCGTAATCTCTGACCCAATTTTAAGGATTTGGATAAATTCAGGGGTCTTATCGATGGCACAATCTTGTGAAATAGGAGATGGTGAGACAGGAGGCCTGGAACACTCTTAGAACAGATATTCAGAAGTGATAAGGTGCGTAATGGGAAGGGACTGGCAAAATGTAAACAAGCTCAGGAAGAGAGTAACGAGAGAGTCTTGTGGCTAAATTGCCTGTCCGATATTGCTTATGAAACCACACCATAACAACACAGTGCAGTTTAAAGTCTATTTGGTTAAATCTAATTTGAGAGAAAGAGGACAAGAGGAGGAGCAGCCCGGAAACATCCTGTTGAATATAAATTAATAAAAAAGAAATAAATAATCAAAAAATAAAACCACAATTACACCATGGAGCCTGTTAATCATTCCAGGAATTTCCCTTCCAGGTCAAAACGATGAATGTAGTAACTCAACACGAATCCCAACCGTATGTTCACATGCAACCCAGCTGACTCCTTTCAGCCTGGTGAGTTTATAAAGTTTGGTCATAAACACAGACTACTGTCTTTCTTTCATGAATCTGAGCAAAAGTTGTGCAAGACGCTTGAGGCCATTTTGTAAAACAGTTTGCCTAACATCATGAAACTTTGATAAATTGGTGTATACTGCGAATTAGTGGTTACATGGTCATCTGATTAACTTGTTGAGCTGTTGACGTATTAAAGACCCAAGTTATTTTCCTTCATGCCACAGAGTCGTTCCAGATTAGCTTCGATCTTGATGCTCACAGAATTAATACACAGCAATATTATCACACATTAGCTTGTTGTTCCTGTTCTCACCTCATTTTCCTCTCTCATGCCGTCGACGAGCTCCATCACCTTAATGAAGTGGTGGCAGCGGAGGGAATTATCAACCACATGGGTAGGAAGCGCTTTGTGCTGCCAGTGTCTCCATTCCCACAGAGAAAGCTCTCGGGGTGGTGGTCCGCTTTTGGAAACTTCCTCCTTTGGGACATGAAATTGCAACCAAAAAAAATATATGGTCTTATTAAAATAGTAACAATACAGTCAAGCATGAAACAAAAGGAATAGCAAGGTTTTTGCACATATTACATAAGAAATTCCTGTCTTTTTTTTACACATAACTTTCCACTAACTTGGGGTTAAGATTTAGTCACCTGAAACCGCGGCAAATTCGGTGTCTGCCACCATGTACTGTCAAAAACGGGAGAAAACGCAGAATTGCACTAAGATGCAGTAATGGCTCCAAACAATATCTAAATCTATAGATATGCATTTAAAATACAAATTTATGTTCTTTTACTCACTTTTTTCTAGAAGATATTAATGTCTCTAATTCAATTTCGCTACTTCCAATTTCAATATGAAAACTCCTATTTCATTAAAAGATATTACAATTGAAATACTAGACTAAGCCAATCATTCCAGTAACTTCTTTGTAAACTATAGACAAAAGTTTGTTTCATTTCATTATTTGCTTTATGTATTATTTCATCATTAAAGAGTCTTGTAAAAAAAAAATATATATATATATATATACTGTATGTGGGTTTCGTGGCATGGTTGGGTGTGCAAGCCTCAAAATGGGCTCCCAACGGCTTTATCATCTTCATTTACATTGTCTTCTGTTGCCTGGTACTTTTCAGACCTGCACAAGAAACAAACAAACAACAAAAACAAAAAGAAAGAAAGAAACCTGAGGTGGTCGATCACTGGGTAGGGACATGAAGTGTGACTGTTTCAGGGTTGGATGAGCTTCATCTTCCTGCAGCCTCATGGTGGAAGCCCAGAGGGAATATTCAGCACTGCTGAGAAACCCGTCCGACGGTGCACTGCCCTGCCGGACTACCACATTAGACACACACAAACTCAGAAACCCACGTCCAGATTCTTCAGTCAAGGAAACTTTGTTCTTCTCCATCTCCATTTTGAATAACCAGAATCTACTCCTGCCTTGTCACTCACTCAGGTTTTGAGGGTGGATGAGTGAGGCCCATCCCTCAGAGCGGGGCCGCCGACCCCTGACGGACCGCCTGCTGCTCTCCCGATGGTCAAACTGGCCACAGGCAATGTGCATCTTGTGCAGGGTGGGGTTCACCCCCTCGGGCAGCATGCGGGGACTGTTGGGGTACATGAGGAACCTGCTTTTGTTGCCGATGATGGACTTGTACACACTGCGCTTGTTGCTCTGGCTCTGGTTGTAGGTCTGAGGAAAACGAAGGTTAAAAGTTTGGTATAGGTGGCTTTATGGATCTGTGTGGGGTTAATCAGCTCTGGTCTTGAGTAGAGAAATGTCAAGTGCATTTGGTAGAGCATCAAACTTTTAATTTGATGGATCATTTCATGCGACTCAAACTCTCACCCTCTCCTCACGTCCCTCAGCCAGGACGACAACAATGCGCCCCTGCCGCTTACGCCCAGTACGTCCCATTCGCTGCACCAGGCGGATGGGATTCTTCTGTGCATCGAAGCAAACAATGAGGTCCACCTCTCCGATATCCAGCCCCTCCTCCCCGACACAGGTTGACACCAGCGTGTTGAAACCTCCCTGACGGAACCTGTGCACCACCTACAACACAAGTGAACAGTAGAAACAAAGCTATAAATAGTTAAAGTAATCTAATCTTTCCATCTTACGTTGTCACCTTAAATTCATGTGACTACCCATCGTGATATACAGCAAATTATATCTGTGCTAGCTACTTAAATTGAGTTTGTTGTGTACATGTTCCAAATAAAATGCCCCTTTTATAACATATTATGGATCTGGTCTGTTTTTTAGTAAATGGTGTGTGTAGAGGACACAATGTACATTTACATCAAAGCGCCATTCCTGCATTATGTATTTAGAGGAACTGGCACAGACGTCTGAGGAGCAATTTCAATGCTAAGCAACCAGCAGTGAAATCAATGCAACAGCAGTTTTGGGACACGTCTACTGCACAGTGCCACAAATGAGAGCGTTCAACTTGAAAATGGAACTTAACCCCAACAAGGAGAAAGAGAGGGAAAAGTTTCAATTAAATCCCCGGATGAAGCGTGACCAGTAGGCTGTGTGTAAAATTATACTAATTTTACTCTCTATAAAAAAATGGCTGTGACAATTTTTGTTGGAACAAATATTATTTTGATTTCTTCTCTCTGCCACCACTGAAAGCTCTTTTATTGCCCACCACATTACTGAGCAAGCTCACAATACTTTAGGAAGCACTACTGTGGAAATCAGAAATCATGGTCATTATTACTGAAAACAATTGATGGTGTAATATTGAATTTTTAGGCTTTTGTATCATACAATCATAACGTCTTAAGTATTTGTGTTCTATTGAAGTTTTGTGGGACTTTATACTCATCTTTAGTAACCTTAAATTTAATTATTTATGTGATTCATTGAAGCAGGTAAGATTTTGACACTTTCCTCTCTAAGTTCATTGGGGAATGTAGTGTTATAGCCAAATGTTTAGCTTGATGTTGGCTTTTGTTAATTTGTTCTTGAGAATTTTACCACCATATTAAGATTTTATATTTCTTAATTTCATATATATGCCACACCCCCACTGTAAATCTGCCTTTGACAAAAAAAATAAGCCATCCAGTCTCTACCTCCAGTTGTTCCTTCTGGGTGAAGCCTTTGACTCCCTTCCCCGCTGAGGCTTGGCCCATAAAGGTCATGACCCTTATCAGCGGAGCATGCCGGTTCAACATGATTGCGATCTCCTGCACGCTCTCACGGAACGATGAAAAGATCATCACACGCGTGTTTACTTCCTGAGGACCTGAACCTGGACATTCATGTGACAGAAGAGAAACAGACAGATTAAAATTCCCTTTGGTAACCATCAGCTGATTTCTTGCGGTACTTTAACTTACAGTATGCCTGTTTGATTCAGATGCTGGAATGCTTTGTTCTGTGATCCTCTTCAAATGTAATATGCTAAGTGTAAACATACCCACGTCCAAAATTATTCAGATTTTTGCTCCAAAGTCTAGGCTTAAGTTATTAGCTCTTACAGGTCAGATTATTCTGAAACAAATACTGTACTGTGGATACTTTTACCGTTTTTTCTTGTTCAGGAGGAAAGTTTGTCTCTGTGCTTTGCACATAGCGTCCAAACAATGTTGCAAATCTTCAGCTATTAATTTGCGAGTGATTTTACGCAGGTAAACATGACTAAAGTCACAAGACACAATAAAACTCCAGATGTTCCTGTAAGCATAGCAACAAGGTTAAACAGCTTTAACACAATACTAGATGCTTTCGATTTGCTGTAGTGAGAACATGAAGTGAATTATGGGTTGCAGCTTTAACTCAGAACAATCATTGCATGTATGAGTCACAGGATAGCACAGCTATAATAAATAAATCACCATTGTTGTCTGCTGAGCCCTCAGCCCACATTCTGAAATGCTGCAGCACCACCTCCTCCAGTTTCTCCAGTTTGGGGTGACTGTAAATGAAAGGCTCATCTGGACCTAGAAGTATTAATCGTAGAGGAATTTAGTCAAATAGATGCTGTGTATTCTTTGCTATATTTTAAAGTAAATTGAGGCATTTTGTTTCTAAATTGGAGAGAAGTGGTTTCCAGATACCTCCCATCAAAATGACTCATCCAACTACCGGTACATAACAAAGGTTCGGAAATGTGACTGATATGCTATGAATGAGTGCTCAGGTACCAGCAGATGGCTTCACAAACATTGCTTCCATCTCATGGTAAAGGTCCATGAAGGCGGGAGTCCTCTGCAGCTCATTTCTGGCCCTGGACATCTCTGAAATCATGGCGGGTGCACATATCACATACGATTTTACAAATCAAACACAGACATTACACATTAGTGAGTGTACATACACCCCGGGGCACTGATGGACAGTCTGGAATATGAAAGGGTGTTGTGGGAGTTCAGCTGAAATAAGCACAACATGCATGTGCGCATTCAGGAAAGCCTTTTTTTCTGTGGAGAAAATGCAACAAAATACACTTAAAGCCTGGAGGTAAGGTGACGGACCTCTGGAGCCGTCCATGATTCCCTGGATGTAAAAGAAGAGCGATCGGAGGCCCATCTGCATCAGTAGCTCGTAGCCATGGTACAGGCTGATGCAAAGGGCAAAGTCGCCCTCCAGCATTCCCTGCTGCGGACCCTGGAAAGAGCAGGAGAGCATGTGAGTCCATAAGACCATTGGTGAGAATTTTTTTTGGTAAAGGCATTAAATAAGTAAAATATCTAGGTTATGAGCTTTATGTATATCAACCGTTCCAATAAATGCTGCTTCTACTGTATTTCAAAATACATTAATGCATTATTGTCATTTGCAAATAAAATGTAATTTATATAAATAATTACTAAGCTTAATTCTAAAATGGTATTTAAAACTGTAGTCATCTAATGCACTCCCACTAAATATAAACACTATATCCACCACCATATCTAAACTTCGACAGAAAATCCATCAATTTTCATACAACTACCAGACAATGCTCTAAAGGCTTTAAAAGAAAATATAGTACAAATCTAATAATCTAGACAGGTCATATTTCCAGACCATCTAGACCTCGTGATTGATTATTTTCTCCAGCCTTGGGCACATCTTTATGGAGCCCCGAAACTGACAAAATATAAAAGGTTATCGGACAAGTAAAAGTAACACAACTTGTGCAAATAACGAATGCTGATAATAATATTGCTGGTTAAATAATTACAATGGAGCGTAGAAAGATCATATAATATTCCTTTAAACTACAATCAGTTGTTGAAAAGGTAAACAAAAAGCTTTTCTTTTACCACCAATCAGTTGATAAATAAGTTAAATAAGTTTATTATACTCCCCTACTGTAAATCTTTCACTAGCTCATTTTATTGTTCCAACGCCTTCATTTTCCAATTTTTGGGTGACATTTAATCATTCAACTATTTTGTATTTTCTCCATGCAAACATTTCCGATTTGCCTCCCCACATCCAGTTTTCCTCCTGTTTAGTTTATGATAATGAGATGGGTGTGTTCAGGTATGTCGACAGTGGTGATTGGGTTGGTTTATGTGTGTGTGTTCATCAGCAGAGCAATCGAGAGGAATGTGTGTCTGGCTAGCTTAAACACTGTATTCCAGTTATTTAGCATTGCACTCTGATAACATTGTTGGAATGAAAATGGACAGTTTAAAAAACAGTATAAAAATCGCTGATTTTTATTCTATGCTTTCTTCTTCCTTGTCAAAACACCTACATTACCCACAATGCAACACAACCGTCAACACTGTGTTGGGAGATTTGGGTGACTTATGCTAGCAGTGGCTAACGTAGCCTTGAGGTACTAGCTTCAAGCAGAGATGAGGAGGGGGCTACAGAGGTCTAGTCAGTTCACTTCTTTCTAACTCCACACCCCCAGATGTTTGTCATTTTGTAGTCTTCAGCTTCAACTGACGCTGACTCAAGTGACATCACTTGATGCAATTAATTACACAAAAGGCTTTATACAAGACCCGGACTTTAATGTGTAAAATCAGAGTTCCCCTTTTACTGAAGCTTTAGATGAAGCTAACTTTCTTTATAAAACGACAACAGCCAGTGCACGTAATATTAATCAATCATTCTGTACTGCATACTGCTGCATCGTTGTATAAACGTAACATTTGTTACGAAAGTCCTTCAGTCGGTAAGTTAGTTAGCAAGCAAATACTGCTTGAATTCCACAGACCTCATGCCTCTATCTTCATAACATTAACTTCATGTCTGTTGTCTTCATCAAGGACCATTCGTTGCTTTTTTATTAACTGATTGGAGGTTAAAAAAGAAAAGGTATGAAGTTTAAAAAACATTTTAATTATTAAACTAACAATATTATTTACTGATATATGCATTTAGATTTTTGACTCGTCTGATAACCTTTTACTACATTTTTGTCAGTTCAGGGCTCCATACATCCTTAAAAAAGGAGCACCAGTAATTCCGAAAGGCTGTGTATCATATGTCAAATTATATACTATAATCTAGAACATAATGCTGAGTGCTATTATAACATACTGTCTATAATAGCACTCAAGGATTCATAGAGCAGAGTCCGTGCCTTGATGTTTGGCGGCGGGTTCTTGCGGAACTGATCCCTGGCGAGGATAAGCTGATATTTGCTGAGAGTCCGCAAGTCTTTGCGCGCCATCACCCGGTTCTGGACAAGACGAGACATGAATTTCTCCAGCACCTGGGAGGAAGAGTAACGAACAGATACATAGGTCATCGATAATAGGCCATTTCCTGTGTTAAGGGGTAATGCATCAGACTGACCAGCTAGCACCTTACTGACATAAAGCTGGAAAGTGCACGCAAACACACACACACACACACACACACACACATATACATGCCCTCCATGACCACTTTGAGATATACAGGTGTTATTGGTAAACAGACTGAACAGAAGTCTTACTTCAACGAGAGACACATAATAACACTAAAATGTGTTCGAGTCTTTCTTCCTCTTGTCCTCATTTCGTTATAATGGGAGTAGAGATGGGAGCAGTTTTTCAGGCGGCTTTCAGACAATTTTAACAATATCTATTCATCCTCACGACAGCAGATAATGGGAAGCTGGGTCATTACAATTTCAGTTTCAGCTGTGTGGAACTGCTGCTCTAGAAACCGAACAGAATAAAAGGCTACTCTGAAAGAAGAAGTGGGCTGCCCTCTTTGGAATCAATTGGTAAAAAAAAAAATTTGCTTTTGTAACAGATGACAAGCAATTTAGTTGTTTTGATTTGTACATTATGCCTGTATTATGAAGTGGAAACAAAAGCTTAATCATATTATGATGTGCAAAGTAGGCCAAATGATGTTATCCTACATTTCTACGAATTTCACATGTTCCACATTACTCATTTTATAATACTAATAGTTTAATATAGGCTATACTTCAACATTTATACAAATATTTCAAAATAGTGTATATATTATGTATAAAATACAGTTTAAGACATATTGACACGTTTTGTTGTAAATAGAAGAAATTAGGGCTGTACTGAAGGTCTTTGTTTTTTTTACATTCAAAGCTTCTATTGAGGTTTTTGAATGAAAATGGATATGTCTGTCATATTTTATGATGTCATCACCATAAAAAAATCCTCTAACAAAATTCTCAATTTTATATTAAATCAACTTTCTTGATATAAATAAAATTATAAAATAATAATGAAGTAATAATCGCGCCCTATGGCTTAAATGTTGTTTTTGAAAGGCTGAACGCCAACAAATATGGATTGAAGAAGATAATTTTTTCGATAAAAACATGTAAAGAATTTTGAAAATGATAACAGGAATGCAGCGATATATCGGCTGTACTTTTGGTTTCGGTCGATATTCGTCTTGTTGACTGCTATCAGCCTATCGGCAAATAGGATGACATTTACCGATGTCGATGTTTATCTGTTGTGTCGCATCAATTTTGCGCTGGCAAACTTTTGTGTTGGTTATTTGTTGTACAGCAGGCTGAATATTGCTTTTGAAGCAGTTATTTTTCAAAAATGAATCTTTTTCATGTGAAAGAAGGAAAATTAAAAGGTTGTTTCATAAATTTGTATGATTGAGTTTATGCTCATTTAAAGATAGTGTAATGAAGTGCCTTGACAACAAGTAATCATATAGCAATAATTGAATAGAACAAAATATAGAGCTTTCTCTCTTATGTGAATTTATTTGTATTTATTTTTTATTTAACCAAAGTGGAAACTGAACTGGCCACCCTCCTAAACCTCAGCCAGCCAGGTGAAATGCGAGTGTGCTTCATTCAACTTATGAAGACAAAAGGTTAAATAACAACCATTAATTCCGCTGACCTTTCAGAAAACATCAACAGCTATATCAACTAGCCCTAAGCAATCTTTCATGAGAGTGTAAGGAGGCCAGCCCATCTGGCTAGGATTGTGCTTAATTGCATTTGATATAGTTTAAAACAGAGAGTTAACAGGTTATTGCGTAAGAAGATTTATTAAGAAACTGAGGAGCCAACTAAAGCCTGGTCAAAAAAACTATTAACAAACCCTAATTAACAGAAATGATGCAATGTCATTATTCAAAATATTGCTAGGTTTTTATTTTTGTTAATACAGTGTGCAGTAGAGTGAGATTAAAAGAGTTTACCCAAAGGTAAAGCAAGGTTTTTAGGGGGCAGAAAAGAGAATTACTTGACCAAATGGGGGAGTTTTTAAAAATGTAATTCCTACTATTAATTAATCTGTTACAGTGCAGGCTTACAATGAGAAAAACAGAGAGAAATCATTACCTTGTTAAGAAACTGCAATAACAGATATTGGAAGAATACGTCTGTACAGTGTGTGTACATGCACTGTTTTTACTGTATGTGACTGTAGTATGTTTCTTTATTAGTGACACATTGTTTTTTTACAAGACAATTCAATTATAGTTATTTAGTCATTTTTGCCTATATCCATTAAGCTTATCAACACTAATATGTAGGCCATGTTATCATGCAACAAGAAGGTTACCGAGGTAATATAATATGTTAGGGATGAAAAAAATGGGCTGTTCATTATGTCATCATGTAATGCTTAGGTTATGTGGATTGTGTCATCTGTGCAATATGTAGGCTATTGGGGTGTGCAATATGTCAGTTGTGCTATCTGTAGGTCATTTGTGGGGCTGTGCATTATGTAACTGTGCAATATGTATTTAATTGGATGTAATTAATAACTGTTTTTAATTTTGAAAAAAAAACTACCAATGAAAGGTGTTAATGTGTCTACTATACACGTACCTGTCTAATGTAAATGAGTATAAGTTTTGTGAGAGGATGTGTTGAGCGACGTTTATTCTTTGCTTCTTGTATTTTTGTGTTGTCTTTGCAAAAACTGGACAATAAAGTATATCTTATCTTATCTTAGTTGCACCGGGTAGAGGAAACTATAGACCAGATGGGCCAGAAAATACTGTAGTTTTTTTCAAAAAGTGGTGACATAAGAGGATCGGAAAAAGGAGAGAAACTTAAGTTAAATCAAGCCATAGGGGACAAAGCTAACAGCGTCCTCCAACCTTATCCGTGACCATCAGCGACAGATGCTACTAATAGCCATACAGGACCAGATTTTGTGGGTGGTAACATTGGTGAAGGACATCCTACCTTGACCTAACGTTTCCACCGAAGGTTTTTACGTGTTGCTCATATGAACTGAGAAATGCCCTCGTCTTTACTTTGATTACTCCGATTTTTTTTCATTGATCAATCATTTGGTCTAGAAAGTGTCTAAAATAATGACAAATGTCCGTAACAAGGTACTACTCAAAGTGATGTCTCCAGATGTGTTCCAGCTAAAAACACGTGTACATGCTTTAAAACCTGCTGCTGTTCATCATACCTTGGTGGCAGCTAAATTTAAATCCTGCAGAATAGTGGTTGCCCTCGCTACATTTGAGAAGGACGAAGGGTGAAAAAAGGATCTCTGTCAACAGCTTTGAGGTGCGTTAAGACAGCATATGCACCTCAGAACTATTTGATGGATGGTCATGACATGTGGTGCAGACATTCCTGGTCTCTAGAAAAAGACAACTAATGACTTTGGTGATCCCTTGACTTTCCATTTGCACCACCAACCAAATTTCTACTTGTCCAACAACACTATAGCTCATGACGGGATTAAAGCTAACATAGTTAGCAGTTTCCCACGCCAAGTGTACACATTAACATTCATGCATCTGATCGTTATCTATAGTAGCTCATTTTTTTCAGGATCAAGGGGGGCTGGAGCCTATCAGCTCACATTGGGTGAGAGGCGTGATGGGTACACCTTGGACAAGTTGCAAGTCCATCACATACACGACAATTCACACTCTCAATCGCTTGTACAGGGCAATTTAGAGTCACCTAACCTAATTATTTAAAATGAACACACTAAAACTGCGTTTGTAATGTTTTGGGCTAGATGTCAACATGCTAACATTTAATAGTTTGCAATATGCGTATTAAGATGCTAATGGTAGCGTGCTAGCATCCTTAAAACGTACAGTTTAGTCTGATCAAAGTCTGACCAGCTCTAGGACGGCCACTGTGGAGAGGATTAACCCTTTTAATTCAGACAACATCATGGCCCTTTCTCTGGCGCCACCCTCAGGCCAATTTAACTTTACAACCAGTGGAAGAGATCTAAGCGGACCAAAGTTAACTCTACATTGTTTTATCCACTCAGCTATTTTGTTTTCGGGTGTACAGCATAACAATTATAGAGCCTCATTAGTCCTTAGTGTCCGTGCATGTCAGAGAGAAGCAAACAGCACTGAGAAAAAGGACCACAAGCTGATTACAAGGCAAAATCTCTCTCTCCCTCTTTCTAGTTAATTGACAGGTGGAGCTCAATAAGGGAATATTTACGCAGCGGTCAGGACCAGATTATGAGATTACACAGAAACAGATTAGTGAGGTCACTGTTTTTGTCTGGTAGGAATGTGGAGTGAAATGGCCGAATGAACAAAAAGAACAACTGCTCTAGTTCGTCTACAATTTCATTGGAACTGTAGTTTTTGCTTGTTACCTGCACTCTGATTTGCAGCTGTCCAGTACTTAAATACTAGGGCTGCAACCAGGGATTATATTCATTATTGATTAACTTTAACATAGGTTTTTCTCAATTAAAGCATTAATTGTTTAGTCTATAAGTTTCATCCACCTACCATACCTGACACTGCAGTATTAGAACAAGATTAATTTGAAGCAGGAAAGATTATTGCTTTAATGCACAAAAGTGGAAGACAGTCAATGAAAAACAATCTCTGCATCAATGTGCATCTTCCTGTAATTCCCTGCTTCAGATCAATGATTGCTACAGCAATGAAATCATCTATGAGTCAGTATATGAATACGCCAAGGCCTGTACATTCTGACGAGGCTGAAGCGGGCCAGCCTCAGCCTTGCTTTCCTGAGCCTCTTTCTGTGTGGTGGAGAGCATATGGACATCCTCCATTACTGTTTGGTATGGGAATTGCTCTGCAGCTGACAGGACGATGCTGCAACGAGTTGTCATATCTGCTCAAAAAATAACCAACAGCAGCCTCCCTTCTTTTGAAGCCATTTATGTCAGTAGGTGTAGAAGCAGAGCATCATGAATCATGAAGGACCCAACCCACTCGGCACAAGATTTGTTCAACCCCCTCCCCTCAGGCAGGAGGCTGCGCAGCCTAAAAGCGGGAACAGCGAGGCTAAAGTGCAGCTTCTTCCCAGAGGCTGTGAAGCTTATGAACTCCCTGACTTAGTCTGTTCTTGGAAACTGTGGACTGCTGCGACTGCATGAGACTGTGATGCGCTTCATTGATGCTGCATGGTTTTTAACGGTCTTCTTTTATCACAGTTTTAGGTTATTTAATAATCTACATTATAAGTTTATTTTAAAATGTTACTCATTCTGTACACTTCTGG
Source organism: Coreoperca whiteheadi (assembly GCA_011952105.1). Taxonomy (NCBI): domain Eukaryota; kingdom Metazoa; phylum Chordata; class Actinopteri; order Centrarchiformes; family Sinipercidae; genus Coreoperca; species Coreoperca whiteheadi. The sequence continues at coordinate 13,245,171 of CM022480.1, read as the reverse complement.
ACCTGGGTCAAGAATTTTGTTCCTTCATGTTCCCACATGGTTGAATGACAATAAACTGAACTTAAAAATAAAGCAAAGAGTTTCAAGCAAAGGCAGATGGAAGGAGGAAGTGCCCTCCACTTCCTCCGCTGAGGTAACGTAAGTTGAGGTTAGGGTAAGGGTCTCATAAAAATAGCAAAACAAACATGTAGTGCATGTTCGATTTAAGATTATTAAAAAGGGGGAGAGGAGAGGACGTGTGCCAAATAACAACATCGTCAACCGCAGCTTCACTGGGCATGCTCAGTGGGGGCCAACAGTTATTGGCCGAGGGGCATGGACCTAAGTGACGTGAGGAATCAGTAAAAAAAAGCCAGTCTGTAAACAGCTATTAATAACAGAACCTACACTAAGCTGAACTCTCACTCCTGCATGTCAACAATGGGAGGACTTATTAGTGTGTGTGTGTGTGTGTGTGTGCGTGGTAAAGCTTCCCTTGTCATCACCAGTACTTTTGAGGGGGCGGGGGGCCTATTAGGGTCCCCCTCCCCGTAGAGTGTTGTACTGTGTTTGTGTGTATCAATGTACATGTGTCTGTGTTTGCATGGAGACTCCCCCGCAGACGAGAGAGGATTACATAATGTCCTCTCTACGTGTGTGTTGACGGGTGCAACATGGTGGTTGGCTGTTGCAGTGACACAGATCAGAGGAAATCCTGCTTAGCCTGTCTCCTGGGGAGCGCACAAGGTCAAGTTTGTTTATTGTCCTGGCAAGGAGAATATTTGTTTACCATCAATACAAGACAAACGAGACATGAAAAAAAAAATATGTACCAAAGCAAAGAACACATGAGATAATTATTTAAAACGCATTCATCGTTCCTCTTCTGGTGTTTGTGTCCACGCAGCTTGTTGCAGTGGGTCTGTAGTCCCTCTCCTATTAAGCTTATGAAGACCCACTATTAACTCTCTCCCTGCTTCCCTCTACCACTGGGTGTCCATGTCATCAAAGACATTCATCAATTTCTTAAAGGGTCGGGATGCAAATAATCGCATGCGTAGGTGCAACCAGGTGACACTGAGCTAAAGCGGGGGACTTCACACTATCTTCTGACATTTTATAGTCTCAATGATCAATCAGTTGATTAAGAAAATAATCTAAAGACGAAAGGATGATGAAGATAATCATCAGTTGCAGCTCCATGGGCTACAGCACATAATAAATAGGGACCTGTACTCACATATAACACGTAAATTAGGAAATAAAAACAACAAAAGGCGCTTGGAAACTACTGCTATGATGCGGTTCAAGACCTATGCTGACTGTCACCTTTTGTCATTGTTGCCATCTTGGCCCCTTCTGGGGTAACTGCTGTGTGTGTACCCTGGTGGGGGTCGCGGGTATTTATCGTCGGGGAGCAGCAGCAGCAGCAGGAGGAGGAGGAGGACGAGGAGGAGGAGGAGGAGGAGGAGGAGGAGGGTTGCGTGAGCCAGCGGCGTCACGTGTTCCGCCCTCATCTCCTGTAAACATCGCATTCACCTCCGGCTACAAAGAGGGAAGCGTCGCGCTGCTCCGCACAGTCGAAGGAGACGGCTACTTCCTGATGTTGTAGCGAATGAAAAGTACACCCAGCGAGGGAGGGACGTGAACGGCTCGTTTAAGTCAGATATAGCACTGCGGGCATGGCTGCATGTGTCGAGGAAAGCTTCGTACTGCCTGGTTTGTTGACCGGAAAGTAACGGTTGTCCCAATCCGGACGAGGAACTCAGGTCCGAGGAAAAAAAGATTTGACACTTTAACGAAGCGTCAATTCAACGGCGATTCATAAGTAACTTTAGCTTTTTTTATTTTTAGTCCACCCTATCCTCGGTAGTTACTTGTGTAGTCGTACGAGCGGAAATGGACCGAGGTGGATGCCAAATGAGCGGCGGCGGCGGCGGCGGCGGCGGCCGCAGCGGGCCCGACCAACGCGGGATGATCTCACTGGAGGACCTGGAGTCTTTCACCGAAGACGAGCTGTCAGACTCGGCCGACGACAGCCTCAAAAGAGAAGACGAAACCATGGGGGAAGACGAAGACCGACTGCTGCATTACTGGCAGGACGTCGCGAGGGGCCACCAAGTGGAAGTTTCTCAAGGTAAAAAATAATAAATACCACAAGAACAAACACCGAGACAAAGGCTACAACGCACTAACGTTAACAAACAAATAACTTTTAGGTTTTAGTCCCCTCTGTTTTGGCCCAGGCTCCTCTTATGGGATATAAACCTTCAATCTCAGTTTACAGGCAAGTAAATACAACCCATAGTTTGACTTTAGTTACGATACTATCAACTGCTTTAACTAAAGTCAAACTCTGTGTTGACCTAGTTTGCAGTGAGTCATAAGCCTGTCCCAGCTAGGATAACGCCTTCCCTGACCTTCAGGCAAACATTTGTTTCAACTGTAAAACTGTATTTTTTTTTTAAACAAGTTAATGGATTCAATGCAAGGCCAAACTTTAGAGCACACAGACAAATAGGTTACACTCCTACCATGGAGGCAGGTTGTACTTTAAAAAGGGCCAAACTTTAGATAACAACAATAACAACAAGGTTCACACTGAGTTGTGGTTCCTCAAATGTGGTCAGGTCCCATGACTCCCGCTAGTTTCAGTTGGGTCCCAGAAAGATGAGAAATAGTATCAGAAAAGTAAGCAAAATCAGAGCTCACTTTGCAGACTGCTAGTGTTTTTCTATAAAGAGAAAATAAGTTTCTTTGGCTGGGGTCTATTGTCACTTGTATGAAAATATGGAGATCCTCTTAGTGGAAAGTCCACGGTCATTATACGCTGTTGCACAGAAAGCAAGAAATCCCAGGTACAGTGAGGTGTTAGGAATAAGCATGGAATTATCATGTCAGCTAGCATTTCTTTAATCAGGAATATAAGACTTGTTGGACACAGCTTTTGCTCAGATCCAGTCCATAAAAATCACAGCTAATTGTGTTGCTATCAGGCATATTATAGCAAATACCAGTTTCCTCTTGTAGGTTTAAATATTGTAATAGGACAGTAAAATATCACAGACATTATAGCCTAATAATACAAAAGTGGTATTCCTGTAGGAGCATGGCCTAATGCTAAATCCTGTTATCGTATGGTTAATAGTGTAGTAATACTAGAATTTGTGGTGTCTTTTTGGTAACAAGCCCAATAGAAAGTAAATGATGAAACAGAATAATGTTCACTTATCTGGCACTTTGTGAGGTATACAAAGAATAAATGATTTGATTATTTCAACCTCAAGATGAAATAAGCAAAGAAAAGCACATCATCACCGTACACACACTGGTCACCGCCGCATCCACGGTAGAGCCCGACCGATTGCCGATACATTGAGTCTTTGAGCTGGAATGAAAATTGGCCCTTTCTATGTGGATTATGCACCAATATGCCTATGCAAAGGCACTCAGAAGACTGCTTTCTTAAAGAAAGCTTTATTAACTTTATTAAAGAAAATTCAAGAGCTGGAGGAAGTGACTGGGGAGGGGGAAGTCTGGGCGTCTCTGCTTAAGACTGCTGCCCCTGCGACCCGGCCCCGGATAAGCGGAAGAAGATGGATGGATGGATGGGTGTTAAATAAGTTAACATATGGACAAAATGAAGAATACATTTTAAAAAATGGCTAAATTAACATGAGCACCGTTCTGTATCAGTCAGTTGCTTAAATGGGATTAAAAAGTTTGCTGCCTTATGTTCCAAGATGTTACTTTTTGTTTCTGTTCAGAACATGGTGATTTATGTTGGTAGTTTTAACCATTAGTGAGGTGGCTGTTACGTTTCATGACAGCAGCTGTATTTTACTGTCATAACATGAGTTCTTGAGCGCTGCTTCTTCGCTCTCCTGTCACACTGCTTGCCTCTGTAGGCAGCGAACTCTGGTGCATACAATGACACTAATACATTCAAATAAGCCTCTCTTTCTGCTTAATATACTGAAAATAAAACAATTTGCTATCGGAGAAACATACTCGCTGATACCGATATATCTGCATTAGCTAAATCAATTGGCTCTAATCCAAGGATAATCTAACAAATAAAATAGGCTGTGATAAACACTGGTTGCTACATATGTGTGCATGTGCGTGGTCAGGGCGTTCAAGGTTGAACTGCTCTGCAACCCCTAATTTACCATTGGCAGTCATTGTGTTTATTTTGAAGTGGCAACATAGCTTTTGAAATAATTAATTTGACAGGTACAACTGCTTTATTATTGTAAATGTTTGTTGTGAAACCACAAAAACAAGGGAGGGGGGTGATTCGGATTTTCGTCACTGATATTTCCACAGGTTCGTCTCCAAAGGCTTTTACCAACATTTTCTCCGGAAAATTGTTGAACAATATACTTTAAAAAAAAAAGTACTCAAATGTAATTTTAGTTTTTCTGTGCCTTCCATTTATAATCGATTTTGTCGACATGTAGCTTCAGGAGTCTGATTTTTACCATACAAGTCCAGACATTGTGCTCAGCTGGAGACAACAACAGCAGTTGTTCTGAATTCTGGAGCCTTCCAAGTCACTGGTAATCACAGATCTGGGATACACAGACCAGAACAATGGACCCATTGAGATGAGCTAAACTTCAACATTTTAAATTCCCGGTTCACAGCAAATATATGCTATTTTCAAAACATACTTCAGATATCTAACTTCAGCTTGTAGGGCACAAATAAATAAACTAAATGAATATCAAAGCCCTCTTTATTAGTTCAACTTGTGTCCAGTAATACTTGTTAGCCATGGGTTTCCAACCTTTGTGGCTTGTGTCTCCTTAAAATGAAGCACTGTCTGCGTATGCCTTTACGTCATGAGCAGTTTAACCAAAGGGTTTTTCCCCCATAAAATAATTAAGTTAGAGTGTTTTACAAGAAAATATGTATTATTAGCGAAATGTCAGAAATAATGAACATGATTTAGTGTAGAAGACATGTTTTATTCCCTGCTATCCCTCTGGTGGAGTCCTGACCCCACGTTGGGAACTACCTGGTGAGGCTATTTGTCGTCTAATTGGGCTCCCACTGAGAATCCAGTAACACAGACTTGCACGTCCTCCTCCCTTTGCCCTCAGACCACAGCACTAATTGAGGACTTAGTACAAAACCCCTTGCTGGGGCTTTCTGACTCGGGGGATTAGCTACCTTGCCTGTATTGGTACTGAGGTTGTGGCTGATACGTCCTGGACTACAATACTGTAGCTAAGGACACAGGCCAAGGCCACATTAAACTGCTTTGCTCTAATTGGGATGGCGTTGGATGAACAGGGGTGAGGTGGGAGCTCTGCTTTGCTAGCATTTGGAGCTACTATATTTGCTAACATTAGCAAATGCTACATATACAACTTTAATTCCACTGTAGCTACCAAGTAATTGTTTTTACAGTCCAGCACAAAAAAAAATAAAATGCCTCAGAGCAATACCACCTATATTGCTTAAATGGTATCCATGGCAACAAGTGTCAGTTGCAGCCTCCAGCAAACGGGGTGGCTGTGAACGCAAATCTAGGGCACTTGAGACACGCCCAACTATTTTCTATCTGTGACTCTTGCAGTACCATCTATTTGGTACAGTATAAAAGCCCTTTACAGACTGTGATTTTCACACCTCATTTTCATGAGCTCGGAGGAGCAGATACTATCAACTGAAGAGGATGCATGAAGGATGCATTACTGGCGGGTACGTAGCGAGGGGCCACCAAGTGGAAGTTTCTCAAGGTAAAAAATAATAAATACCACAAGAACAAACACCGAAACAAAGGCTACAACGCCCTAGGGCTGTCAAAATTGCTCAAAAATGACATTCAAATATTCCCTCTAAAAAAAGACGAATATTCGAACATCTGGTTGCAGATTTTGCCAATGACGCGCATTAAGTCAATAACAGGACAAATTAGCAAAAACGAGACATAACTACTTGTATAGGTAGTTTATTTAAGTTTAACGTATTTGACCAGCGCTTACACCACGCGCTAACTGTATCTTACGCTACGTAGCTTGCATACAACCTTATCTCTCGGCTCAACAATTTACCTCCTACCGACCAAAATCCAAAGTACTTCCAGACGTGGCTTTTTAGATTTTGGGGGTTAAAAATACTTTCTCTGCTGTAGTCGAGTTGGGCTCTGCACTTTCTGCCATCTTCCATGCAAGACACGTCAACTTTCAGCAGTGGCGCTGTGACAGACAATGCGACCCCTTTGACCTGTCCCTGAACACCCCTTCAGGCGCGCTAGTGCGCCCACTCGCAAAGCAGACACCCACGCCTCTACTACCGCGGGCGTTCTTTCCACATTTCTTTTTTATTCGAATATAAATTTTCAACTTCGAAATTCTTTTTTTTAAAACCAGTTGAATATATATTCGAATTTAGAATATTCGTTGACAGCCCTACAACGCACTAACGTTAACAAACAAATAACGTTTAGGTTTTAATCCCCTCTGTTTTGGCCCAGCCTCCTCTTATGAGATATAAACTCTCTAGCTTATTTTACAGACAAGTAAATACAACCCATAGTTTGACTTTAGTTAAGGTACTATGGCTCAACTGCCTTAACTAAAGTCAAACTCGGTGTTGACCTAGTTTGCAGTGAGGCATAAGCCTGTCCCAGCTAGGATAACGCATTCTCTATCAACTGAAGAGGATGCAAGAAGGATGCTAGCTTGTAGGCAAGATGGAATTCTGTGTTTTTAACTTTACATCAGTGAACCCCAAATGAACAGTTAATGAAGAAAACTGACCTTGTCTTAATCTCCCATCATAAATATTGACATGAATACGTGCCTTAGCAAACTCAAGAAATGAAAAGCTAATTAAACATCACAGTTCTTATGCCAAACACAAACCCTACTTAACTGCATGCTGATCTTTCTACCACACCAATTTGCTGTGACAATATTGACATTTTTTAAGTGTTTGAAACACACGAATGAAAACAAGAATGAGCATGTTTCTGTGGCCTGTTCCCATCGATGTACAGTGCCACTGTTAATATCATAGGCCACATCAAACCTTCATAGCAGCGGTTGTCAAAGTTTATAATGGCATGCAGAAATACACACCCCACATTGTCTCTGATGCAAAAGGGCTTTGGGTTCAACTTAATGAAAGCAGTCAACTGGCATGATTGTGAAACCACAAATGGCCCCAGTCTTGACATACTTAAAATATTTTAGTTTCTGTATGGAGCTAGTCTACCTGGTGATGGAAAGTTGGTACACATGTGATTGACCGTAGTGCAGTGGTTATTAAAAAAAAATCAATCTTTCTGCAAAGTTTAGACATTACATCAGGATATCTGTTCAAATTCTGTGCTAAATGTAGTTCTACTATTTATTATATACATATTTCTATTTTAACAAAGTCTATTTGGATAAGAAAATGGTTTAAAGCGGTGGTGAGTTTTCTTCCCCTCCTTGTCTCTCTTATTGAAGACACACACAAACTGGGAGGTAATATTTTACTGTCACTTACATGGTAGTTATCCACGCTGAGCCACTCCTCCTAATCAGTGATTTATAGTGCAACCTTGATTTCATGAGATCCTGCTGAACGATTTTCGTACTGCAGAGATGTCCACACTCTCTCACATGCACACCAACCCACAGCTTTGTTTGTTGTCAAAGGATTGATCACCTAAATACCACAGATCCCTCTGACCCAGATATCCTCCATGGTATTGATTGACAAAATGTGATTGAATTGAGTTCACCTTGTGCCTTGTATTTGACAGTGTGACAATGAAACATAATGCCATAATTTAATATGGTGTTGTGTTGCTGCTCCTGTGGTCCGCTCGCAGTATTATACAGTATGGTCCATACTACAGTTTAAGTATGTGCAGCTAAATTATATCTGTAACGTGCGAAATAAAATAATCTATAGCAGGGTTGAATTCCTGTGGTTGGAAACCATTTGTGTCATTAAGTCACAGCTCATATGGGGCAAACTAAATTGTCGAAACACAAAATGCTGTTAAATTTCATGAAATATTTGGTCATAGGTAAAATATGCTCCAGTTTTTCAAAAGCATTGGCTACTGCTGAAGTCCCCCTGTGTTAATACCAGTCTATACCTGGCCTTGGGCAGCTTTAGTCAGTGTTCTCCCTATCAGCTCCAATAAACATTACAATCCTGGCACAGCGCTCTGCCCATCTGGCAGCCTTTGCTCACACAAACTACCAACACTGCCAGCCAGCTGATTACTGGAAGTGAGGATGTTTTATACAGATTAGCGACAGGAGACTGCAAGTGTAGATATGAGCGCATTGAAAAAGTTATATGGAAGTATGTGTACGCTATCAGTATGTGAAAAATCACACATACCTTCTGCTTTAATATATTTTAATTGCCTTTACATGCAGGCCCAAAACACACAGTATCAAGAAAAGAGGCATAATTGCATCTAGTGAATAGCTCAAACAGTATGCAGCCAAAGTCAGCGTTTGCTTCGGAACAAAGGAAGTGCTAGTTTATTTGTTTACACTTATAAAACTGTTTTTATTCGTGTAAACAATACTTTATTTTTGGACCACGGTTTAAACTGACCACGTATTGTTTATTTGTCTGTTGACAGATATGGCAGAGCCCATTCAACAGCTAACCAGCAACAACCAAGGACGCAGTCACAGAGAACACATTCCTTTCACTCTCCTTGCACGCAAAGAGAAGGTGACCACGACAAATAATCTACATACTTTCATCTTGAGTAACCCCGTCTTTCTATACATTTTCATATTCTATATAAAAAAGGAAACGCTATTAAATCGGTTAGCAATAACCCAGTTTAAAGCAGATAAGTGTGTCTGCACCAGAGACTTGACCTGCAAAGGGAGACCTTGCATGAAGAGTAGCAGTCAGAAACCTTATGCTGTGTTCACACTACCGGCGACAAGCCATCTGGCTACAAGTCATTTTCAATGGAAGCCGGAGACATGAAGCTACAAACTGACGCCGACACGTGTCACTGGGTGACGGACGTGGCGTGCTACGAATCAAAGTTGAGCTGCGTCAGCACTCCAATGACGCAGTGAAGCATCCATCATCATCTGATATTTGTTTCACCGGTCCTCTGTTCCGCTCGGTCTAAAGAGATGGAAGAAAAACTTCCATGCTTTTAGCCAGTTCCCAGTGCTATTTAACCCTACCCTTTTTTACTGCGACATTGCCAACATAAATGCACCTTGGCAGAGGCTGGTTACGGGCGCACCAGGTATGTAATGTGTGGTTTTAAACGCACAACGGCTTGCTGTGGTACTGTGTTATTTAGCTAAGTTAGCTGGCGCTATTACGATGCTCACATAAAAACCTTCATGTTATTGATGTAATAACTAATAAATGGATTTTATAATAATGCAGAGAACATATCTAAAAACTTAAAAGCCTTGGATGATGATGGACATGCAACAACAAACAAATCAGGCCTCATCACATAAAGAACATACAACAGTGTTATTGTCCATCTAAGATCACATACAGATCTTCTGTGCGAGTATGGGTCAGCTATTTATTTTCGACAAGACGATCGTGCCACCCAATACAATAAGCTGTCTAAACTCCTTAGGGGACTATATAAATAAAGAGGTCTAATTGGTTTAACTTGAGGTAATGAGTTCATTAAAACTAGGCTGGAGACTCCGGTTAAACAAAGGACAATCATGGAACTCTATTCTTAGAGCAGGTTTCAGTGCCTTAAGGACAGCATGTTGACTGCAAGCAGAATACGAACTGAAGGTCCTCCACATGAGCAGTGGTGACTCTCAGACAATGTCTGAATAACGAAACAAAGTGTTATTTTCATCACGGATTCATCTATTTAAATATTCATATTTAAAGATATGAATATTGAATAAGATATTAATTGGAAGCACTGCTGATTAAATAGGATTAAAAAAAAATCACAGGAGATGCAGCAGTAATAATTACATTACCATCTCTCCATTTAAAATGTATTCTGTCCAAACAGAATCTTGTAAATGTTTGGGGGGGGGAAACGCACATGTTAAAAAGACTTAAGTCAATTAAGTCAAAACCGCATTGATGAATACTTAAAGTTCTAACTCAATCTTCTCTTGTCTTTCATCATCTGTACTTTTTCAGTGTGGGGAGCTGCTGTATGAGAAACGCAAATACGAAAAGGGCCACTGGGCTTGTATAACAATGCGTAAGGACACTTATGAACAGAGCATCTGCTATGGTTTTATGAGGATAATGAGGTACATCTGCCAGCAGAATGCCTTAGGTAAGTTCACAAGCAAGGGACCATTTAATACAGCCAATCAAGTGCTGCCTTGTCTTAATTTTCAATTCAATTGCCATTTCCTTTTCTGTAGGTGACTACCTGGGCATGACGCTGCCCATCGTCACAGTGGTGCGCACGGATGATTACCATTCTGTGGTCTCCCGTGACGTCACTGTGGCGTATTTCCTTCCTGCTGAGCATCAGGCCCAGCCCCCACAACCTACTGACAACGAGATCACCATAGAGATCTGGCCCGCCACTACTGTATACACAAGGTTGGTAGAGAATGAAATAAAAACGACCACTACTATTCCTAAATGTACTGTTTAATCAATGGTGCTAGAATTAGTGCGTGGCCTGTTTTTCCTGCTTGGCTTTGACATGGAAGTTTGATAGCTCATATTCATGCACCACTTCCGACTTCTTCCAGGGCCTTTACCGGTCCCACCAATGAAGTGACCATCATTAATCAGATCAATGCCATGGCCGAGCTGCTCGACTCCCCTGGTGTGTGCATCAACGACTCGTTCATCGTGGCCGGCTACACCAACCCTGCTCACAGCAACCGTCAGAATGAGATCTGGTTCCTAGAGCGACCCTGAGGGACGAGGGGATTAAACAGCATCCTATCTGACCCTTGAGCCTCATAAAGACTTCCTTAACACTGCCACAGTCCATCTACAGCCTCAGGTGCAACATCCTCTTTAGTCACCACCGCTATCTGAAACGACCATCAGCCCAGCACACTCCACATCAGTTGGGGCCTGAAAAAAAAGTCAGCCCTTTCTATAACCTCGGTGAATTTTTATTCATGTTCATTTAGATAGATTCTCATTTCATCGTTTTAAAACTGAACTAAACCACTGCCGTACTCTCGTGGACACAACCCAGATGCTAAGGTGAAGCATAGCGTTCATCTCCTGCTCTTAGTTTGAGATGGCTAAAGCTTTCGAGCACAGTGCCGTCTTGTTAAAAATTAAAATAGTTTTAACTCTTAGCGCTCTGTGACCATTGAGGGCTGTCAGAAACATGCAACAGCCTGTCTTTCCCCAGCGGATGCAGGTTCCCAGTAGACATGCAGCCTTATCTATATGCTCCCTTTCTGTTTGTTGCACAGCTATAATGTCCGGTCATGTGGGGTGAAGGTCAATGCACAACATAAAAAAAATAGCTTGCTTCTCTAGGTTGCGGAGGTGATTTAAACCGTCACTGTAAGTGCAATATTTACCTGATAACCAACAATCAACAAGCAAGCTGTTGCAGTTCCTGGGCCACTAACCTAACCCAATCCTAAGGGTGTGTTCAGTGGCTGGTATGGCGGGTTGGGGAGGGGATGTGCAGCATGCAACACAACCCGAAAGACAACATCCAGACCGGAACTGGTGGCTTCAACCATAAATAAGCTCAACGCAGTAGGTGACACTAATATAGAAAACATGTGCATGAATGTACAGCTACAGGGAGAGGGTAAAACAAATGTTACTTCTACAAACCAAACGCTGAAACACTCAGATTGTACTGCTGAATGACAATCATAAAATTACTTGTATATTATATACATCCTTTTCTCTTAAGAAAATGATGCAAGCCAATGCATTCCTCATGTTTCAAGTCTGTTCACAAACAGGAATAGTTAGTTATGTACCTCTTTCTCATGCTCCTCCGTGTCAATGTTAGTGAGTATGCATTCACTCATTCAAATAGCACTGCTGCTGGGTAGAGACAATGGAACCAAGAAAAGACACAGCACAGATAATATCTCTACTGTGATTTACTCTTTTTTTTTTATATATATATATATATATATATGTATATATAAGAAAGCTAAATTCGGTTTTAGTTAAAACTGTTTTCAATGTTCTATCGAGAATCTAAGGAGAGTCTATAAAGTCAGAGTGAAAGATGTATGTTTATCTTCACTATTATGCAACAAACTAAGTGAAATGCATCAAACCAGCTACACCTAGAGTTCACAGTAATGTAGGAATGTTTCTGCTTTGGAAATGTATATTTACTGCGTGGGTGTCAGTGAAATAAAACTGGAAGTGAACTAGCCAAATCATCACTGTGTGAGAATGTTTATCAGGACAGGGCCATCCTATGAAATGCTTAGGCATGACGTTATTGAGGCCTCTTAAATGTGTAAAATTAATAGTGTCATTTTGAATTTAAATTATTTAATACAAAAAATGAAAATGTAAAACAAAGAAATGAAGAGTTAGGAATTTGGAAGGTTGCCCAGTCTTAAAGTCAAGCAGGTTGATAACAAGATACCAAATCCAAAGAATTAATTTTGCATTAAATGATTGTAGAGTTGATCAAATACTCCGACAGCTGTAGTGTGTTCACTTGCAAAGCCATGATGCATGTGGGTAAGTTTCCCCTTTAAGAGCCCGGTTGTATGGGAACATCAAGTGTGAGGATTTAATCTCTTTCCTTTCTTTTTGCTTATTTTTGTAGTGTTTTGCAAAAGTATGCTGTATCGTGAAAATTCAAGTGCAACAACAAGAGCTACTGTGGTTGTCTTTGTTCAATAAAAATTTGCTTGTCTCCTGTCTTGAACTGTACAGTGATGCTGAGTTTTGTTGGGTTCATATACACACCACACGTTCTACACAGTTCTGGGATGTGTTTCAATAAATAATGTCCAGTCATATGGTATGGAGGAGGTCAAGAATAATCTCATCCCTAAATCTGTAGCAAAGGTCAAATCCTTTAATAGGCTATTAATGAAATCCTACCATTTTGATATGTGCAATACACATGTAGTTAACAAGTAATATTCATTCTTACTAATGCAACAACTGTTTCGTATGAGAAAAAACATTTCGGCTTTGTACTCAGCATTAAAAACCGATGCGAGACAAGTGTATTAGGCTGGTTTTCAGACTAGTTTTCTGCATTTGTACCAGCCAAGTACTGTATACTTACTACAGAATATAGCTATAGGGTATTCCTTCCTTTCTATGGGATCAAATGTGGCAAGCAAAAGGGGTCACACCCTACTTTGTTCTGAAACAAATAGCATAACCCATTTCACAAGAAGAACTAGTGCTCAGTTACTGGAGCATAGTAACATGAGTTCTCACAAGCGAGTCACTCACACACACACACACACTGTATTGTATCAGAGTGCAGCCTATTGCCCAATACAGTAAACTACTGCATATAGTGTCTGATGGAGATACACCAAGCTGATGGGAATTAACATGAAGAATTTGATTAACAGTCTTTAGTTTGCAGCTGAGGCAAATGTAAACTGAAAATGTTGTAATAAATTTGAAAACACAACTTGTGTGTTTAAACATGACATCTGTTTTTCTGAAAATACAGATTCTTTTAATTTATGTGGAATGCCACTAAAACTTCAGCCATAAATCACACCATCCCTTTCCATTACAACACAACACAGAGTGCAAACTTCAAGACTAAGATCTCAGGACTGGCTTGGACACAGTGACCTAGATGTTCACTGACATTACATGCATGGTCTAGAAAACCGCCACCCATGCTCAATTAAAACCACAATACTAAGACATGAGAAAACGAGGCTGTGAACGAATACTAGTCTCTAATGAAATGGGCCAGAAACCGAAGAAAAAGCACACAAATTAGACCAAAAAACATCTCTGCATGACTGGTTCATCTTCCTAATTTGCTCAACAATCATGAAATTCCACCTGAATGACTGCAGTGATGCTCATTCACATCTGCGTACAGTGTTCACTCTGTTTTGTGCACTGCCTGGGCAAATTATGGGAGAGCAGTGGGAAATGGAGGTTAACAAGCAGGTTGGTGATGCCATCCAGTCAGGGGGTAATATGAAGAGAAGGTGAAAAATGAAAGTCAAAGCAATTAAGGATCAAACAAGAAACGCTCTGCTATTACAAACAATCGAAAATGAATCCAAAAAGAAGTAAGAAAAGACACAAAGAACATATATACACACACACACACACACAATATACAACAGGTCTAAACGTTCAAATGTAGGTGTCACATTCCAGCTGTCCAGCCAGTTGAGGCAGATGAAGTGCAGCTGCACATACACACAGACAGTGAACCAACCCGTGACAAGGAGAGAGCCTGTAGGGTCCGTTAATAATCCAGAACCATTAAGTCCACCAGCACTGAAAGCCAGACCACTAAGTGTGACAGGATGTTGCTTTCAAGACAAATCAATCCATTTAATATTAACTGACCCAGTAAGAACCACGCAGCCAAAGGAAAGACGTGATGCTGGGAGAAGGATTACAGTTGAGGATTTTTTTACAACAGAAGCAAGCAAACTGTGACCACAAGGTGGCAGCAAAGCACCAAAAAAAAGACACACATGTCACATGCTTTACATAAAGATGAAACCAAACCAAACATGACCAATTGAGAAGTTTGAATATAAAACTTTTGTTGCAATGTGAATATACTTGTCTGCAGGTGTGTTTGTGTATTTATTACTATTTATTATTTTATACAGATATAAATCTGACAGTAAAAACATCATGGACAATTAAGATCGACTAGTTAAGTAGTTTTGGTATCAACAAGAAAGAAATCCATTCTTGGTGCTTGGCGTTGTATAAAAGAGTGACCTTCTTCACATCCCCTAAACCCTGACTTTTATGTCAGAAGATTATCTGTAGGAAAAAATAAAAGCTGTACAGACAGGGAGGAGGTTTGCTATATACACACACACACACACACACACACACACAAATACTGTATATATATATATATATGACACAAAATTTCTTGTGCCTACCTGCAGGTAGCGCGCCTGGTGAGCAGAAAGGGCCTCCCCCAGAGGAACCACCACTTTGTCCACACTGCGCTGGTGGGAATGGGCCCGGATGTCTGGGCTCTCATCTAAACGCAGCTCAACGTGGGAGATGAGCAAACTGGAGATCACTGACTGCACCGACTGCAGGGATGGAGTAAGAAAGGGAAGGTGCAATCACATTTGAAAATAGTTAAAATGGAGAATTTTTATTTTCTGTTCCCATTAGGCCAGAGAGTCAAAGGGGATTTATTGAATATAAAAATTAATATATATGGTTTTTACCTTTGTATCTCCTCCTGGAGTTGCACTAAGGGCCAGGATGCGGAATTGCATAGTCTGGCTGCCGAGCTGTCTGATCACCTGAGAAAGCACAGGACATTTTTAGCACTTTATTTGAACAGTCCTAATATTTAACCAACTAAAAGTGTTAGAATGCAAACCTCAAAAAGTGAGCGTCCTCATAAATATATGCAATTTAATACCACAACATGGATATAAATCATTATACAGAACATTTTCTCTAAAAATCAACTGAGTAACTGCTGGACATGAACTATATTCACTCTCACAAAAGGCTGTGCACATGATGGTGGTGCTCCCAGCTCATTTTGGGACGTTACTTGTATGGCTCTGCATCTATCATTTTTTAAATAATTTATATTGGAGGTTCAATATTATATCTTGTTAAAGGCTTTCAACCAACAATTATTTTCACAATCACATAAGCCTATAAGATTTCAGAAATAGTGTGAAAAATGCCATAAATGATCAATCGACTATGACAATTGTTAATCCTCGATAATATGAATTGTTTCAGCACTTATCTTGATGTGTAAGCACTACAATTGATATCCATCTTTAACAAACATTTGGTTTATGATGGAATATTTAGGTCTTGGTCCTTCAATACATTTAAGAAAAAAACTGCCTGGCTAATCCAATGAATTAAAATGAATTAAATGCCTGACAAATCGAGGTGCCGCCGCCAAGATGCTTTGACTGTTTCCAATGCCAATGCTAGCTAGCTCCAGTTCTTTCACCAGCGTTAGCGTGAACATCCAGTGATGCACACAGTGAAAAAGAAGAGGAGCACACAAAGTATACAGTAGTATCTGTTGGGAATAACTTAATAGGTTAGTTAATAACTATCTTCATAATGTAATAACTTAAGTATGACCACAGCCTCCACTCTCTGCAACAGACTTCTTACAACCACCTTTCAAGTTTGTAAGAGTGAGCTTTAGTTTAATTTATCACCTTAAAGTCACTTTATTGAACTGGACTTGGCAAGTAAAACGTAACCTTGAAATATAGTCAGCAGCGACGTATAGCTGAAGTGAACGCCAAGCTGCCATCATTAGAGACAGGTTTGTGTACCTGACAGTAGGCGTGGTTGCCCAGCGCCTTGTGGGCTTCATCGATCACCACACACTTGACCTGCTGGGCCGGGCAGGTCTCTCTGGACAGGTCGTTCACCATGACCTGAGGGGTGAGGAAGAAGACGCGCTTGGTCCGCCACACTTCCCGTCGCTGCTTTGCTGCTGTGCTGCCTGCGGATAAGGAGACGGACTGCTTGTTAGTAAAGGCCAAAAGAGGAAAGATGATTGTCAGGGTTTTTGTGTCATTATTGTTACCGGTCAGCTCAGCCATGTGTGCCTGAGGGATCCCCATCACTTTATAACAGGCCTCAATCTGTTGTGCCACCAGAGGTTTGGTGGGAGCCATGAATACAATCTTCCCTGATGGATACCAGCGGTAGAAGTTGTACATAACCACAGAGGCTATGAAGGTCTTTCCCAGACCAGTGGGAAGACACACCAGCGTGTTCTGAAACAGGGCCGCCTCTGATATCTTCAGCTGGTACTCCCTGATGGGATAGTTGGTGGGGTAAATCCATACCTTAGCTGAGGAGCTGTCAAAGCCAGGGAAATCTGCATATGTCTGCCCACCTGACGGGATGGGAGAGAGGCCAGCGCTCTCGGTTCCTTCAGGGTTGTCATGTTGAAACGAGTTTGCCTTTTCAAGTTGCAGGCTCTTTTCAGCTTCATAAACAGCAATCACCATCAGATCATCGTCGTCATCTTCATACGCAGGTTCAAAGTCCTCTGTCCTGACCGGGTTCTCTGATGTGCCCGTGGACCCCTGACCTCCTTCAGTCCACAGAGGATTACGAGGAAGGTGTGGGGTGGCTACCCGTGCTGTGTTGCTTGGGGTTGTTCTGCGCCGTCCAGCGGCTTTCTTGCCATCTTTTTTCGGTTGAACAACTTTGGTTTGAGAAGCAGATGCTCCCCAAGTCTGGAACAAAGTCCTCTGATTTGAACCACTACTCATTTTCATGAGTCGTGGCGAAAAACTCTGAGAAACAGAGGCATGTGACGAGCAGCAGCATTGCAACCTGGGTTTATAAACACAGGATCACTTCCGCCCACGTTTTACCAAAGTATTACACCACATACCGTAACTACAGTTTTACTCCAGAGTTGTTTCGGCCATTTCAATACAGTTTAAATTGTAACATTTTCCCTGTATTGTACTGACGCCAATATATCAAGCTAAGGGCTTAACGTACGTCACATTGGTGGTTACATTTTACAAGGAGGCTTTTAATTTGAGAGTGTGACACCGGAACAAAATCAAAAGTACGAGTTCATCTCCCGCTCTCCGAGCCAAAGCCGTCACGT
Source organism: Coreoperca whiteheadi (assembly GCA_011952105.1). NCBI lineage: Eukaryota > Metazoa > Chordata > Actinopteri > Centrarchiformes > Sinipercidae > Coreoperca > Coreoperca whiteheadi. The sequence continues at coordinate 13,227,461 of CM022480.1, read as the reverse complement.
TACCATAGCAATGGACAGAAATAAATGGGAGAGTATACTCACCTGTTTTCAGGTAATAACGCTATCTAATTAGTTTTCTTTCAAGTCATAACGCACCGAGGTGTGTCTTCATAGCTGCAAGTATTTACAGTCAATTGTTTTTTTGCTAGTTCGGCCTGTTTAGCTGCTTTTCCCAACTCTGGAAGACGGCGGCTAATTGTAGCTATCGCTGTTAGCATTGAAGTAACTAAAGTCAGGTATTAGGCAGCCGGGGGGAAGTTACCGTTACTATAGTTACTGTAACTCTCCTATCTTCGGTAGGCATCTGCACGTGGATACTTGGTGAGAAACGGAGTCAGTCGTGCACGAGAAGACTTTGAAGACATCGTGAAAGAGATTGATGGAGGCTTGACCCATCTAGAGTGGAGGGAGACAGTTATCCCCATTCCCCACTTCACAGACACTGTGAGTAACTGTAACTGTTATGAGATTGTCACTTAAGGAGCTTTTGTCACACTTTTGTAATAGTCTTGCTCATGCATCATCAGGACGCCCCGTTTCTACGACCCAGCACCTCTGCCAGCAAGCCTTCAAACCCAGGACTAGATGTCTGTGCCCGTCCCCAGAATCTATCAGCAGCAGCAGCAGCAGCAGCACTCTCATCAGAGCAGAGGGGAGATCGTCATGTCCTGCTGGAAGCCGAGAGAGATGATACACTAAACAAAGGACAGGCCTCTCTGTCTAAGGACTCTTTCCCAAGCAGCAATGTTAGAGAGGATGGAGAGGGGCAGAAAGAAAGCACCGTGGGGGATAAAGATGGAGGGGTGATGGAGAGCACAGGAGACTCCACCACCGTCTGGAGCAGTTTGGAGCTGGACATGAACTATGGTCACCCTCACAAAGGTGAGAGTTGTGCACACGATGGTAGTGCTCGCAGCTAGTTTTATGTGCGTGCAAGGCGTTTTGAAATTAGATGACTTTGAATTTATGTGTCTGCATCGACTGTTCTTCATTTATGATAGAGGTTCAAGATTGTGTCTGGTTCAGGGCTTCAACTAAGATTTAGTTTCACAATCACTTAAACCTATGACATTTCAGAAATAGTGTGACAAATGCCCATCACAATTACCAAGATTCGAAGGAAATGCCTTCAGATTGCTTGTTTTGTAGGGAGATGTGCAATTTACAAAGCTGTGAAACAAAGAAAAGCTGAAAATCCTTATATTTCAGAATCTGGAAACCGCAAGTGTTTTGGCATTTTTCACTCGATAAATGATGTAAATGATTAATCACTTACCAAAACCGTTAATCATCACAAAATGAATTTTTGTGTAAGCACTACAAGTGATATCCATCTTTAACATACATTTTGCTTATGATGGAATATTTAGGTCTCGGTTGTTATAATTGCTTCCATTGTCTTCCTCCTACGTAAGTCGCTTTGGAGAAAAGCGTTTGCTAAATGACTAAATGTAAGTTTAAAATAGATGAAAAAAACAATAGACATTTGTTGTAGTGATTTACATTAAAACAATTCCAAAAATGTTTTAATAGCTTCAAGAAAATTGTCCAAACAGGAGAAACAGCATTGCGTACAAGTTAAATTATCACAGCATTGGGAGGTGTTTCACTGGTTTAAGAAACGAAGGAAAAAAGAGAAGAAACAAAAAGAAGTATTTACCTACACGATTTAGGAGGAGAAGTTAGGTTTTGTACAGCACATGTTGAACTCCTGTGGTTGCAAATAGATTTGTCTCCTGTAGTGAGAAGACCTTATTAGTCATTTTGAATTTGCCATCCCTCCTTCAGGTGCCCGGCAGTACTGCTTGGCCCAGGAGGTGCCCTGCACCCCAGAGGCCCTGCGTCTCCATAGAAACACCCTGACCATGGAGCTGCTCTGGCTCCAGCAGGCCATTGACAGCAGGAAAAAGGTAAGACGGAGGCAGGGAGAGATGTAGTGTTTCCCAACATTTATTCAGCAGTGGCAGTCTCCTGCTGTAAGAAAATTGCCTCTGCTGCAAGACTAAATCTATTTAGTAAATCAATTCAGCCTGTTTTTCCTACAGTCTGACCTGTGTATTAAGTGCATAAAGCTGTAATGTTGTTTCTTAGCTCGTTCAGCTGCCTGCACCCATTGCACTCAGACGCTGTACCAATTGAATCCCTTAATTTTATCTTGAACAAAATGAGTGTGCTCATGAATCCTGCATCACTGCTTCCATGAAGCACCCTGCAGCTCCAGAGGGTGTAAAGGTGCCAGCATGTGGAGTAATGCGCACAAAGAACACTTAATGTAAACCGCAACTGAACTCAGAGAAAGCAGGATTTTCTCATGGGATTATCAAATGCAGTTGTACGCATACAATCTTAATTAGTAAGAAAAAACTCAGAGGAATAATACTGAAACATGTATAGGTATAACTTGGCAGAAACCTAACTCCCTTCTTTCTTCTCCTCTACAGTACTTGTCACTGAAGGATAGGCTGAGCATATCCTGACAGAAGAAGTCATCTGAACTGGACTTGATAATGTGGAACTGAAGACCTGACTGCAGTCCATTAACTGAACCCACTCAAGTGGCATCTGTTCAAGCTGTTATTTTAGACATGTACATATACATTTTTTTCAGTGGTATTTATCATCTGTTTCACAAAACCTGTACACTGTGTATGTTATTTGCTAATGTAAAAAAAAGACATAAAATAAATTGTATATTTTTTTAAAAGCCGTCTTTCTACTGCAGTGGTTTTATTGATATTGTCCTCACAGCATAAATTGTGGGGGGTTGAGTTAGTTACTAATGTGTAGGAAGAAGGTTGAGTCAGTGGAATTCAGAGGCGGTCCGGTCCTTGGCTCTAAACACGTTTATGTTGTGACTCGCAGAAGCTCAAATTCCCCATTTGGATCACAATGAATGAGCTCCCACTGATCACATGAGACGTTCATCCTACAAATATCCACATCACTGTCTCCTGTTAAGCTGCTGTTGTCTTTCGGTATTAATGTCATTAAGGACCACCCACGGGAAGAAGAGTAAAAAATGCATTTTCCTCTTAAAATTCTATGTATTCTTTGTTTATTTTTAATGTACATTTTTAAAAGGGTCACTTTTGAGAAATTTCAGCATTAGTTCTGTCACCTGCTGGTTCTTGGTGAAGTTAGTATGCATGATATATTTGGCAATCATTTTGGGGGGGATAAAATACAGACAACTGGGTGTAGAGGTTATCTTATAGATTCAGCTTATAATACAGCGACCCTCCCATTCTCTCCTCCTCTGTCTGTCTCTTTTGTTGTGGTTGCTGCTGATGGTTTGTTCCACAAAGCCAGTCATTGCTGTCACGCTGCCATAGCAACCAGGAAATACTCACCACCGTCAGTGGAGTAGAGTGTGAATGTGTGTGTGCGTGTGCGTGTGTGTGTTAGGGGGATAGAGCGAGCAGAACGTGGCGAGTGGGAGTCCAGACGGACCACAACAACAGAAGGGACTGATTTTCACCTTTGCCTTCAATTCTGCAATTTCCACGCTTCATCTCCCACCTGTTTTGTGAGTGACAGAGCAGTGTCTGTATGGATCAAGTGATATGTTTTTGAATGAATGTGTGACTGCTGAACGAGTGTGACCCAAAGAATGTGAATGTGAATGTATCTGGTGTGTGAAGATGGTCAGTAAATGCAGCTCTAGGTTCAGTGAGTGAAGTTATGTGGAGAGAACTCAAGAACACTTAGCAGCCTTTTTAAATTTGCACTAACAGCTGGCTCACAGAGATGGCTGCCAGCAGCGCAGCCACGACTCTCCTGCCTCCAGTGAAGAGCGTGGTGGTCTATAGGAACGGAGACCCCTTCTACAATGGACGGAGGTTCGTGGTCAACCAGCGACAGGTGGCCACCATGGAGGCCTTTCTGAATGAAGTGACTCAGAGCATCGGTGCTCCACTTGCCATCAGGACTCTATACACCCCCAGACAGGGCCACAGGGTCTCAGACCTCCAGGACCTTCAGACAGGAGCCCAGTATGTTGCTGCTGGCTTTGAAAGGTTCAAGAAACTGGAGTAAGTACAAAAGCCATTTACTGCACTGATATTAAGGATCATTTTTAATGTCCAGTTCCTCCAGTAGCAGGCTGAATGATGAGACCTGAATTTAGAATAAATCCTAACATACTTCTTGGTGTTTGGAAAAGAGATGAAGTGTTGTTGGAAGGTTTTTCTTTATCATGTCTGTTGTCATGTATAGTTACCTGAACACAGGAGCGAAAAAGCCGCCCGCTCCCCGTGAAGAAACCCAGGTAGGCTTTTATTTTCTCATGTGGGCAGCTTGTTTTTAATGCCAACAGCACAGTCCATCACTCATTAATCCCAGTCTAACCAGGAGGAATGCACTGTACTCATATCAAGTTGCTCCATCTGAACTCCTGCTAAGTCAAATATAAAAATGACCGCAAGGTTTTCCATTACTGAGACAAGCTCATATTTGCCTATACATGTGATGACACTTTGTTATAGCTTTAGTTAGATTTGATGCACTTTGTGTGTGTGTGTGTGTGTGCACGGGTCGCTCTTTGCACGTACCGTCCCATTGAGGTCACTGGTTATAAATGACCGGAAACGATGGGCTAATGATTGTGCTGTCCATCGACCAGTCACTCAGGCCTTGCAGGGTGGCTTTTTTTGTCTCCTGTGGCATTAGATTCAGTAATTACAGGTGGATATCGTGAGACATCAGAAAGTCAGAGAGTATATATGAGGTTGTGATCGTTTTCAACAAGAAAGTTCTCTGAATGACTCTGAACTCAACTCTTTTCTGTTTGGGTGTTTGAGCTGGAACTTTAAGTGTTCTGTACACTGAAAGGCAGGCAGGGCATCCTGATGCTGATGGCAGTATTATGCAGGCAGAAGCTCTCAACATTTACACAAAAATGACTTCGAAGCAACACACACAAGTGCACACACAGAGCCACTCGCAAGTGCTCGCTTTGTATTCTGACCAGCCGGCAGGGATGACCGCTTGGTTTTTCAGACGCAGAGTGTGCTCTTAAGTCTTAAGCCATCAGTGTTACTTTTCTGAAAAACATAAAAAGGAGTGGAGAGTAATTGTGTGTGCCTTGGGTGTCTGCCATTTGGAGAGCTGAGTCTTGGTACTTGCCTGTGTTGTGGTTGCTGTGGAGAAATGCAGGAAGTGCGTCTGTATGTGAGTTGTGTTTGATCCCGGTGGTAAAACAAAGACTTGTGCTTCCACAGTGTGTTATCAGGGCTATGTGCATGTCTGAGCAGGCCTAATGCCCATATCCACTGCCCCACACCTCCTCCTCTGCTCAGAGACACTGTAAATGCATTAAATGTCTGCCACTTCAAAGTAAAAACAATAAGGGAAGATTATCAATGTCTGGTTTGTTCTGATTTCATTGATTTAGTCCAGGCAGAGACACGGCCCTAGATTTCATTGATATGGGACGACAAGGGTAACAGCTTTGGAGGAGCCCTCAGACCAGACACGGCGTGTGAATGTGCCATTGGACAAATAATTGAGTGACGTTAGTTTCCATGGCTGCAGCACATAAGCTGACATGAGCAGAATAGTTAGTCAGTCATTACAAATTCGGGATAACTGCTTTTGCTGTGCAGGACGTGCAGTGTAATTGATGTGCAGGACATGGATGACGTAAAACTGATGACGACATTTTCACTATTGCTGAGGAAATGACAACATTATGATGTTTCGCAGTACCATGCATCTGATTTTGTGAATGTCTTTTGCAGGCCAAATTAACCCAGAGACCAAATGTCTCAGCCAAATGGAGGAAGTTTATACCTGTACCTTGCATTATACAGTGAGTTGGACATACTACCTTCAAACACACACACAATTATCCTTAGTACATTTTGGTTCATTTTTCGAATGCATTTCAAAGTTCAACCAAAGCAAATATGAGGCTTCAGTAGTCAGATTTGGTTTTAGAACAATTCATGGCTAAAAAGGGAATGAAGTATCTCACACCACTTAACACATTGAGAGGAAATTTTGTACAGACATTCAAGGTCCCCAGGGGATGAATCCTGCTGACTTTGGTGATCCCCTGACTTTTCCTGTTGCACCACCAGCAGGTCAAAGCTTTCACTTATCCTGTGAAAAATCTCGACATAGTAGATCGATTGGCACAAATTTTGGTACAGACAGTCATGGTTCCCAGAGGATGAATCCTAATGACTTTGGTGATCTCCTGACTTTCCCCTCTGGTGCCACCTAGAAGTTCACATTTGTGGTTTTGAGCGAAATGTTTCGAGAGCTATTGGTTGGAATTTGGTAAACACGTTCATGTTCCCCTCAGAAGGAATTGTAATAGCTTTGGTGAGTATCTGACTTTTCATCTAGCGCCACATCAGATCAAAGTTTTAATTTGTCCAGTACTTTGATTTAGTAGATTTTGTTCCCCATCTCTTACATTGGAATAACATTAGGAAATGATCTTGTCATGGGCAGTATAGACAGGAGGAACAATTACACCAACCAATAACTTTTTCAGTTTATGGGCTTGTATTAGATACTGTAATATTTAAGACAGAATTTCAATAATATTAAAAAAAATGTGAACCCATCCTTTCTGTTCAGTGTTTTCCGTAATGGAGATCTCCTGTGTCCACCATTCCGATTCATCATTCCTCGCAGCATGCGGCAGGACCTGGAGCAGATCCTGAGTATGGTCACAGAGAAGGTCTGCTTACGAACCGGAGCTGTGCGCAGGTCAGTGACACTGACAGATAGCCACGTACTCGTACACCCTGTGGAATACAAACAGAGAGAGAAGTCCGGTAAATATCTCCCTAACCCCTGTGCTTTATCAGGTTGTGCTCTTTGGAAGGAGTGACTGTGTCCTCAGCTGTTGAGCTGGAGACTGGCCACTGCTATGTTGCCGTGGGAACCGAGAGGTTCAAGAAACTTCCATATGTGGAGCTGTTGGTCTCAAAAGCGACAGAGAGGTATTGTTATGCAAGGTCCTCTGTGAGTCTGTGTAAAGCTGTGTGTTTATGTGCATCTGTGCTGCTGTTCTGCTTTCTAAAATTAAATAATGATTGTCAGACAAGCGAGAAGAACAAAAATACTGCGCACTTATCTCTCACTTTCTTCACATCCCAGTGGTTTTTCTTTATTTTGTAGATATTACCCTGGAAAGAGAAAGCTGTTGAGGAGAAATGAGGTAACGTCAGTTAATACCGCAATTTACTCACCTTACTTTCATGTATTAACATACAGTCTTAGCACTGTTACTCTGCAGCCTGCAGTTCATTTGCGACATGTCGGGTCTGAGTGACAGCTGTCTTGTATGTGTCTTGTGTGCTTCTCTTAGAACAGGAAAGGAGGAAGTGGTCCAGAAGACCAGTACAGTGACTCAGCTCTCCTCGACTCCCCGGGGGTGAATAAACAATCCTCCACTGTCATGTAGTCACACTACAAGAGCTATATTGGGACTGTTAATTTGTTTGGTGTATATTGCCTAACAGAGTCAATACACCAGCAGTGAGACAAACTGTGCAGAGGGTATTTTTATCTTAACGTAATACATTGTACATGAGTTGACTTTTATTCAGTTGTGTCCCATGAATTTCAGGCAGATGGTCGGAGGGTGAAGTCGACAGGAGATGAAGCTGCAGCAGCCACACAGCAGAGGAGCAGCAGAGAAGGAGCAGACGAGACCTCTGCGTTCTTCGCCAGGCCGGTCAAGATCCGCAACAACAACAGACGACAGCCAAGACCACCCCTCAGCAATGGATCTGGTTAGGACAGCTTTCTACATCTAATTCTGAATCCAACTTCTTCACATTCAAAATGAGTGCAATTCATTTTGTGTTGATCATTATAGCAGCAGCAGCTTTTTGATTTCTGTTGATTACAGTCCAGCCCAGCGTGTTTAAAAGAGCTGCATGGAATAGAAGAGAGGAGGTACGAGGGGCTGAGGAGGTGCATGAGGATGAAAACACAGCGACAGAGCTTCCTGTTGACCAGGTTAGCTTTACTGTCCTCTTAGCCTCACAACTGCCTAGAACAATGCTATAATTAAATGTTAAATTATCACTGAAGCAGGTAAATTAACTGCTGAAAATATATGTTTACAGCAGAGGTAAATCTGTCTCTCATTTCTGTCTAAAGAGAGTTGCAGAAATAGTGGAGGATGAGGATCTAAACAACCAAAACGATCTCCTGCACGACACACAGCAGGTAGACACATAAATCTTTTTTTTTTTTCATGTTTCACGTGAATCTGTTAGCTCGGTATATAAGTAAAGAAATGGGGCCTTTCAGGTTCATTCACACTCGTGTACAGTGTGGGGCAATCTTTCTACATAACGGACAGACATTGAGGGGTTTCATTTAGAAAATGATGGATTCCAGAAGATGGGTCCATAATGGTCTGCATGACAAATTAATTTATGTATGTATGTATGTATTGTGGTGCCCTTTGCTAGAATACAGTTGAGAGTTAAAATATGAGTGATGTGACATTGCATGACATATTATCAAAAACGCCAACCAGCTTGGCTTTTTACAACAGTCTATATATTCCTGTGTCTAATACACGAACATCCAATTCCTCATTTGTATACAAAGTGCCATTATTTATTCACTGTCACAAACACATATGATACTGTATTTCACATGTGGGGGGGGAAACATGTTTTTCTCAAGAGACACACACAAATTCTAAATAGTGAGCAGCACAATGAGGGAGAACACCCACACAAACACAATGGAAAGCAGGTACAGTATGTGTGAGTGGGTGGTACATTTGCATAATCATAATACATGTGTTCTAATAAAAAGGTTCAGTTTTCTCTTTGTGTTTAACTGGGGTCAGACTGTAATATTCTCATCCTGTAACAGGCACCTCCGTTTGAGCAAGATGGTGTGAAACTGAAGGAAAATTCTGCGAGGAGTGAAGATTTTTCTGCGGAAACACTGGTACAGTACACACACACACACACAAACTACCAAGGGCTTCTAACAATTTGTAGCAGCTTATATTCAGTAGTACTTGGACACAAACATATAGTCAGCAATAAATGTGTCTCTTATTTCAAAAGGAGCCTGGGCTCAAGCAGACATCTTCAAAGTCAAGGCCTTCGTCATCCACCTCTCAGGCAAAGAACAGGGAAGAAAAGGCAGGTTTACCCCACCTCACATCATAGGAAAGTGCATGACCATCAGCATAACCAGGCCCAATGAAAGCGGGCGCATGAGTGCTTCTTCTTTTACACTGTTTGAATAATTTCCTCTAACAGGAGAGGCCACAGGACGCCCTGTCGATCGTAGTAGAACGAAACCATCATCAGGAGGACTGGTGAGCTCAGAAGATTCATCGTCGTCGTCATCATCATCATAACAGTTTCACTACAGCCGCAGATAACCCGGGGATTACTGCTTCTACAATGACTTATGCGGCTAAATGAATGTTTGATTGTATTGGTAGTACTTTAACTTTGGTAACGAGCCAAGTTAACAACATTAATTTATGTTGTAGGAGTCAAAATAAGAACAAACATTACAGGAGATGGACACACTATCATAAGTACAATACATTACAATCAAAACTGATCACGTTATAAGCTTCCCAAAGGTAGTGTTTGTTGTATTGTACAGCTGTTTGTTATATTGTGTCCAACTTGTTTTACAATTATAATTCTGATGCAGATATTGTGTAGATGTTCAATGATGCAATTTATTCCATATAAAATATGTATATAATAAACAGTATTTCGGGACATTTTAAGCCTGAATTTATTTTGATTTGCAGAAACTGCAGTGACAGTTCATAAGGAAAAGAGTTGTGTTTTGCCAACAACTTAATAATAAGCCACATCAAAGTGATCTACAGTGTTTTGTGTCAATGAAATACTGTGATAATAAAACAATACATTACTATGGTCACTCACTTGACATCACAAAGAACAGTGGTATATCTGCCTCAGTAAAATATCATATGTACAAGGCAGCAGCAGAAGGAGAAGAAGAAAATAAGTAATTGAAAAACAGCTTTATTCAACAATTTGTTGTCTCCGCCTCCTGCTCTTCCACAAACACACACCACGGCGGACAGCTGCAGTAAAATTCCCCTGTTAAACCAGGAGGTTGGATCTAATTGGTCCATTTGAAACCCCAGCCTTATTTTTATGTGGTCTCTATAGCATTTATGCAGATGCCAGTCACATGGCCCAGGCAGCAGAGTGCTAAAAACTAAAAGTTGACAACCACCAACGTCTGTGCAAGCACCATAAATCTAGTGTAGCCTTGAGGTGGACCCTGTATAAACCCACTTCCCATTCAACTTGATGTAAGAATTTCTGAACAGGAGTCCCTGTCTGAATCTAAATTGCCCCCTGTAGTCCTGCTCCGACTCTGCTTTGGCCTTCTTTCCAGCCCTGCTAAGGAATCACTTGAAGGTACAGGAGAATTTGCTTTAGTCCCGATCTCTGTTAGCGTACAGCCTGAGTCATATTCTGCGTCCCAGTGTCTTTGTCGTCAATGGAGCTTATAACACAGAGAGTGATGCCAGCCATGGTAAGGAACATTCCTGCGACAGCCTCTGCAGAGAGTGAGGTGTGTGGGGGAGGATATGAAATAAAATGAAAGTTATAAAAAGCACATCCTAAAAGACAGAACAGAACTAGTACAGTGTTTTTAAAGGAGAGGAGAAAGGCACAGGAAGGAACTGCTCCATAATGCCTTGGCATGCCAGTAAAGCGATGTCTTGCTTATGTAACATAGCTGAATTGGGTCCCTGAAATCTCTGAACGTGTTCCATTTGCCTAACGTTTGATCCTGAAGCTTTTAGCATCTTTGCATCCTCAATTAGTCCTTGTGGGTATCACTTGCTGTGCGGCTGCTCTGGTACTGAAAAGCAAGCTAGTGTATGAGCATCACGAAAATGAGTCACTTACGTTTGCCTCCAAATTCTTCACCCAGTAACTTCCCAGTGAGCAGAGTGCAAAGGAAGGTGAGAGAGTTGGCCACGGGGACAGCAAGCGATAACTCTGGATAAGAGAAGTGGGGAAAAGTGGAAATAATATTCTGCTAACAAATGAACACGAAAACCCTAATGTGTCCTGCAATGCACAGATGATGCCAATCTCTGTACAAAATGGAAAATGACCAGAAGAGTATGTTGTGCTCTTAATGAAGACTAATGATTGGTTTACATAAAACACAGTTCCAACGACAGCCATGTTTGTAAATCTATGTATGTATTCTTTGTTATCCAAGAAACTTATTGGTTCAGGTTTTTACAAAACAAAAACCAGTAGAAATATCAGCTCTTCGTCATTAAAGCTGCACATTCCCACAAGCATGTCGTGTGGGGTCAGTTTAGAGCGGAAACACTTAGTCGATCAACAGGAAATATATCTGCAACTATTTTGATAACCGACTAAGGCAATTTTCAAGCTAAAATTCACTGGAATATCTGAGCTCTCTTGGTGTGGCTGCCCCTTGACATGTAATGTCCAGTACGTCAATCAGTCTAATTAGTAGTGATTTACAATGTTACCTTTGTCTGTCAAATCGTGCTTACTTGTGTGGTTAAAAATATACATTTTAAACCAAACCGTTCACCTCCACCATAGCCCTTTTTCACATTTTCACATGTCAGAGCAGGAAAAGCAAAGGTGTATATAATAAAATTAATGATGGCTGAATTCCATTTAGTGGTGTCGTTTTCAGGTATTGGTAGTGTGCACGCTGGCTCACCGGCACACTGTCATGAATTACTGGGACACTTGAACGCAACAGAGCCATCGTTAATGTTATTAGTAACACCTGTGTTTTTCTACCAGGACAAATAATGTCTGCTGTGAAACAGGCCCCCTCCACATGGCATTAATGAGGTGTGGTGCGGAGTGGGTCCCTCTGGCTTTCTCACGCAATGAGGCTATATTTCAGAAAGTTATGATGCAGCATTTAGACTAAACATTTTAGTACTAGTTTATAAGAATGACCATTATTTTATCACAGAAAAAAAGTGGATCTCTGTCTCTTTAAGAAATATCAATAAAATGTGGGCAAACACCTGAGCATATGGGCTGAGTGAAAGAGCCTTATCCCAGCAGGAAAAGCGCATTGTGATTAATAACACTATTGGTGGCTGCATTACATTTAGGTTAGCCACTTCCAGGCATCTAGTACTATGCATGCTGGTTTAATGGAACTGCTGAGCTATGTTAATGTTGTTAGCTATGCCTGTGCTCTTCAGGCAGTTAAAATAGCAGCTGTGGAAATAGGCTATTAACTTGTGTTACTGAACCCATTCTCCCCTGTAGAAGCTACCATTGGGCACTGATGATGTTGATTCTGAGGGGTGTGTGTGTGTGTGTGTGTGTGTGTGTATTACCTGTGGTGGAAAGTGTGTAATAGTAGACCAAAGAGCCACTCTGGTTCAGAAGAAATGGCACCAGGTACTGGGCAGCAACATCAGGAATAAGGTGCAATTAAAACCAATTGTAATGGGAAAAGTAATAATTTCAGACACTCACACTGGCAAAACAAGAACGAATCTCAGGATTTACCTTGATGTTAAGGAAAAGAAACTTGACCTCGGCCAGTAGCTGTGAGACTCTGTTGGTCTTTGTCACATTTTCTATCCCCTTTGTGCCTCTCTTCAGGAAAGGGTTGGTGCAGCCCCACAGCACTGACACGAGCAGCAGACTCAGCAGCTCCACTGCAACACAGGACACATTCTCCGTACATATGCTAACAGTACTCCTCTGTTTCACAATGACCAAGACACGACCCGATAAACACAGGGCACACAGAGAATAGTGCAGGTAGCACTCGAGCATCAAACACCGGTTGTTACCGGTGATCATTTTTAGCTAGCTTACTTCCTTAGCATTAGCGCTACGACGGCAGGTATATTTGGGTCACTTTTATGTCATTCGTGATGAAGGTGAAGCAGATAGTTAGGAATATATATTTGGCTTCAAAATACAAAAGCAATCGTGAAAATCTATTCGAGAGGATACATTAGCCACTCACCTACTGTCACCATCGTAATGTAAATAGTAACTGTGAAGTCGCGTTCAAGACTGCTCTTCAGCTCAGTTACTAGTGAACATTATTTAAAAGACCAGATTAATAAACTGTTTCAAACCTATTTATTCATTAAAGGGATCCCAGCACTTAAAATGCATTAAAACGAAATCCAAGCCCCGAGTTTTTGACGACGGTCTCATTTGTAAACTGCAACATTTTGCAATATTTCTTGTCATCTTAAATGCAGCTTAGGGATCGTTCAATGATATGGCATCAAAGGGTACCAGCAGGGGGCGGAAAAAACTTGCTCAACAATAACTCAATAACACCACATTTATGATTCTTCCACATGCGCCTCACTCTTGTTTTCTTGTTTTATTTGCTCACATTAAGCCTCTGAGGTTTCATATGATTTTAAACTTCCTTTAAACGTCATAATATTTTGTCCTCTGTACCAATGACAGACAGGTCAGCCCCAATTAGAAATGTTACATTTTATTTTCACATCATTTCATTTAAAGAACCACAAACATACAAATACAAATACAGGGAGCAACAAAAATAAAGTGCAAAATCCTTTGACGTCAAACTAATGGGAATTTACATCAACGTGTTAGGCTGTGACACCCAGATGACTCACAAAATATCTCTTCATTATAGAAGATTTTTTTTTAAAATGACACTGACATTTTATATATTTCTTAAAAACTAATCTTAGAGAATCTGTGATCAGAAGACAAAGACAGTATAATGCAAGGTAACCAGATTTAGTAAGGAATAGGCCCACTGTAAAATCTGCAGTATCAACATTTTCTCCTCAAACATACTGGTATTTATTACACACCAAGTCAGCTTCTTTCATACTGTTTTTGTCTTCTCTGAAGTTTATACTGATTCTTCATTTACTCATGAATCTATGTGATTCTCTTCAATACCGAAATGTACACACTTACAGCCTTTAATGCACATTTTCCTTGTATTTAGTAGTGATGGGACATCTGCAACAGTAAGAAACTTAAGGCATCTATACTCTGAACACTGACTGTAGCCAAAAGCAATTCTTTACAGGAAAGTCTCAGTTCTCAGTCCTGCAACATCCTTCATGCAATCCATTGTGTCTGTTCATGGTACCATTTTGTTCATATTGTATATTTTGTTTTACACCAAACGGACAACTTGTTAGCCATGTGGTCACTAGCGGTAGCTCAGGTGGTGGAGATTGACAGTGACAACACTATCGCCACAGATTGAGTTTCCACAGGATTCAGTCAGCACACAGTATGCGGTCATGGATGAAGGCAACACATCAGTCAGTGCCTGTTGTGAGACTAGACCATATGCTATGTGTTTCCTAACAATGCAATGTCATGTACGGTGACTGCAGTGGATCCGCTGGTGGTGCTGAACTGCTCTATGTGGTTTTCCTCCACGCTGTTCAGCTCTGCTCTGGGCAGCCGGAAGCCGTTCTCTGAGGCAGGGTTTGAATTGGCAATGCTGCCCGACACAGAGCTGATCACCATGGTGCTCAGCGGCATGCTGCTCTGGATTGTGTATTGTGACATCTTCGCACGGGGTTTGGAGCCACCGCTGGGTCCCAGGACTCTGGATACATGTGTCCGCCTGGCAATGATTAAACCATGATGTTAAAAAATACTCCCACTTCACTCACATACTATATAGTGGGCTATTATTTAGCAAATTGGCATGTGATGTTTATCCATAAGGTGTACTCAACAGTTACATAGAAATATGGCAGATACTCCTTCTAATCTAATTGTACTTGTAGGCTTATTACTTCCACCACCAAAGGTACCAGGCACAGTAGTCATCAGAAAATTACAAAAAGAATACAAATAAGAAAGAAAATTATGAATAAAAGAAACCACGCTTTAAGTCTGAACATTTTTGGCTTATGTCCCATAAAATGAAGCAATATCTACATATGACTTCTCATTATTCCATGTCTCATATCATAAGTTCCATATGTTTATTAGTTGTGAGCAGTTTACCCAAAGTGATTTTCCCTTCTTGAGTTGTTTCATGTTAACTTTAAGATGCCTGAAAGGGCAAAGAAAAACACACACACAAAATGAAGAAAAAATGTATCACATTTTGTGTACAAGACAAATGTCTTTAATTCTCTAATTATCTCATTAATTACCCTGTGACCCTCAGGTATATGGTAGGCTACGACCCCTTGGGTAGGACCCCCATTTTATACGTCATTATACTTTGGCTTCACAAGGATAATATAGGATGTGGCAATACTGGTACAGGATAGTTTTACCTCTAAAAATGATTCAAATAACAATCTAAGAAGGGAACAACATGGGGCTGTGTGTGGTCACAAGCTATAACAGCTGTGAACTGTAAGATCATGCGGATATCTGTGATTGTTTTTGTTTGTCTTCATTATTTCAGAGGCAGAGCCTGATAAAAAGGTTAAAAGCAGCAGCAGGTGTCTGGTCCTCCTTGAACTGGATAAAAATAGCAATAGACTGTTTTGTTTTTCACCACTCGTGACATTCACTATGCAAGAATTGTCCTGTAAAACAGGAATGCGGCCTTACCTGTTGTAGGTCTTCAGGATGATCAGGAGAATGGCGAGAATGATTATGATACCTATGACGATTACAGCAATCATCGCCCCAGAACCTGGGAGACACAGAGAGAGGAGGAATGAGCGATTAACGTGTTGAAAGTCATTTTTTCAGTTGTGTCTCTCTTCTAAAATTGGCACTATACATTTTACACATTCCCTCTGCTCCATGCCGTGCAACTTATATTGTGAATCCTCAAGAAGTAGTGTGTAGTAGCTTAGCAATGGTATCAGTCGCAAGCAAACAGAACGTGGCAAATATTTCCTATTAAAAGCATGGGTGCCACTCCTGTACAAACCATCTAGATTAGGCTGCATGACCGAATAGGTTGTTATTTACGAGGCTTGGCTTACCATATATTTATTTGGATTTTAATCTCTGCCATAGGGGACACTCTAAGATCTGATGGTGTCCACAACAAACACCTCATTCACAAGGGTGTGTTTTATCGATATTGAGTTTAAGAGTACAAGAAGGGCAAAAAGCTGCACACAATGCAGACACACCCACACTCCCACACACACTTGAGATATCCTTACTCTGGATGAGTACTTGTTCTTTGGACTTTGTGGTGTTGGTTGTGTTTGAAGGAGCTGTAGTGTTGGTCACAGGTGAGACAGTTGAGGCTTGCATCTTCAGCAATAACCTGCACAGGAAAACAAAAAACAAAAACAATGTGAGGGAAATATTTTTCAAGGATAAAACCACTGCCACAGTCATACTACAGATTAAGCGGGGAGAGAAGAATAGAATGAGGAAGGAATATAGAGATACACAAAGATTGATAGATGACGATTAACTCTTAAATATTGTGGAAATGTGGCATAGCAGAGGGAGCACCACTGCATGAATGTTGTATAGAAACCACAGGAATCCTCGCCAGAACAATGTGTATGAAGTACTAATCAGTGCCGATTTTCCTACCATGGGATTGACGAGTTTGCCAGATTACATCTATCATTAAGATCTTTTCAAGTACACTTTATACTGCTCACTTAAAAAATAAATCAAAGCAGAACATATGCTCTTGCCTTTCATCGATCATCGTGCATGCATTGACAAACCTCTCTCCATACGACTGACTGGATTGTCTGCAGTGCTACAGTGCTTGTTTCGGGGCATTCAACATGAATTAATTGCATGACTTGTCAGAATTAACTCAGTAAATGATGGGTCATGGTTCAAGTGTCCGCCAGGATTTAAGCTATACGTTCTTAGGTTGTTTAAAGGGAGAAATTATTTTCCGGCGTAGGCTAAAAAGTATATCTGGCAATATTTAATTTTTCTTGCCAATTTTGACACTTTTTTTTCTGATTATCAACAAATCCCATGAAAAGCCAACAATGAATTGATCTTACTAATGTATTGTCTGTATAGCCATAGCCTATTCAGAACCACACTGTTGCACTGGGTGACATGTTCTCACATACACTATTCTGTTGCTATAAATATTCACTACAGCATGTAATGTGTATTAATCCGCTGCTGAAAATAGTCCCCAACAAATGCACTGTTTACTTCTGTTTGAGTAACTTTAGCTAAAAACTACAGTGCCCAGCTGCTTATGGAAATGACTGAGCATATTTTTAATACATGAAACAATACATTTGTCACGATTTTGAAAGATTAACATCTTCAGTGCGAACAGATGGACTTGGTGCTGAATGCTACAGACTGGGTAGGGAAGTTGGAAAGTATTGAAACACAGACTAATGTGCTGTTAGTTTTGGTCTTCATGGATTTGTTGACAACAAGAAAAATATAAAATAAGACCAGCCTTATTCTATAAAGATTGCTTCCTCTAGTTCCATGTGTAACCCTGATGACTGTATCAAATTATCTTTCCTGTGCTTTAGTCTCTTAACAGAAAAATTGCAGGGGCAATAAGGAAGCACATTCTCCTTAAAAATGTATCTCAAATTCAGTCATACTGCTCGAATTATGTCCTAATATTGATGTGATGTGTGTTCTCCCAGTCATGACTCATTTGATGTTATGTTGCTTCAGGCAGACATTCAGGGCAGCTTCATTATGTTTTCATAGATAACACACACTTAACACAGTGCAATCGTGATCTAATCTACTGTGTCACAATTGTTATGTGTCTTGCGGAGATCCTCTGTCCTTTAGGAGCACTCCTAGTGTTCAGGAAACAATCCACACACACCTGTAGGTCAGGGCTGTCCCCTGTAACTGAATCTTCGCCTGAGTCTGTATACTATGCCAACTCATGCAAACGTCACAAAACACAATTACACCTGCAGTCACACCTTTGTTTCTAGAAATGTCACTTGTGCTTCAGTTTCCACCTCTACCTCACTGGAGCCATACAAACGTAGTCATGGGAGTTCCTCATCTTCTTTTCACGTAGTGTGACGTAAAACAAACAATAGATAATGAGTCATTCAAGTCGTTAATTTGAAAATCTGCCCTCATCATTATGATCATCTTTTATTATATCATAATTATATCACCTGATTTGTCACCCCAGAATACAAAGGAATAGTGCATTCTATCCAAAAGCATCTTTCTTTACGTTTTGTAAATGTGTGGTCATTATCTTTTTGTGCTTATTCACTTTCGTTCCAGTGCTTCAATGACTAATACTAAAATTACCCACTGTGTTAACATGTCATTATATTGTTAAACTGTCAGAGAAATGACAGGCTTTACAATTGTATCGGACCTTTTGGAAGAAAACATTTTAATCACAGGAGACTGATGGAGAAAGAGGCATTGCATTAAAACATTGTTACAATTAAGGCACAAGTTAAGAGTGAGTTGCACAGTGTCTGCTGGGAGTGAAGCACAGCAGCACAATCAGAGCAGGTGCTTCAAGTGGACACAATTTGCATCAGCTATAAAAAGCTGGAAACCCTCGGACAAGGAAGAGCAGCAGCCCCAGACACACCCATGCCTCGCTGTCTTTCTTCTCTAAGTTTGGTTGACTGCTCTATTGATTGCATTAAAATTCACAAGAAAGTATGCAAAACCTTTACTTCTATAGCATCACTGCCTGTTAAGACACCGCTGAACATGATAACGTTCATGAACAAGGCAGAATAAAGGATTACGAACTTCACTGTTACAGTTCCGGCACGTAGCTGTTACAAAGAACCTGTTATTATAAATGAAAAGCTCCTGGCTGATGAAAGATAAGCGGACACACATTTTCTTTGCTCTTTCACACACACTTACAATTATTTTCTGCCACAGATACCGCCACTGTTTAAAGAATACTTCGTCATTTTGAATGTGGAAAATACGTTTATACGAAGATTGATACCACTCTCACTTCAGTACAGTATATATGAAGCTACAGCTAGCAGCAGCTAACTTAGCTTAGCACAAAGACTGGAAACAGGTTGAAACAGCTAGCCTGGCTCTGTCCAAAGATAACTAAATCTGCCTACCAGCACCTCTAAAGCTCACTAACTAACACATTATATCTTGTTTATTGACTCCAAGCACAAAAACAAGCTTTAAAACGACAATTTGCTGTTTAATGCTGGGTTTTCAGAACTTCTTGCCTGGCAATTGCTCCCGGCAAATTTTTAAAGCTTTAGTTTTTGTACAGATGAAACAAATGAGATATAACGTGTAAATTAATGAGCTTCAAAGGTGCTGGTAGGCAGATTTAGTTACCTTTGGACAGAGCCAGGCTCGATGTTTCCCTTTGTTGCCAGTCTTTATGCTAAGCTAAGCTAAACAGCTGCTGGCTCTAGCTACATGTTTACCAGACGGATATGAGTCTTCTCATCTAACTCTCAGAAAGAAAGTGAATCATTTTCGAAAATGTCAAACAATTCTTCTAAAAACATGCTTTCCTCCATTCCATATATGTTTTTTAGTTACTGTTTTATCTTATCTTAACTTGTGAAAAAAAGAGTTGGGTTTTTAATATTTATTTTATATTTAAAATATATCTTTTAACAACTAAAGTTCTCAAAGGTTTTGAAGTTACATTCTTGGCTCCTTTTCGTATGATATCGGGATACTGTGTTTCAGCATGTAATGTATGGACAAATACAGTGGCTTGTGTACATAGCCTTAATTATTAGTGGAGCGTAAAACTTTACATTTCGCATCCAAGCTATGTGTGTCCTGGAGGCATAGTGAAAGGACCCTTTTACAACCCCATGCATGTGAGACAATGTACAGAGACAATTAGCACAACATTTTCCTGCAATAGGGTCAAGATTTGTAGAAAATATTCCACAAACCTTGACTCTTTCTCACTGAGAATTGACGAAAAACCGAACCATAATTTTAATTTAAAATATTTAATTACAGGCTGACACCTGGAGGTAGTACTCGATAATTGTGTGCACTGTACGTCTTATCCAGCTTCCTGCTCAACTGCAAACATTGCACAACCAACTCTCCCAGTGTTGACACACTATTAAGTGTTGAGATTAGTAATGATATATATCACGTTGCTGTTTGCAGTGGTGACAGCTTCTGATAAGTGGATAACTGATCATATGCTGTGTACGGTTGGTAACACCATTACTTTGGTAACATGGTGGGAGACATGCAGTTGATGTTGGCAAGGTTATGTAACTAAAAGTCCAAAATCTAAAATCACAAATTTCCCTTAAAGAGCTTTGCACATTATGGAAATTATGTATATTTATTTTCATTGCAATTATCAGCCTTTTTACCGTTGTCATTATTGTCATTGCCAGTTGTTTACAGTAAATGTACAGTAAACGTGAATTTATATAAAGACTGAGGCTAAATGTAGTATTTAAACATAAAATCCAAACAAACAAGGAGAAGGATGAAGGAATAAAACAAACCAGCAAAAAACATGATGAAACATCAATTTACTGTTATGGAGTTAGGTATTTTCTGTATTTTGGAGAGATTCTTATCCTCTCGTGTGTTTTGTTGGTTTTCCATGTTCTGCAATAACCCCTGTCTGTTCCACTACCCACACACCTGTGTCCACTCTCCTTCATCATCCTGCAGTCTGTTGGACCTCTCCTCACCTGTATTTCATTTCCTCATCAGCTCTCACTACTTTTACTGGTTCACTGATTTTGTTCTTTGTCAGATTGTTGGTTTTGTCTTCCTGGTCGCTTTGGATTTTTACCTGCCAGTAAGACAATAAATCTCCACTCATCATCCTGCCACCTCTGTATGTGTTTGGGTCCTTTTCTCTATTACCTGTTTGCCAACACAATCATGACACATACAGGGCACCTGATTCACTTTTGTACAGACAAAAGGGACTTTGTATCCTTGTGCTGATAATTTAGATGCACAAGCTACGTATTGTGGACAATATTTTGCTTGTATTTAGTAAATTTCAATGATGGCTCTTTGCATAGTACAGAACAGAACTGGCACATGGTGTTTCATCAGTAGGTGGGTGTGTCAACTCTCACAGAATGCTGTGTGTCGACAGAGGTGCGTAATACATGTGACTGATTGCAGGAAAGGTTTAGGTGTATGTGGTAGAAATCAGGTTATGATCGGGAGACCCTTCAGCTGATAAAACAAAGATTTTAGATGAGGAGTGGTGGGCATCTATCTACATCTGTATAATGTACAAAGAAAATAAATTTGCTCCATATTAACATAAGTTGAAAACTGTGAAAGATGACTAGAAAGAATGGCTTCTGGTTGCCAATTGATTATGCCCTTCACATTAGTTCAGATTTCAAATTCAGAAAGCTCTGACCTGCACAATCACCCAAAAGAAAACCCTTGTTTGAACTGACCTCTGAGAAAACATGTATACACTTCACCAGATTACAAATTATTTTAAAGAAAGACAGGCAGCTTGGTTTGCTGTTACCTGTAAGACAGGAGTAGATGCTTTTATGATTTGTGAATAGTTTGACATATTGGAAAATATGTTTATTCATATTAAACTCTTGCAAAGCGTTAGATGAGAAGTTTGATACCAGTTGCATGTTTTTACAATTAAATATGAAATTACAGCCAGCAACCAGTTAGCTAAGCTTAGCATAAAGACTGGAAATGGGGAAGCAGCTAGCCTAGATCTGTCAAATGGTAACAAAATTGGTCACCAGGAGTTTAATCTTAACAATAACTGAAGTGTATAAACGCTGTTTTGTGGGGGTTATGTGTCTGACTATTTCTTGGCTGGGAGTAGTAATTTCCTGGTGTTTCTGCTGGATGTCTGGCAGCTGCTCAGAGCCCAAAAATAGTCAGTAACGCCCGTAAAAAAATCAAACTTTTGTTTTTTAACCTTTTTTTTTTACGGGTTAAACAAAGACATGACGTGCTGCTTAGTGAGCTTTAGAGGTGCTGGTGGGCATATTTTGTTACCTTTGGACAAAGCCAGGGTAGCCAGTCTTAATGCTAAGCTAAGCTATGCAGACCTGCCACTGGCTGCAGCGTGTTTTCCAAAACAATTCAACCACACAGCACGGAATCACATCAGCTGCTACATAGCTAGGGAGGGTACTAACCAAACAGTATAATCAACTTAGTTAGCCACAAATTGGAAATGCCATAAGCATTAAACATACATCCTTTATTGCTACCACAACACAAGGGAAATTCAAATGTGAGTGCCAGTGGCTTGGTGGAGGACAATGGCAGGAAATAGAAAATACAATGGCAGGAACAAATTTTTAAAATCCACGTGAAC
This sequence comes from Coreoperca whiteheadi, assembly GCA_011952105.1. Taxonomy (NCBI): domain Eukaryota; kingdom Metazoa; phylum Chordata; class Actinopteri; order Centrarchiformes; family Sinipercidae; genus Coreoperca; species Coreoperca whiteheadi. The sequence continues at coordinate 13,205,237 of CM022480.1, read as the reverse complement.
ATTTCAGCTTGGAAATCCTACACAAAAATGCAGATTTGGATCCAGGATTCCTGTGATGTACTGATCACTAGCCTGCTTCTGCTAACTACAGTCAAAGATATCAATATGCAGAGTCGAAGGATACTTTTTATCTTTTTTAGCCAAAGGAATTTTTAACTACAACTAATCAGATCCCTTTGTTCTGACATTCAGTATCTACTTCCTCATCGGCCAGTCCTCTTCTTGTTATAATAGTTTGTTTGTTTCACAAATTGCAGCTTTTCGCTCACACTGCAGATTCAATATCCTTTCTTCCACCCTCAGTAAACAAATCATTGATTGCTCTGTTCAGAGAGCAGACTCTCAAAGCAGAACAGGAACAATTTAGTTTCCTCTTTTTCTTTTGTACGAGGAAAAACCAGACAAAGCTGTTGACTGGCTCGACTTTTTCCCCTCTAAACGTGTTCGTCCACAAACCGGGTATAACACATTCAAAGTTTGACCTTCATCAAATTACGGTCGGAGTCAATATTTGAGCAGTCAATTTGAAGCAGGTTAATAAGACACAGGTGGAGCTATTAGTTCAGCTTTCCCTGGAAGAGCAGGCAAACAGTCACAGCAGAGGTCATCTGTATCACGTCAGTTGTAAATTTCCCCTACTATCTGTTTTCCAGATGTAACACTAAAGAGGGATCTTTGCCACAGTGTACAGTGGCCGTATTGACATAAATGATGGAGTGACCTCAGAGATTTAAAAACTAGCTAATTAAAAAAATGTGTATAGTAAATAAATTAAATATCAAGATTGTGTTTCTGCTCATAGTGTATAGTTAAGGCATAGTTGAAGTCAACATGTAGTAGTGAAAGCACAGGCTGCACTGTCCCTGAAATATCTACAAATCATGATGGGGAAAAAGAGATTTCAATGTGCAATGATCATCTGAGTACCAAACTGGGTTATAAATTATTTAGGACCAAAAAAATTATTCTTTTTTAAAATCACACAACAGGGTTCAGGCAGAAGAACCACTTTCATCAAAGGTGCATTAGGGTTGCACAACAGCTTCCTAGCTCACAATATTGTTTATGCGTTCATGAAAATGACAAATGCATATTTATAGAAAGGCAACAAAAATAAAAGTTCTGTGGTGTGATGGCCAGTCATTGTCTAAACTGGCTGAGTTTGAAACAGACTGAGCGTCTGTTTAGGCACAAAGGAATGGAAGTGGATGGTGTTCAGTGATATTTGTGGGCAATTAAATCAGTTTATCTTTTTTCAGACATTCACATCACTGAGTCCAGCTGAAATGGTCAGATATGGATGAGAAGTTACACAGACTGAATGCTGAACAGCAAACAGTATATACTGTTCAGTTGGTTTGTTTACCACAATTGAAAGCCTTTAAAATCGACTGCTACTTTTAATTGGGAATGTTAAAAAGTCAACCAGTAAGGTCATCTATGTGGGTCAACCACTGACAAAAGTGCTTTTTTGATCATGGACTTTGAATGCATGCAAAGTATGTATAGGGCTGATGGAGTCTGATTAATCTCCTTTTTAATATAGATATTAGCGTGACAGAAACTTGCTCAAATTGTCTGGGTTTTAATTTTCCAGTCAGGATATTCTGATTTCTCACGAGTATTATAATCCAATAATAGGACTAATTCTTTAAATACCACATTAAATGACTAACATGTTAGTCAGAATAAAGTTATGTAGTACAGCTGGGTTTCCTTTTGAGTTGCCCTTCTTGTTGTAATACATTTAACAAACCATTTTCCAATTATCATTTGATAATAAAGATTTCTACTTCTCATTCAGAGTTTAGCATCCTGCTTTTTTCAAGTAAAAAGTGCAGATTGAGACTCTTGCATTGTATTTTTTTATCTAAAAGTTTGCTTGCTGGTATGTACAGTATGGTCTCTAAGGCTGGTTAATAAAGCATATTTTCAGACAATGCTTATCAGAGTGGAACATTTTAACAAAAGAAAGCACATACAATAGCACTCTGCTTATCATCTACAGAGCCAGCCAGATGATCATTTTCTTTTTCATGTGAAAATCAGTTCATTTCAGCTTCTTAGGTTGGGTAGTTTATGATCTAGTTACAGCTTCATTCTAACTGCATTCATACATTCATAATTTCATAGTTAAAATGAATGGATATTATATTGTTTAACATGGATGGAGGGGAAAGCCTGTTGATTGTATTTTGCACCCCTGATATTTCTATGTTCCTTTTATGCTCTTTTGGGGCCTAAAGTTGTCTTGTCACATTTATCTCTTACTCTTCTTTCTCTAATTCAACTTTTCAAACAGAAACACCCACTGTAGGCCTGATCAAAAAAAAAAAAGAATTAAAACTTAAACATACTATATAAACTGACTATTAGCCCAGTGACATTTCAAAGTGATCCAAAATCTAATTTTAACCTAATTTCAACTCAGGCTGGTTAGGTGTAGCTGGTATGCAAACATAGTCATTAACCTTTACAGGAATTAATGCAGACTGATTTAATCAGAAAAGACTAAAAACACACTAGAAGAACATGTAAACTTTCTATTATTAGACAACTTCCCTGATCAACTTCAAATGATAATTTAAAAAAAGTCCAAAAGGCTGAATACATCATCATCACGCCTCTTGCATTGAAATCAACAATGGGTGAGCTCTGAATTAGTGCAGCATTACTTTACAAATAGCAGTCATATTTTCCTACAACATAGTGGCAACTGATGAGATGATAAGTAGAGCTGTTCCATCAAACAGTCACTTATCAATAGGAGATACACAGGCAGATAGTGCTGGGAGCTGAAATTGAATCTTTCTATCTGTCATCCCACTGGTTAAACTATAACAGTAGATTTCTAAATCTGAGAGCTCTTTGGAATGTGAGCTGTTCCCTTTCACACACCTGCTGTCCCGCCATGTTGTCTGGGAGAACACACACACACACACACACACACACACACACACACACAGAAAATACTTACACAACTCACTGAAAAATTGCTCTCAACCACAAGAGATGAAGTTTAGATGTAAACAAAATCTGCCAAGATGAAGGCGTCAAAAAGATGTGATTCGTATTGTGACTTACCTAACCGTCTCCTCTTTGATATCAGCCCAAGCCTTCTCCAGATGGGAGCCTGAGCAGCGCAGAGCCCCCTCCCTCAGCTGACTGAAGGAGGCATAGTCCACTGGTGGATGGTTGAGAGTCACAGCAAGTCTGGGGAGGGAGACACGAGCGAGTGTGTGAGCTACTCCAAGAGAGGAATATAAGTCCCAGGTGCTGCTAAAGTGACAGTCCCACAGGTACAAACAGACATGACGGACACAAACAAAGGCATCAAAGAGTTAAAAAAGCAGAGATGCCTCTGTGTGTGTGATTTCTGTGGGAATCAGAGTGGAGAGTGAAGAGGAGGAGGAGGCGGCGCCATGCTTGCTTGCTTGTTGCTCCTGAGCTGCTCCTCGCTAGAAGTAATAATCTCAGGCAGCTGGTTTTTCAGGTCTTTCCGCCTGGCCCTTAGGCGTGCCGTGGCTGCTGATCAAAGAGCTCGGCTCCTCTCCAGAGTTTGTCTGCTCTGCTCGGCTCTCACAATCAGACCTGCTGTGTTTCACAGGACATGAGCTGCAGAGGTGGGAACTTAAAAAATAACATCTCATATATTAAAATCCAGGATATATTATGTTATCCTTGTGTGTGCTTTTTCTTTTTGTCTCTTCATGTAATGGTCAAAGAACAAAAAAAGAATGATCTCTTGTTTACGGAGAATAATAAGACTGCATGTGTGTGCATGTTTTGTGTGAGTGTGAAGACAATGTATGTGGTTTCAGAAGTTATCACAAAGTCTTTCATCTTTGCGTGAACACGTTTTATGTATGTAGTTGAACTATGTGAATTACAGTTATTGTCCAAAGAGTGCTGGGTGTGTTTGCATAAAAGATACAGTATGAAACAGCCTTTTCTTTTCTTTTCTTATAGGCCAATGAGCTCCATTTTAACAATGGGCAACATCTGTGTGCGAAAGTTGTCCACTGAACAGGAAAAATGTTTTTCCTGGCAGTGATCTTACCTACTATCCTACTATCTGTCTCACTGTTATTGTAGCACACAAGCTCCTGTAACACACCGGTCGTGGTAGTCTTTCCCAAAGAAGTCATCAAGTCACCTCATGTTACCTCAGGGGATAGGCTAAGTGGTGTCCATGACTAAAAAGCAAGTCAGTGGTTTGCCTTTGGGAGAAAGTGTAACTAAACTTCTTTTGGGCAGACACTCATTGTTCTGCTTCACCCAATGGCCTGCATACGTGCACAATGCTGGTGTTCTGTTGTCCCTACGTTCAGGTGTGGTGGAAGACCATTACATAAGTTTGAAAGCTGGAGATCAAGTTTTATAGAGAAGAATACATCTAGAATACAAGGCTTGCCACCACCACCCTCTTGGTCTGCCATGTTTCACAGCTTCAGAGTGTACCATCAGGTTGAGGAATGCATGGGAAACTCGCTACCACTGGAGGAATGGGGATGGAGGATCCAAGACTCATGCCTCATTCATTGAGGACATAGAGTAAAGTCATGTTTCAGGCTTGGTCTCATTTAAGGTTTCTATCTGATTGACCTAATTTGGATTTTTTAAAAAAGGTCAGTTTGGGGTAAGGGTACCCCCAAAGTGCACATATCCATTTAGAATCGGTCATATCTGATGGTTGTATGTGAAAAAACACCCTGGAAAACCAATGTATAGACAAAAATGATATGAAAATAGTATGTTCAGAAGCAGAGATATACTTCTTTGTGTGACGCTGTGATGGGAAGGCCCCAAATTTCGACCCTTGAATTTACCTTGATCCACTAAATATATAATGGTATACTTTTAATGTTATTTGGATGTCCCTAGGGATCACATAAAACCTTGAATGATTAATATTGCAATTTTCCCTGGGTCAAACCACAGATTGACTGGACTATCAATCTCTGGGGAGCTAGAAATTCTCTAGAATTTACTAAATTCCAGGGCAAACCATTTATTTTTTATCTATTTCAGTCTGAACCAAAGTCGGGGTGACAGCCAACAGACCGACCATGCAATCTCTCAAGCCATGCCGCTATAGCATGGCTAAAAAAAGTTATTTTAGAATATTATCATTTCTTAGACACCACATAACATTAAATTGCCATTGAAATCCTTTGACAATTTCTCTTAATTACAAACCAAAACAGATAACAAAAGTTATTGTATCTGTACTTTCCTGACAATATAAAACAGAAGAACATCAGTAGGTCTTACAAGAGCAGCCAACCTTTTCTCACTCCTCCTGAGGGAGATAGGTTTTCACAGTACTTATCACTTTATTGCATTATATTAAGGGACTTTGAAGTAAAAGCTGAGGTTAAAATGTTTGAATTCAGTCAGAATAAACCCATGATATAGTATCTGTTATTTCCACTGTGTGTACTTTAAAGGAGCCGCGTTAAAAACGTATTTTATATATTCTTGTAAACTCATGACTAATGCATCCCTTCAGATTCCTGCTTGAGCTAGTGAGAAACGTGGGTTGTCTAATTCTGGAGAGTACTTTTAAAGGAATCTGGAGCTACAGATTAACACCCACGAGGGCCACGTTAACCTGATCTGTTCCCCTCAGGTGCACACGCATCATTGCGTTCAACAGTAAGGGTCATTGTGAAGAGGAATTCCCCACTCCGTGAAGAGAGACCTTTTTGTGTCATGGTGAGGAAGCCACAGAGCGGCACAGAGTAGGCCTCATCCCACAGCTGTTGCTCAGTCCTCTCTACCTGTAAAGTACTGAGAGCCGTCCACTGTCTTCAGCTTTAGACCATTAAGTACATCAACAGTGACACAGGTAACCTTTACGACCATAGATCCTCTGCATACCTGCTTCTTGATGTTTTGTAATGTAGTGTTTTGTACAGGTCAGGAAGCACAAATCTTCTCGCTAAAACAGTAAGCTTAAGGGTCCATATAACCAAAGATTTTTTTCACGTAGATAGATAGCTTTCCGTCCTTTGTGAGCAAAACTGTACTTGCAAAACATCTTTTTAGGGTTCAGTCAGGGTTGACAGTGTGCAACCGGTTTGGCTATGTTGTTTTTCTCCCCTCACGTAATAATAATGTGCAGTTTGTCAAAAGGAACTGGACGAGATAAATCTGGTGTTACTGGATTCATGAGTCTTTTCTTCATGGCTGACATGAGGAAACTGCAGCCGTGAAATTCAGTAGGCAGGTAGCTCATGGTTATAGTGCCACACAGTCACCTCACCTTTCATGCTATACAATTCATGTCCAGTGTTGCTCACTGAAAGAATCATTAAATCAACCTTGGTTTTAGCGTCTTTACGACTGAAACAAGGCTCCGACCAGACAGAATATTAACTGTTGTTAGGTCCTTGGGGGAAATATGAGGTGCAAAGTCCAAGTGGCAGTACCACTGCCCCATTCTAGCATTATAAAGTAGGATTTAAATACATGTCACTGAGGTGATGAAGGCTTTTCTGTGTATTTTATATCCTTGTGGGGAACACAAGTCAATACCATTCCAATGGGAATTCAGACTAGGGCTGCACAACATGGTAACAAAAATCATATTGCGATTATTTTTACAGGTAATTACGATTGGGATATACGATTAGTGGGAATGATCATGTTTGCGTCACAATTGAAATTCATGATGATGTCCAAGTTTTAAACAATCTTTTTTTTTTTTTTTAATGTATAAGACTTTATAAGACCTTCTGAATTCCTTCAAAGATTTTCCTAAATTTACATTTCGAAAAAACGGATGCTTAGCTCTGTGACTTGAAGGTAATTATACATTTTGAAAGGCACAAACTAGGGCTTGTGCTAAAAGTGAGTTATCTTGAGATGAATATATGTCATAGCCTACAATGGACATTTTGCTTGAGATTCTGTTCCTGTACTTATATTTGCATCCCAAGTTTGTAGCCCCTAAAATAAACAACACTAAACGTGGCTTTTAAGAATAAGTCTTTATGTATTTCTCTATGTGAAACAAATGGCTATTATACTACACAAATAGAAGCGGATACTGTAAGAGACAGAGACCATCTCTGAGAAATAAGTACAGAACATGAAAATACACATACCGGTATTATAGAACTGTAAATTATTGCTTGTTTTGCTACTTTGTTTTCTGGATTCCTACAATACAAGACACAATATTCATATTTCAACAGAAACAGTACAACAGTGACAAACGGTATTATTGACCTTTTTAGTAGACGTTCCCCAGAAATAAAAGAAACATTCAAACAGAGTCCATGTTGAACACAGCACAATGATAGTTGGTTTTGATTGAGCATCTTTAGGACTTATTGTTACACATTTTTGTATTTTTTTTTCTCCATTACAACATTGCCAAGAGAAGCCGTAACAAACTGCACACTGGGACTGGCCTCAGCAACAAAAAAAACACTTGGCATATGTACATAAATATACATTTTCATTTCAACTGTGACCAAAATGCACCCAGTTTTAAACACCATGACCACAGAGAGTAAAAAAATCCTCACGAGTGTCTTCCTCCTTCTGCTCGCTGCTTCCTCTTTTTCATAATCCACCTCAGTAGTTCCACCAATCTGCTGTCTGCTCAGATAACCGTGACAGCTTTACTTCAGTGCCAATAAAACTGCACTCTGACAACATGGTGCATTTCAAAGAACTGTTTTAACTTTCTCAGAAGGTAAGATGAATGTTTCTTGTGGACAAACACGAAAACAAAGACATTGATTTTGTTTTGCAGTGTCATCCTGCCTCATTTAAAACCTATAACTGTACTGCACTGTCTTACATCTTTACAGTAGTACACTCCAATAGATCCAAAAGGCCTGAAATTCTCCGAGGTTCACACTAGCAAAAAGGAAGTAGAGTGTTTCACTCACTGCAATATGCTGGTGAAAAGGCTAACCAGGTGTTCAGCTTGAGAAAACAAACACAAGAAAGAAACAGAGAAAAAATGCAATGTGCTTCCTACTTTGTGTCAAGAAAGACTATTTTTACGTGGAGGAAATGAACAAAACACTGACAATAAAGTGCTCACATGCAGACCGACTGTCTTTTGCTTACTAATATTGTTATATAGCAAAAAGTATTTTTAGATTTCATGCTGCCTAATGACAAATCAGGTTTAGACTCACCACTGACACCCAAAAAGCCCTGTTAGGAACATTTGTTCATGTTGCTTCTAAAGCACGGAAATATCTAATTAAATAAGTAGGTGAAACACTGATATGATATGGGACTGTGGGGAGAATTAACCAAAAAAAGGAAAACATGTTTAATTAACGACTTTAGGAATTTAATAGGAGATTTGTTCGAGTTTCCACTGAACTAGATAATGCAAAAAAAGTATGTGTAAAAAGTACTGCAGTTGTGTTGGGAAAATATGATTTCTTTCTGCGCACTTTAAGAATATACATCAGTGTCTCTGAGTAAGAAAAAATGTTTTAAGTTGTCATGACAATATGAGGTGAGTGGATGCTTTGGTTGATACTTCATGAGGCTACCTAATTTTCCCTTTTCTCAGCAAAATGCTTTCAGGTAAACTACAAAATCTAAAAGGACTATTTCCGCAAATCTACTGCTCAGCTATTTACAGCGAGAAGCAGCGCAGTATTCTGGTGCGCAGCAGGAGACGGTCGAGAGCCCCGCAATTGCTTGGAGATATCAAGAGATACTCAGTGCAAAAGAAGCAGTAGTAGGTTTCAGAAGAAAACCTGACACATAGAAAGTGGGTTTGATCAAACAACATAACCAAGACATTAAAGATGTGAATTACAACAAACAGAAAAATAAAATCAACATCTCAAACCCCTTGAAGAAAATGAGGGGGATGAATTGTCTCTGATCCATCAAATCTCAACACAAGCGACAAATGCAAATTTGTCATCAAGTTGAAGACTGAACTGTCAATCTTAGCGAAAAAAAACATTCAGCTTTTTTTCCCCCTAAGACGTCACTTGCACGACTAACTCTGCACGGGGGTTATGCACTTGCGTCAAAAGCGTCACACTATTTCCCCGTCATCACAAACAACAATAAAAATACACCTCAGCTCCTCATCTACAGAATTAACTAAGCATGCAAAAAGTGTTGGGGTATCAAATACATAGTAAGAATACACATCTAGTAGTTCAGCAAAAAACAACACCTCTCCAAATAAAAAAGACAAAAAGCAAAACCGAGCAAAACAAAAAGAGAGTCAAACAACCACCACAACATTGTTAGTCACATATGGCGCTTCGTGCTGTGTGTGATGTTAAATAGGTTCCGTTTTCTTGATATATCTTGTTAGTATTTGTGTTTCTGTACGTATTTTTTGTAATACAGTATATACATGCAGACAAGAGCGGGAACATCACACACTCAATCTTAATGCAAGCTGCAGCAACAAACCGGCAGATATGAAAATGGATGATAAGAAGAGAAAATACAAATATATGTATATACATATACATATATATGTATATATATATATATATATAACCCAAAACACTATTGTAAAAAAAAGAAAAAAAGAAAATGTCTTTGTTTAGAGGTATCGCATATACCTCAACCGAAGATCATTGTACACATGACTGTGAAAGGAGAGGTACAAGCTAACACGCTAACAAACTAGCAAGCTACTGAGCAGGACTAGCAATGGGAGCTGAGTGTGTGTGATAAGTGACAGGTGCCTGCATTAGGACAGGTATTTTGACCCCTCTTGCTGAAAACGAGGGGGGTTGGTGGGGTGGAGGCAAGCATGCCCACTGCTCCCCACGCTGTCCGCAGAATGTGATGAGTGTGTGTGTGATTCTCATCCATCCCCTTCAAGCCGCCTCATTCCATCGCCACGCTCCCCACAAACACCGTCTTCGAGCAATGTTTGTTGGTTTGTTTTTACTTGTAGTTGAACTGAAATGAGGGGCATCGACGCTCTCTGTGAGTGCAGAGACGAGAGAGAGAGGGCAGGTGTGTTGCGGATTTAAGGGGCGGTCGGGGGCCGCGCCGGTGTCGGAGGGAGGCCTCTCTAGTTGAAGACTTTGGGGGGTCCATCTGGACGTCTGGTCTGGACGATCTGCTGCTTTGGCCTTGCCGCCTCGTCCTCCTCCGTCTCGCTCTCGCAGACGTGGACGACCACGCTGGGGGTGGACTCTGTCCCCGCATGGAGCTCATACTTTTCACCTAGAAGGGAGGGAGAGGAGGGGGAAGGCAGCAATTTTGAGGCACTTTACTTTAGTATTTCCATTTGATGGTACTTAAACTTTCAATCCACTACATTTCAGAGGGAATTATTGTACTTTTTGCTCCACTACATGTAAAGTTAATGTTTACTTTGGGGATTAAAACTTTACAACCTTTGATCAGCTTCTAAAATATGATGATCAGTTATATATTAAACTGCCTAATAGTATATAAAGTTAGAACGTTTAAATTCAAGGCATCAGTGATAATAAAAATTGCTTCATTTATGTAATCATCTGAGCTACTGCATCATATGTACTTTTTATTTTGATACTCAGGTACATTTTGCTGATAATATTTTGAGTATTATCCGTTACTTAGTTCAGCTAAAGTAAAATACTGAATGTATTACATTTAATTATCAAGGAGTACAGTGAGCCAGGCTTGCGTAGGTCTGGTTGAAATAATATGTAGTTTCTTATGTATTTGTTGTTGCTATTAATTAAACATTGAGGATATTATTACAGCACAAAATAATCTGCTGTTTGTCCATTTGCATTTCAGGTCAGCCCTCAGGTGGAAGGACGTGGCTTCAAGAGAAAACTAAAAGACTTTCCTTGGAGTAGCCCTGCCATTTGTCCAGATCTCGGAGGACTCAGAATGAAAACATACACTTGCTAGATTGTATCACAGTTACCATGGAGATGAGATCAGACAGCTGGCAGACAGGAGGAAATTGGTCTAGTAGCTTTTTGCTGTGGTGCCAAGCAGAAAGATGGACAGTGAATAGAGTCCTGCTGTTACCGCAGAGAGTTGACAGAGGGAGTCAGTGCGCTGTGCTGCATCCCAGCACTAATCTGATTTTAGATGCCAGGATGTGAGGCGAAGAACAAAGCAATTTCCTGATGCCTCATGTTGCTATGGTAACAGCAGAATATTTCAAAAGTGATCCTCTGGGCTGGGCTGTGTGTGTGTGTGTGTGTGTGTGTGTGTGTGTGTGTGTGTGAATGTTTCTGAGTATGTGGAAAGTTTAATCATGTTTTTGTTGACAAGAAAAAGAGATGATAGTGTTCAAGTGAACACAGACTTGGTAATAATGTTTTCCACTTTATCAGCATGAGCATACCCATATATACAAACATGGAACGACATTGTGGACCTGACACACTCGTTCTTGTGTGTTATGTGACATTTTATAAAGGTTGCTGCAATCTAAAATCTTGTCGACAAGCCAGACAGGTGACATTATCTCTGAGCAGAAAAGCTGCTGGGGAACGAGGGTGCTGAGAAAGATCTTAAAACCTTCAAAATGTAGCTGTGCCGAGCTGAGCTGCCTACTACACGTTTCATTCGCTTGCTGAAATTGTAATAGGATGGGAACGGCAAAATGATCAGTAGTGAAACTGATCTAAATTTGAATCATTAGGCTACATCAGTTTGTCATGATTACCATTTTTGAATTCCAGATTACTTACAACACACCATTTACAATGATAATGGTGGTAGATTTAGCACACGGAAATCTTAGTTATTACTGAAACAATGGATCCTTGAATTCAGACAGAGGCAGACAAAAGCAGGCTTCCCATTTATTGCCCGCAAGCGTCAGTTTTGTCAGGTGAAATGACAACTGTCGCTGGACGAGTTGATCAGCTGTAGCTAGCTATTTATTTAAGCTAACGCTAGCTCCATGGATAGGTTGAAAATGCTGTCTCTCGCTGACTCGTAAAACTAAAACCTTATAAAAAGGGTCTTACATATGCACGTAATGGCCATGGATCCATGTAGCATTGTTCTTGTTCTGAAGCTAGTAGCGCTAGTTAGTCCTAGTATTATGTATGATAAGGAAAAATGTAGATTCAACTGTTATTTCCTTCAAACTGCTTGGGAGCTTAGCTTACAAACCTGTTCATACTTTCAAATTGTAAGTCTTCAGTTTTAACATCACCATAGAAGTTCTTAAGAATGAGGATTAACCGATGCGTTTGGCAAACACAACACTATCTTGGGTAACATTTTCTAGAGTTGCTTGAAACGTCCCCAAATTGACGTTACCCTGAACCCTGACAGCGTCCAGGATTGGCTAACCTGTGACCGCACAAACTAATGTGGTTTGTGGGGTCCTTAATGTAGCTCCTTGGCCATGGAAGTAATGTTTGTTTGCTATACTGTAGGTATTAAGACATTTAGCTATACATGCTAATAATTGTATCTTGCATTGGAGCAGATTAACACTTTAATTCATTCTTTACACTCTTGCTCTTGTGTTTTTTGCTTTGTAAAGGCTAAAACGAATACACCATTCTCCAAACTCTTTAGATTCTGAGTATCATCACAGGCACACATACTCACACGCACACACACACACACACACACACACACACGCACACACACACACACACACACAAATATCGGCATCGATGGATATTTCCTTAAAGATGGCAGAATAGAGCAAGTGGGGGTTAAGCACCCTTGACATTGACAGATGGTGGCCAGCACTGTGGATTTCATTTTTTTTTTCTTCTGTTGTTGTCTGACCAAGACCAAATGCACAGTAACACTGGAGAAGAAAATGCTATGCTGACAGCCATTCCACATAAAAAGATCGATTTTAAAATTGCCACTCAATTCATAATGACATTATATGGCTGTGATCAGGTAAAGTCGACCTAATGCTGCTTCCCAAACATGCTGCTTTGCCTGCAGGCAAAGTCATGAATAACAGTGTTGATTCAACAATGTCCACCCCATCCTCTGTCAAATTGCTTCTTAGACCTTTCTATAACACCCTGCTGAGGAGCGTGAAATGATTTCCTGTTTGTATCTGGGTGCCTGTTGACTGACGACTGACTCAAATAAGATTTTTTTTATACTTTCATTTTACACTCTGTTTCCTCCGTGTTGTATCTGTGTGTGTTTGTGTGCATGTCTGTGTATTTAATGTACGTGTAAGTATACTGCACAAGCTTGTTGAACTTAGTTACTGAGTACTGACCAGGTCCTAGCTTGGCTACTGCACACAGCAAGTCGTAGTTGATGACGGGCGTAGCGTCTTCGCTCTGGCTCCAGCCCACAGGTGGCGAGGCGGGTGGCGAGATCAGAAACTGTTTGACGGGCTGGGGAGGGGCCAGGTACGACTTGTCAATGTTCTCGTCGCCGTTCTGGACCTATCGGAGAAGAGATGAACTTATAAAGGCTGTAACGCACACCTATCTCAAGGTTCACTGGTTCAATACATTGGACAGAGTACATACAGTAGCTGCAACCTAACTTCATGTCATACTGCCTGCGGAAAGTGACAAGAGCCTGGATCTCTTTACAGGGAGTGGACAAAATTATGTTTACAAAGCTCTACAGAGATGGGTCAAATTGGGATAGTTGTTGAAGTTCCTGCACTTTTTACACAGCTTCAGTCATTTAGTCTCAAAAAAACAGGCTCCTTCCCATGAAGGGATTTTGGCGTTTTGATAGCTGCCAATTGCCATAATTACAATACCTACATGTGGCATCTGCCTGAGCGGTAAAATCCTTAATCCTCTAACATCAAAGTACTGAGAGGTGCAGCAGGGGTCATAAAATGGGCATCAATTATAAGTTGACCCATGGTTTCCCAGGAAGCAGAAATTCGATGATTTGCAGGCCAAATGATGTCTAGGCATCTGGGCTTTTATGTATTAAATTTAAACGACATCTAGCTTAAATACTGTATAACTGTTTAAACATACCTTCAATGACTATATTTCAATGAGTTGTCTGGACTTGCTACACACTGAAATAGAGTCATTTAAATGATGTTGAAACAATGGCTTTATGTTACCAGCTAGATGTATCAACATTGGCTTTTCAACCTAATGTTGTTCACTTTTGACCAAAAAGACTAGGCATCTTTTCACCTACAGATTATGAAATCTTTGCCTACTCCAATCTATATTTATAACAATTTCATCACAGTACTGAAGATATATGCTCTTCTTATTTTGTGTTGCACTAGAAAGACACTTGGCTTTTTTTAAATTTCACTTTCTCCACCAAAGGTAACAAACAGACACACACATAGACGCAGCTACAATGGAAGCGAAATCCAGAATCTAGGCGTTCATGTGTTCAATTGTGTGTCTGATGAGGTTTGACAGGGGCGTTGGTGGGTTGAGGACGCAGTCAGGAGTAGCTCAGAGAAGAGAGCCTAAAAATGAATAAAAAATTAGAGGAGAGATGTTTTTTGTGTGTTTTATTTTATTTTGTTAACATTAATAGTACCACTACCATAACATTATTATTATTTGCAGTGTGCCCGCCCAATTCTCTCTCTCTACCCAAAGGGCAGTGGCGGATGGCCGCCCACCCTTGAGTCTGGTTCTGCCCGAGGTCTCTGCCTCTTAAAGAAAGTTTTTCCTTGACACTGTTCCCAAGTACTTGCTCATGGTGGGTTTTATTGGATCTCTGTAAACAATATTATAAAGAGTATGGTCTAGACCTGGTCTATGGGAGAAGTGCAATGAGATAACTTCTGTTATGAATTGGCAAGATTAAATAACATTTGAATAAATAAATTGAATGATGCACAATAACATAACTTCACATGTATAGTACTGCTCTTCTGTAGATGGTCCATGTTCCAGGCCCCCTGCCTGCCCTTTCCCAAACCCCTTCACTGACACTCACTTGGGCAAAGTAGAGTTTGAGCTTCGTGCCATTGAACTCGGTCTCATGCAGCTCGATGCGAGCACGGGCAGCGGCTTCTGGGGTGCTGAAGTTGATCCGGACTCTCCGGAAGCTTTTGAACATCTGGAAACTCGTCTGCTCATCGTAGATCCTAAACAACGCCTCGAACCTCTCCTGTAGAGGATAAAAACAGAAAAACGTACAAATGCGGTAAGAGATTTGAAGATATTTATGTTTGATGATTAAGCAGGTTGTCGTTTAGTGTCTTGTCATGTATGCAGATATTTTAAAGATACTGTAGGAGAAAATTCACATTATCTGTTCTGGATAAAACACTATGTGAATAATAATGTGAAAGAATATCAATAGCAGGTTAGGCAGACGGCTGCAACTAATGTTATATTCATTATTTACTTATCTGTTTATTAATTAATTCTTTATTCTCTAAAAGAAAACAGCGAAAAATGACTATTACAATTTCCCAGAGCCCAAGGTGACGTAGGTGACAAAGTGTATTTTGTGTAAATATCAGGAAATTAGATTTCCTACTTCTTGTCATTTTCCTAAAATCTTCTCTGATGTCTCACAGTCATCTTTCCTCACCCTCCGTACCTCTGTTTTTTCTCTCTTTATATAATTCTCTCCTTTCTCTGATCATCCGTCCCCCTCCTCCTCCTTTTGCGCCACACTTTGTCTTGAACTATACCCATATGATATATACACATCTCCTATGTTTTTTCACTCAATCCTCTCCATGGGCACTGAATTGGCCTCCTCAGCTGTGAACCTAATCAAGCAGCTCAGTAGGAGGGCGAAAGTAAAAGGAAAAAGGCCTCCGGGAGAGCTGGTTTCTGAGTAATCAGTAGCGCTATTCTTTGTCTCCTAGCAGACCAGCTCGAGGAAAGCCGAAATGTGGCTATGAAACCAAGTCTTCTTTCCAAGAATCAAGACGTTTGTGCAAAGACATAGCCACATTTACACAACATAAGCAAATTATCATACTGTTGCCTTTTCCTGTTCCCTTTAATTTATTCTTGTACCCAATGTCCTGAGAGCCACATGTGTGCAGTCAGTGGCATCAATATCAACCGGTAAACTATCCAATCAGTCCACGATTGCGTTATTGCATGGCAGCGTTTGTCTGAATGTATTTTCTTTTCTCTTTCAGGCAGTGGGAAACATAAGACTGAAATACTCCCACAACACTTCCTTCGTTCGGCTGACACAGCACCTCTCACCCGGATGGAAAGGGTGCTTGTTACCTGGAGGAACACAGGCAGCATGTCGGCTCTGAGATCTGCCGCTGAACATTAGTGACAGTTTAGTGATGGCAGACACCAGGTACCTGTGAACTTAGAACACTGAAATGAGTGCTTGGTTCTGTCTGTGTGTCCAGTTAGTCCTGTGTCCTTTCGATGAATACATCTGGTCTTAACGTGTTTTAATTTTGTGATTCAAAAAATCTCAGTCTATTAATGCAACACATTGCAAAGATTTGGGTGTGCTTTTCATTACGATCGGATGTAAAAGTCATAATAAATAACAAATAGCTTTAATAAAAGGGGAGACATGCCTTGATTTCCATATTAATCACAAACATAAAACATCACAAAACTGTGAAAAATGCCCATCAAAATCCGTCCAAGTTATCTTTGAGTTGCTATTTATAAATAGAAGATATTCAGTTTACTATAATGTCAGACAAGAAAAAGCAGAATCTCCTCACATTTGAGAAGCTGTAAGCATCAAATGTTTGGCATTTTTGCTTGGACTTTAACGATTAATTGAGTTATCGACTAATCGTTTAACACTGCATTGCAATATTTCAGGACTGTAAAGTAAAGTAAGCACTAAATGTAAAAAAAATATTTAAAAGTAAGATGCAATGTAAGCTTGAAGTAGCTGTATATTATCATACCGTTCATCACCTAATGACATACACACTTTATAACACCTCAAAATACATTTATTTTACTACTGTCGAGGAAAAAAAAATCCAAACAGATGTTAACACTACTTGTCCTTAGTGATCACTAAACTATTAAATATCTTTTCTAAAGCCTATAGCATTATTTATAAAACATTTACAATGAGCAATTAAGGTACTACTATTTTGCAGTTCTTGATGAATGTCTATTTCACTACAGCTAAGTACTAAGTACTTTTAGCAATAGCTAGTATGAGAATATGCATTTAAAAAAAGGGTGTATTCTGCATTTCTGCAGTGAAATCACATCATCACCCTGTCTGACACATGCAGAGATGTTAATGACTGAGCAAGCTGTGAACCGCAGTTATGTGGCATTGTGGTGGACACTGTGGTAAAACAATTTGCATTTAAAGAATAAGCAGATTAACGCCTTTTACTCATAATCCTCCCTCCCTCCCTGTTTGTTTTATTTCCAGTTCTTCTCCCCATGTAAGTGCATCTGGTCTTCCCTTCCTAAACGTCTCGGGGTAGCTGGCTGAACTTCAGAGCTGACTTCACCTCCAGGCACCGTGATACCATTTTTAGTCAGGTTTCTAGTTCACCATACAAGGTGCATTCTAAAGAAGCAAGGAAAAGAGGTCAAGTCAGGAATGTGTGAATATCTTGACTCCCTTTATGTGTTTTGAGGAGAATTAGCGACTAACTTTGCAATTAGAAAGCTAGGATCCCAAAAAGCCAGAGGAGAGGGAAGGGAGTGACTCATCACGATACAGGGACAGCCAAGTGTTAAGTGTGCTCATTAAAAATTGATTCTCTCAGCCCCACAGACAACACATCAAAATGTTGTATTAAAGCGGTTAAAAGGCGACTTTCAGTGGTTTCAGCAACCCATTAAGACATAGTCCTAATTTTCGCATGATCTAAAATGGACAGTTTTGATGTTTAACCTGTATATTGACTTTCTGGCCACATTGGGGCACTCCAACAAGCTCTAAACAAAACAATGACCTATTATTATCTTAAAAAGTTGATAGAGAATGTGTTAGCAAACAGTTGCTTATTTACACGTCTAGCAGATATGGAGCAACATAAGAATTAATTTTAAGTCGTATTTTTGTCCCCCTGATGAATGTAAATCCAATATTCACTCGCTTTTTAGCTCTGTTTTGCTCTCCGCCAAAACTGAAAAACATATATATTTGGCTCTTTAGCTGCTGAATTCTCAACTATGTACCCTAGCTAGTTGCTAACTCTGTCTCTCTATCTTTGGCATCTAGTAAGGACACTGATGAGAACAGTAAGAGTGAACCAAAACATTAAACTTGCCTTTAATCCAAATCACCTAAAAAACGCTATGAAGCTCCATAGAGTTGAGTGGTTTGTCATGACGAGTGACACCTTTCACATTACACAAAGCAATTTTTTCCAGCTCATGTCGCAGCATTACAATCAAACTCCTAAGTAGTAGTAGTGATAAGTAGCTTGAGAATGACAACAAAGCACTTGTTTGGCCTACCTGCAGAGCCCACTTAAGCCCTTATGCAAACTGTGAATTTTCCATGAGCCTCAGTCAACTACTATGACTCACATGTCATCAAACTCCATGTGTGATAAGCGATAAGATAGTCTTTCTCATGCACACACACAATGGGTACTTCCTTAACCTAAATTGATGTTTTGGCATGAGGGGAGATGTGGGAAAGCGCCAAGATCATGTTCCAAAATAACATGTACTGTTTGTTTTTAACCCGGCACACTGACGCTGATACACCCACAGCTGATTGGTGTGTAACAAGTGAGCGTGCTTGATCACTAATTTATGTGGTCTCCTTGAGTGGACATCCTGAGGGAATGAGAGGAGGAAGAGGAGGGGGAACGAGGAAGAGGAGAGGGGTGTCGAGTTACAAAGGGCTGAAAAGTGGCCTGCTCACCTGCCATCGCAATGTTCCCTGTGGTGACCCACTCCCTTTGTTCTCTTAGTGCATGTGTGTGTGAGAGACAGAGAGCGACTTAGCAGGTGAGTAAGCATTTGTGTGATGTGCACAGTGTGTTCAGGATTCTTCTCTGTGTTTCCACAATTAGTTTGCTGGTGTTTCTGTAGGTATCCACACGCATACTGTACCCACACAGAGGGCATGTCTGCATGGTAAAATAATGTGACAGTTGACTGTTAACCACACATGCACACACACACACACACACACACACACACACACACACACACACACACACAGCTTGATCCAGCGTCTGCTTCTACTGTATCTTCAGGGAGCGAGAGCAGTAGGTGAGAGAGGAGAAGAGAACAGCATGTTCTTGTTTTTCATTCTCAACAAAGAGGATTAACAACATCTATTGAAAAAGCTGGACGAAAATGTGATTTATCTCACATTGAGTAGCTAGGTAACAGAAATCAAGAGCAAACTGGATATACTTGGAGAACAAATGGAGGGGGAAAAAAACACAATTTATACACCCAACATCATCCTCATGATTCCTTCTCACGTTAAAGTCCATGTTTTACTTACAGGCGTTGTTTTTCTAACAAGAGAAATCTAATGTGGGTGGAGACAGTTGAGAGATGGAGGTGTTAAGTCGGAGCTCTCAATTAGCAGACAACTTGGCTTGATTGAAACAGAAAGTGCTGTCGTTATTGCTGAGTGCATGTTTCTCCATGTCACCTTTACATGACACCCAGGGGTGTACCTCAACAGGCTACATTCCCTTCCCTTCCTTTCTTTTCCTAGACGGTCTCTTTACCTTGGCCCTGCTGTTGCTCAACTGAACAAGCCTGGGGCCCCGTTTCACCAAAATTAGAAATCTTTTCCTCTCACATTAATTCAGAAACATTCACTGATCAAAACAGTTACCATGCTTGCGACCCATCCATGAGCATGCGAGAGCCTGGTAGAACTCCCAAATGTATCTGAAATTTGCGGGCGACAACCATTTTTGAAATGTGACGCTGGAAGGTAATAACAGTTTAGAGGAAAAGTTTAATATTAAAATATTTTCTCATTGCATCCGTAGGGAAATATACTATACTTGAAGCTCTGTGTTTTCAGTTTCTACAGACTTTCACCAAGATTTCATATGAAATGAGCAATTTCTACTTCGATATTATTCCCATACACCCAAAAAGCTGTCATGTTTCCTGCTGCAAGAGTACAACGCCACAATCACCACAGTTTACAGTAAACAAAGTCCTCTTGAGAGCTCACAAAATGCGTCTGGTAGAATAAAAGGAAGGGAAAACTGGGGGAAATGCAAATGAGCTGCTTCTAACAAAAAAAAAAGTTTAAATACAGTGCTTGAATTGCAAATTGTGTTTTTAAAGTAAATCCTTTAACGAATTTTGTACTATTATGAAGTATGAGCCCTAACTATACTGTTTATATATCGAGAGAAGTGAAGTAAATATACTTTTGAGTGCCAACATTCCCTCAGGTGACTGTTGTGGCAAAGCCCACATGTCCTGAGGAAAAAAAAGTCAAAACGAGATCACGAAAAAAGAATACTACATAAAGGCACAACAAAGGGACCGAAAGCAACCCAGCACAATAAAAATCCAATGTCAAGAGATGTAAAAGTTTGGCTGCAGGGTCATCCTTCAGCTGATTGCCTCTTGGGTAATGAGGCAGTTATGTTCCTGACGGCAAGGGAAAGGCTGTCATCGTGGTGGCAACAGGACATGTCTGTGGGCATTACTCACATTCAGCAGCTCAGGGAGGCAGCAAGCACAGAGGCAGCTTGTAATCCTGACACACAATTATCTGAACAAAAGATCGGTCAGTTTAGGGATGAGTCGCAGGGTAATTGCTCTTCTTCACATGGGCGTCTTCAGGTCTGATCGCGGCTTAAGCGATGGTCCACCACAGTGGGACGTCGGGTTGCGTTTCTCCAAAAATTCATTCTGTTTCAACTTTATGCTGCAGGGCTGCTGCGTTTTTTTTCTGGAGTCCCCTGCGGTCCCCACCGCCGCAGCCTAAATAAACTACCCACATTCAAATTAATCGGAGGACTTGCATTTTCGCCACAATGCCTGATTTGGTCTGAATACAGCCTAAGTGTTTTCTCATCTTATGTAAAGGAAGGATTCAGTTTCTTCAATGTGTAGAGATCACTGACAATTAGCGGCACTTCAGGTCCATCCTGTTCTGTTAGTAAACATAATGACGTTCACACAAACACTAGATTCCGAATGTATTCTCAGCAAATTGTGCTCAAACTGTGATGTACCACAAAAGCTCTAGCATGTTGTCGTCTTTAATTGTTGCCGATGTCAAGTCATTGTGCAGCTTAGGGAGTTAAATAACGACTGTTTGTTCTTTGTCACTGGTGAGAGTGAACAAGTCACATCAGCTGAAACACACTGACATGTCCCATCATTCCTTTGATTAGCCATTTATCTGAAAATACACTAAACCGTCACAATTAAATCTTCCCAATTTTACTTTTGCATTGTTGTAATGTGATTGAACAGCTAAATGGGCGGAGCGAGATAACAGCTGGTAGAGATCTCATATACTGTAGATTGTTATAATAGTATTATTATTATTAGAAGTCAAAAAAACATTCAGCATAGAGATGAAACAATGGTTGATTCATTGATCGACGTAAAATTGATCAAGTAATTGTTCAAGAATCTTTTTAAGCAAAAATGCCCTAATTTCACAGGTTTGACCTTCTCAAATGTAAATATTTGCTAGTTTTCTTAGTATTTTATGATAGTAAACTGAGGCAAGGAACTGTTCTTTGGACAAATCAAGCAGTTTAAAGACTTTAGCGTGGGCTCTGGGAAAATGTGCCATT
Organism: Coreoperca whiteheadi; assembly: GCA_011952105.1. Lineage (NCBI taxonomy): Eukaryota > Metazoa > Chordata > Actinopteri > Centrarchiformes > Sinipercidae > Coreoperca > Coreoperca whiteheadi. Next base: position 13,183,645 of record CM022480.1, on the reverse strand, counting down.
TTCCACAAACCAACATTTTATAAATCAAATGATTAACCGATAAATTGAGAAAATAATCAGCAGATTAAACAGTAATCAAAATAACCATTGGCTGCCGTCCTAATTCCTTATCTACAAGCATGCTTTGTCTGTGTAGAAAACTGCAGCCAGAGCATTTAAATTCACTGAGTCACAATGCTCTATTTTGATCTGGTTTCTCATTTAAGCTAGTAGAGTATTTAAACCACATTGGCACTCGGATACCAAAATCCACGAATGTAAGCCACAAGCTAGTTCAATTCTATGTTGAATTACACCATTTGGAATTTTGGATCAAAATGAAAAGATTAACCAAGCCTAATTGGGATGTAAAGAAGGGTTATTCAGTGCCCCCCCCCCGCCTTTTGGCGAATCACTCATCTTTCTCTGCGACACGTGCGTGGCTTTACCACGGTCTAATCCAGACCCTCGTGCTTGAATGGGATTTGGGTGAAAACCAACTAACTAGGCCATGGAGCCTCGGGGTGAGTCAGTGACAGTGTTACACTAAAAATACATCATGTTGGAATAATTAAGAAAATTCATTTCTTAAGTGTGTGGACCATCCTTTTTAATTACCGTCCTCCCTAAAGGGCTAAACTGGAACCAGTCTAATGAGGGCGAACAAGAGAGGCAGATTGTAGAGATAACAGACAGAGCTGGATGATAAATCCCATACCTGCATGTCTGTTCCAGCACATTTTTGCTTATCACATTTTTTCCCCGACTGTTCCATAAAACACAGCCAACTTTCCATTGCAATCATGTCTGTGTGCAGTAACAACTATCACTTGTGACATGGAAATGTATTATGTTTAAAACACAGCAGAACGTTCAGCTGCCAAACATTACTTCAAACACTGACAAAAAGTACAACAAATACTCAGCTATGTTTGTCAGGTTTTCAGCTCTGCTCTACAACGCAGAACCACACACATCTCAATCAACCTGTCACCGAATGGTTAATGCGGGACTTCCCATAAACTGGATTCTGCCAGGAGTTTCAGTTAAATGTTCTGTTGCTAGTAGCAACCACTACTTACAGTTCTATGGCAGTTTAAAGCCAGAGTGCGGTACTTTTACATATAAATGAACATCCCGTACATTCAAGCCCTGGCAAAACGAGTTCACACCATGCTGATAAAGCCTATCACCGCCAGGTAAATCTCTTAGTCAATCTTCACAGTTTACAGAGTTTTCTGGTGTCTGCGGTAGTGATGCGATTTACGCCATCCAGCAGTGATTGGTTTGGTTTTGATTTGATTTGCCAGAGTGGAAGTGGAGAGCAACCCCGAGCCATGTAGAGAGCGCCGCCATCCGCCACTGCTGTAAAAAAAAGGTCCATTAGAGAGAATGTTTATTATAAAGCATTGTTTATTGTTTATTTTGTTTATGATGATTGTAGAGTTTGTGTTAATATGCTTTGGCAACATTTTATTGTAAGCTGTCATGCCAATAAAGCCGCTTGAAATTGAAATTGAATGGAGTTGACCCAACTCTCTCTCTACATGGCTAAGTTACTGTAGTGTTTGACTAACTGTTATGCATTTTACTCTTTGTACTTTTACTCTTGTGTACTCTGTGTGTACTGGATTAATTACTGTGTTGTAGTTCCTATAGGGACTTAATGTGGACCTTTCACTTTGTATCGGCATGAGGGTCGACATAACTCATTTGACAGCTAGCTTAGACAATAGCTTTCGACAATAGCTTTGGTCTTATGATTGTTTATGGTAGCTCATCTTTTTCTGATTTGTAATCACTATCATTCATGGTCCAATACCCTTTTCACTCTTTCACAATTGCTTCCAGTAAAAACCTTAAAGGGCCACTCCTGTCTTCAACCTTTATTGCGAGTGTGTGGGGAGCCGCATAGATGTGGACCTACAATCATAGTGAAGACAGAAGAAACTAATTATTGTTGTCTTGAAAGACAATTTAACTCCAGAAATAGCCAAGTTGCCACCAACTGACAACTATTTTTAATTTTACTACAAAAATATACGCTTATGTATTTAAGTTGCCTGACATTTTATTTCTTCAGAAGACCTCCAGAGTTATTAAAAGAGTTTGGGACAACAAGAGCATTTAACTTCTCTGTATTGAATAATATTCTTTTGGCATGTACAGATAGTCTGCTCAAAGATGTTACACAACTGTTGGCTCTACACTTAGCTAGGACGTTTGTGGCCAGTGGTTTAGCACTAGGAAAGACTGTAACCTACAGTTAGCTTGTTGACTACACAGGACGAGATAATGTGTTGTCACAAAAACAACCCAGACTCAGTACCAGTGGATAAACTCAGAGGTTGTGCGTTTGTGGTGATCCGACACTTATGACACACAGGCAAACACGGCTTCCATCAAAGCAGCCATTAATATTAGCATAGCAGCAAATTCTCAGTATTACAAAACAACAAAAACAACTCATGATTAATAGCTTTGTGTGCATTGTGAGGGCTGCATAAGCACCGGGAGGCATGTGAATGGGGCAAGTGTTATTACAGGGGGCTCAATAGCTCGAGCGGAGAGCAGTATCGACGGGCTGATGCTGCGGCGCTACACTGCCGCTCCCTCGGGAACAGTGTGTCCACGGCACGGAGATTGAAATCAGTTTACAGCATGAGGGGACGCATTAATCCTATTAATCCTATTACCACCAATCTGGTCGTTATGGTTTTTATTGAGGCAGGCGCTTTTCCTAGTCAGCAGTATGTCCACACAGTCTCCCACGCAGATTCAAACACTTCAGAGGCGATGATAATCCAAAGAGTTACACAACATTACATAAGGTGGCTAAGAGATGCTACAGCTCTTACCTTAGGTCACCACAGCATATGGACAGATGAGCTCTTTCTCTCTACTCACCACGGTCTCTCCCTGCTGCTCTCTTGCATTTTACCCTCTTTCTTTATCTGTCTGTTGCTAATCACTGCATCACCACCAAGGTGATGCAGCACACAGCTCTAGTGATGATTAAGCATTACGGGAGCAAAGGCTGCACAGCTTGCACAGTATAATGTACGTCATATTTCAGTATCGTATTGTTTGGGCAAAAGTACATTTACTAAAGTACTGTACTTAAGTACCTGTGCTTGAGTTATCCAGCAGAATATAAAGTAGTTACAATTAGTCCCACCTTTACCAGCTGCAACATTATGGTGATGTACATTAATGCATCAACAATAATAATTCAATAATACATTATATATTATTCTGCATAATGAGTACTTTTACTTTTGGTACTTGTATATTTTGATGAACGTACTTTTACTCAAGGATCAATTTGAATGCATGACTTTTAGTTGTAACAGAGTATTTCTACACTGTGGCAGTAAAAGATCTGAATACTTTTTCCACCATTGCATATGGGTTGTAGATCTAGTCAGTTTAACTGTATACAACATGTAACTGTTACTTAATAGACATTCATTTGATTACATTTGTTTAAGTAAGTCATTTCTTCCTCACTACTTGAGGAACAAAATGAAAAAATTGTGAAAAATACCCCTTACAATTTCCCAGGAACTAATGATATCTTCAAATTGCTTGTTTTGTCTAACCAGAAATCCAAAACTTAATGATATTCAATTTACAGTGATATAAAAATGAGAAAAGGTGAAAATAATCCTGTTTTAGAAGCTGAAGCCAGCCAACGTTTGTCACTTCTGCTTGATAAATGACTAAAATAAATGAATATTCAATTATCAGAAGTGTAGTCGATCAATTTTATTTGGACTGACTCATATGTAATTAAAAGTGTAAAAATATCTTTACACAACATTAATAAAGTTCACCTTCAGCTTGCAGTGTGCTGTAGACACAATGGTCTGGAGCTCTACTGTATTCTTTTAAGGTCACTGGTTTGACGTTGCTATTTTTGGAACTAAAACTGCTTTGTCTTTCTAGAGCTGTTTGTGTTGGACTGGAAAGTCTATTGGAAATTCTGACTTGGAAAATAATATGTTCGACCAGTAATTTCACTAACAAAGGCCAATCATTGTACGATGCTGTGTCCCCAACTTCTTTCTTGGCGATTAGATTGTGGGCTCTACATTCCATTGCGAGGCCTTTTTCTTCGCTTCTGTGTCGTCTTGGCCACATGGTAACCAGACACTCCACCCAGGAGACTGTCTTTTGTTCTACGTCACCCTAACGGACGCAGTTTTAACCTTTAGCTGACACCTGAGCCCCGCCACTTCTCTAGGGTTTCAGGCCAATGTGAGCTGCCCATCTCCACCTGCCTAGTGCCCAGACCGGGGTTGCAGGCACACCTGAGCCCACTGCTCTGGCCCAGGATCGCTCAACCTTGCCAAAATGCAGATCTGGTTTCCTACCTAGCACAGAACATGAGACTGTCACTGTCTACATCCATCCTGTCTGTCCTGCTTCTGCTCCTCTGCCTCTTGCTTTCACCCCAAACAACTGGTCAGAGTGCATCGCAGCAATGTTTTTAAATGCTAGGCTCGGATCATATCAAAATTCAGACCTGATTTATGTTTGATGAGTACGGAGTGAGAGGTCGGTCGGTTTCGTCTCTCTAAATAATAAAAACATTGCAGAGGAAATGGGTTACTAACTAAATGGCCAATGACTGATACTAGCAGATTGAGACAGGTAATAAATCCATCAAGGACTTGACTAGGATGATACTTAGGGCTGGGTCTCGTTCAAAAATTTCTGCTATTGGTACCAGTACCGATTCCTTGACTTAGATACCGGTTCCTGAACGATACTTTTTTAAATACCAATTATATAAAATCCATTTGAACAAAAAGAAAATTCATTACACATTTCGGTACAATTACTCACTTCAAAGGAGGAAGCTGTTCAAAGACCTGGGAGCAGCTAGAGAGACTGTTTTTATTCTGCGCACTTTACTCAACCTGGATAAGTGGACTGAAACTAAGTAAATGATGGAAGACCTGTATGGTATTGGACTATTTAAATATGAATACATTTCAAAGGAACACAATTAACAAACACTTGGCCAGCAATAAGTCATTATAGCATCTAGTCTGCCTAATCGAAAGAAGAAGAAGAAGGCAATGACTGTGTGGGTGAAGTATGTTTGTGGTACTGGGAAATAGTGGCAAGTGCGACCTCATACTTTCTCTGTGCTAAACAATTACTGATACTTGATACTCGATAGTGTGAAAGCAATATGGTCAGTGCCATAAAATATTGAAGTTCAGTACCCAGCCCTAAACTTAATTCTAATGTAGAAAATATGAGCAATGTGTGTTGTAGAGCTGAAACGATTAGACGATTAATCAATGTCTATCTGCAGAAAATGAATGGGCAAATATTTTGTTAACTGGTTAATTTTTAAATCATTTTTCATGCAAAAATTTAGTTAGTTGCACCTTCTCAATTGTGAGCAGTTTGTGCTTTTCTTTATCTTACGTGATAGTAAACTGAATGTCTTTGGGGTTCAGACTGTTGGTCGGACAAAAAAAGATATCTGAAGACATCACCCATGGGCTTTAGGAAATTGTGATGGGCATTTTTCACAATTAAATGATAAAAAAAATGATATCCATTCATCTAACCTTTACCCTCTACACAGCTATTAATTCAGTGTACCCAGAAAAGATTACGAAATAGTGTGAAATATTCCACATTTCATAAGCTATAACAAATAACTTAAATGATACAATGTTGCATTGTTTTTTATGTTGCTTTGGTGCTTAGATGCTCAAAATAACCGTCACAAATTAAAGGGAATGGCAACATGTTATATAAGGTTGTATATCAAAAAGGACAGTGGGAAAGAATGAAAACATCACAGACGTCAGCAAAGTCACTGCTGTTTTGCTGAACTACAAAGAGCAGATTAGTCACCAAATCTTGTCTCCTTCCTCATAACAAGCATAAATTCTGTGACGATAAAGCCTGAGAACAGACATATGACACAAGTGACAGATGAACAGGCAGAGAGACAGACAGGCAGGTAGACAGGAGGACAAATGGCAAGTGAAGCAGGTGGACAGAAACTTCTCCCAGCGTCCTCGGCGAGGAGTTGTGTGTGCTTGCTGACAGAGGTGTTTGTCTGTAGGTCCTTGAGTCCGCTGACTCACTGTTGTGGTTGGAGTGTGTGACTGTGTCAGTGTTACTACAGTCTTTTGTGTGTGGGAGAGCAAGCTTAAGTTGAAAATAGCTGTCCTCTGTGGCGTCCAATGCAGTCTCTGCAGTGTTTTATAACACGTTTCTCTATAATAACGTGTGAATGGGTCATAATGTCCTGGAAATCCGGTTTTCTCCCAATGTTCCCCAACTACAATGCATTCAATTCAGTGACAGAGTGAAGGCACTTATCAAGAGAAAGAGCAGCTCGAGGGGCTAATTCATTATTTATACATATATAAAAGAGCAAATACATGGACAACCATCAAACTGGCGGGTGAGTAAATATATAAATTTGATGTAAATGCCTGCATCAAATCAAGCATGCGAGTTAACTGTAAAGGTCTTGCATCACACTCTGTGTTCTATAATACAACGTGCTGTGACCTTCACCATGTGTCCTGTGCTATCATCTGCCGATGCTGGTAGATTTACCAGGTAATGATAGTGTTGTGACAAACATACACATAATACAGCGTCTGCCCACAGCTCTGGCCTCACTAAACCTCACAGCAACAATGGCCCTTCTGTTTTCTCCAAAATGGATACAAAGCAGTTTGGTATGAAAGCCTACTGTACCACCAGCTCTGCCATTATTACAACAGCAACCTGCCTTGTCCACAGCCTCTGTCTTTGGCTCATTAACGATGTAACCAGCAGGGATTGAGCCAAGGCATGGGCAAGCCATTTCAACCGTGTCAAAACAATGGCTCCAAAGCCACCACAGCCGGTCACACAGCATCTCCTCTAATTAAAAACCTACCATTCACTGATTTTCTTCATGTCACTCCCATTCAAGCACCACTGCCATCGCCTAATCTTTTCGGTGAAGTGTCTATAAATAGCAACAATCCACATATTAGGTCTCCCATAGAGTGCTTTGCAACAAAACAGGAGTCTTATGATTGTTGTTCTGTCATCTTCAAATTTGGAGATATTAATAATAACAGGGGCCTTAGACGGACTCAGATCTTGTTGAATGATAATGAAAACAAGAGCGGGGCTGACAGGGAGGTGAGCTCAATCAGAGGCCGCTCCCCACGTGCCTCGCTTTAATCTGCCCTATCCCCCAGTGCTCTCCATCGCTCTCCGTGTGCCAGAAACCAGGATTAGTGGTGTTCTTTGTGTCATTCGAAAGTCAGCCCTCTGCCTGCTCTTTTAATTGTGCACAGACCCCCTTTTCTTTGGGTGAGTCTGGGAGAGGTGGGCTGATAAGAGCTGCCTGACAGGAAGCTTTAGTGAAGACCTGATCAGACTGCCCTGTGTCAAGGGGAACATGGCTGATCTCAGAGCGGTGACCAGGTTTCATTAAAAAAAAGTTAATCATAAGGAAATAAATGGCACTGAGTGTGATCTGAGTCACAACTTGCAACAAACTAGCACAAGTCCTGTGTCATGTCATGACCAGGAGAATTGTCAGTTGTATACAGCAGAAACGCTGCACAGTCAACAACTCTGGGGTTTTACAGTATACCTATATATTCTTTTACCCAGAGTCCCTGGGAAATCTTAAAGATGACGACTGCTATCCTATGATTACAGGACAACTACAGGGTGACACATTGGTGTCTTTCACCTTGGCTGGTCTGCAGTGGTTAGAAAGTGTAATGAGAGTTGGGAGCAAAACACAGCAGCTGCCTGGCTCGCTGGGGAAACGCAGACCACAGGGTGGGGGTCAGCGGTTGACATGCATTGTTTGTTGTGCTCATATGTGCAGGACATTTTAGAGCCACATGCTGTTCTTGGGTGCAATTCATGCCATCACAGACACAAGAAACAGGACATTTCTTATGGACACATATTCCCCTGGGCAGCTAGTGCAAGGTGATACACGTGGAGTTGCAAAAAAGTGATAGAATATGGCTGACCAAGGTGTTGTGGGGATGAGGGTGGGGTGACTGGGTGCTTAAAACCTGCAGCTGCTGCTTTTGGTTGAAAGAAACTGCTGAATTCGGCCTTCACCACACCAGAGCACGTCAGCACTGAAGAGCAGGTAGTGCAGAGGAAAAAGATTGTGTGTTTGCATGTCCACACCAGAACACGTCCCTTCACCTGTTAACTGGCTGCTTGTGATGAACCATGTGAGCATGTGTCTCTCTGAAAACACACTTTGATCATGTTTTCAGGTGATCCAACTTGTGTCAGACTCCCGAGCTGCACTGTCGCTCGGTTTTGTTCTTTCTCCCTCACTGCGTCTCTTTCCGTCTCTTTGGAGATGAGTCAAATCAGACAGGCAGACAAGCAGCCAGCAGGTGAGGGAATATATTCTGACATGGAATTTCCAAAGGGTTTAGTGGGTGAGCCAAGTTTTGGCAGACCATCTGTGTGGCCTTTTAAGCCCTAAAACTGGCACGTTGCAGTGCCAAAGGTGGGGTCCCCAGGCACAGGAACACATTTAGGTGCAACTGCTTTCTTGTCCTGTGACTGACAGGCAGCATATCGAATACCTGCACCTGCCCTTAGGACAAGTCAATTAAGTATTACTGTGGGTAGTGTTTAGGTTAGTCTATACTGACTTATAGTGACCTAAATGTACTCCCAGTTAAGTCAGCTTTTATTTACAGAGGACCCAAACCCACATTACCTGCATTGCATTTTTATTCCTTATGACACCAATTGCAACCCTTCAGACTATTATGACCGGATTTTTTGTACTACATTATTTTAGCATTAAAGTGATGTTTGTATAACATTTGTCTGAAAATATTTGGATTGTTATGGCTCTTTTTTGGTATCCCATCTAACCCAGTGCACCGGCAATGCCGCTGGGATGAGGAGAGAGCAGAGATAAAGAGAGGGAGAAGAGGATCTATCTGGCACTGCGTCTAAAACTGCCTCACTTCTTTACCTGCATGTGCCTTGCATGGAGAATTCAACTCATCACACCCTCCCATTCAACTTGCGCATCATCTCCCAATAGGCTACCGCACGCTCTAAAACTTACACAGTGATACAACAATTGGTGCATTAGGGATCTTTTTTTGTGTGGCCCATTCTGGCCATTTCTGCAATTCAGCCCGCGTCAATCACTGTGCCGTGCACGGGGCGCGGAGGGGGGGGGCGCATCTTGGCGAGCTGCGGCTCCCATTGATAAAAATCCTCGTCTGACAGAGGGCTGCATTCAACGTCACCAGGACATGCACGCACTTCTACAGGGCAGCATGCAGTCGGTCCCGAGCAAACTGCTGCACCGCCGTAATGATTTGTTGCAACGTGCGTTTTCGGCGAAAAGCGTACCTGCATTTTGTCTGACGTAAACACCTCGATGTCTACTTCGCAGGCGATGATGGTCACCATCTCCAGTTTCATATTTATCGATGGCATTCCCCTTCGCGGTTGGGAAAAAAACCCGAAATGGAGTAAAAGTCTTTCTCTTCCGCTCTAGCAGGTCACAGAGAAGGAGTCTATCAGGTTCTTACTCCAGAAACTTGAGGTTAAGTCCACAGACTGCTCTGGTTCAGTAGAGTTGCTGCTGGACTGTTCACTGCACTGAGGCGCTGCCGACAGTGATGCTGCAGCAGCCGCACAAACTCTCCTCCCCCCTCCCCTCCCCCTCCTGCTCCACATTGACGTCATTACCATCCTCACGTTCGTGGCGTTTTACGCCACTACAGTGCTTGTCGAACCGTGCAGGGGGCACTGCAGAATTCAGGGTCCGGTTTATTCCGCTTTCCGCTGTTTTTTTTTTGTTGCGTGTTTCATGTTCACCGAGCTGCTGGAGAAAGAACGAGTCACAGCCTGCAATTCAGTTTATCAGCGAAACTGTACATGGGTACATCAAGTAATATCAGCATCAGTGTCACCCTGACTAACACCCTGCATTCCGACAGAGATTCTGACAGAGATGGTGCTCTTATATACATACAGTACATTGAACACAACAGTTTCAAAAATCACCATCAAGTTAAATCAACGCCTATCCGACAGTCACATTCAAAAACATTGAACATTACATGGTCATATTTATTGGATTGCATTAGAACAGTGTAGGGGTGCAATAGCAATTCATTTTATTATTGACTAATCCCTCACTTATTTTTTCAATACATTTTTCAGACTTGTAATTTCAAAAGAGTGAAAAATCCACATCACAATTTTCCAGAGTCGAAGGTGAAAGAAATACTCGCATTCCAAAACATATTCAGTTTACAATGATATAAAACAGAAGGAAGCATATCAAAGTTTGAGAAGCTGAGAATGTTTGGTAGATGTTTTGTAAACTAAAACGATTAATTCATTATCAAAATAGTTGTCGATTAATTTTCTGTCAATCGACGAATCATATAATTCCTGGACCAGTGATTCCCAACCTGTGTAAAAAGAAAATAAAAAATGTAATACATGTTTTGTTTATTTTTCAAGCTTTTCTCTAATCTTTGCTTTTTTTCTTGTGAAATACTGTGAGCCTCAAAAAAGTAGCCAAATGACACACTAATAAGGGGAAATCACGCGTTGATTCAACTGCTCACAACTTAAAGAGATGCACCTTGTGATGGGGGGTTCCAAGCAAAACAGGTTGGGAACCACTGTATTACACTGTATCGGTCAAAAATTCAATGCCCAGTGAAGGCATCCACCGCACTGCACTTTTTTTCCTGTCAAGGCATAATTGCGTAACCATGCCTGTCAGCTGCATGCTCCGGAGTTAGCGTTGCCTTAGGTTGACATGGTTTGAGAACCAGTACAATACTCTTACTGCGTGGTTTGTGACTTCATGGGCCTAAGAATAACAGACAAACAACACGGTTATACGGCGGTCACGCGGATGTGTTCAGTGCCAAAGCTGCTGTCTCCCTACATGCTGTTAGCAGATCCAAAAAATTAATAGACATCTACTTTGGGCATTCAGGAGTCTTCAGGCCAGATGCCTTGTTGATCCTGGAAAGACTCCGATATGAAAACTTTAAAAGAACTTCTTAGTGAGCTGTACTGTCCGTTTAGTGCTGACTTGTTGATTGGGGATTAACTGTACCGTGACTCTTTATCACTCACAATGGAGCAGCTGATGAAGCCGACTGTACCATTGCTGCCACAGCTCCTTTCCTCTTAATTCTGATGATACAGTGCGAGTTTCCACTTCAGCTGAAGACCAATCATTTAATATATTCCCACAGACATTAGGCCATTGCATAATATCCTAACAAACCATGTCTTCTCTCCATCAATCAGACCATCGCTCTCTCTCTCTTACTCCCTCCTTTTCATAATAATAATTTCCCCGGCCGGCCGAGACAGCTAAGTCCGCTATAAGCCATTAATATTAAGGCTCTAGGCGGTGAGGGCTATTTATGTCTGTGTGTGTCAGGCATTGTCCACGCTGTGTAGACGGAGAACATGAGTGAGATATGTGAGGATGACTGTGACATTCCTCCACCAGACAGCATCAGTCACTCACCCAGTCTGGAACAATCTGCCTCTAAACGCCAAAAACGCCACATCAGACACTGTAGCATGTTGGTCTGAGCCTGAACAGCATCAGCTGCTTCATCTGCTGGGAGTGAATCCGTTTTATTCTTTTAAGTCATGGTAGTAAGAGCAGGCAGTACAGAAGATGTTACTTGACAGGCCTGGCTATTATTTCAATATCACCACCATAGCTCATTGATCACAAGCTCAGATGTGATAAATCAGTGCGCCCGTGTCGCCTTTTCTTCTAAATCTACTCTATTTTCTGGAATCTAATGTAGTCTTAGCTTGCCAAATGCTGTGATCATTTATTTATGGCTTGTTGGAAAATTCTCTTTTCACTTGCCCCTATTTACAAATCCTTGGGTCAACTGAAGATGGCTTGCTGAAGGAAACTTCAGCTGAAAAGATGCTTTACTGATGCATAGTCCTGCCTGTACTTAACCTCCCACTTAGTCTGGACTAGTTTAATCTAGTCTAACAACAGTCTAGGTCTAGCCTGTTCCTCTCAACTGTTACTACTGCACTGTATAGCAGTGATTCCCAACCAGGGGGACTGCAGTTGCCATGGGATATGTGGAAAGATACCTCAGCTAAATACAAATAAATAGAAATCAAGATTTAATCACAAGAATATGTCCAGATATTTTGTTTAGGAGGTAAATAAACACACAAATTGATTACAAACTGGTGTGATGCTGTTCTTTAGTAAATATAACACTCTTTAGCTACGAGAGGCTGACTGCACAGTTCACACCTCCGCCAGAGTCAGCTGTAACACCTGAACCAGAAAATATGAAGTTAGCAAGTGAGCAGAAAAATAGAAATAGTTAGCTAAAAGTAATGGGCATGTTAATGGAAACACATGTTTTAATCTGTTCTCTTTTATAACCTGACGGTTTTATGACTTGACTATGTTTTATTTTTGCTGCCTTTGTGAAGCACTCTGTAATGTGGATTTTGAAAAAGTGCTCTACAAATAAAGATTATTATTTTTATTATTATAAATGACTCCAACAGCCAAAAATAATGGTTGAAATAGCTAAAAGTAAAGAATGAATGGTTGAAATAGTTAGCTTATACGCATGGATTAATGGTTGAAATAGCTAGCTAAAAGTAATTGACTGACAATTGATTACAACATCCAGCTTCTGCCACTCCAAGAGTTTGTAGTACGAATGCAAACTTGAACAAATTGACTTAAATAGTGACAATTAAAAAGTATGACATAAAACATTGCAACATTACCCTATTTTATATAATAGTGTTAAATAACATTCAAATCAATTCAAATGAACACGACGGGTGGTGTTGACGAAGGGGTCCCTGAGCTCAGCTAATAGGGCTGTGGGGGGTACGTCTGAAAAGAACCACCACTGTTTAGTACTTTGACATTGACACACAATGCATTGGATGTATTCTTGAATGTTTTCAGTTATCAAAGCACTGTGTTGATGCACTCCTCTGATCCCTTATGTCGGTGCTGATAAGTAGGATGGTTGACTGTGGATGATGAAGCACTTTTCTTCCTCTCTGGCATCATTCTGCAGCTCTCCTCCTCATTCTCAGTTCTCTTCTTCTCGGTCACAATTGCCTCTGTCAGATTTTCGCAGTCAGCACCACCCGAACCGAGACTCCATGTAGGAAAATATAACACACTCTTTATCCATTTCAAATAAGAATTTGTAACTGAGAAGAGCATTGGCTCATTTCTTACAAAATGCAGATGATTATAACCTTTCAAAAGCTGCTACCTTGTAAGACTTGTTAATAACAACATCAGTAGGTCTTTTACTTTAATATCAACAATTATTTTAAACAGGAGGATGTCAATGTTTTAAGTAATTGATATCTTATTTCAGGAATAGATTTACACACTTACAATGCGTACCGCACTACACTGTCTTCGAATCTAGGCAAGAAATCAAATAAGTGTATTTGCCAAAATGTCGAACTATTCCTTCGAGGATAATTCAGATGTTTCCGTTTTACACTGTAGCTAGTTTTGTAGTGGTGCAGTGAAAGCCACAGTGAAGGAGCCTTTTTCATTTTGGTTTTAAAAACGTTTGCAAATATGTAAATGCAAAAAAAAACACAAAGGTGGTGGTTAGATTTAGCAAATTTACATGTGCATGTAAAAATAAATGAATATACTGTACATGCAGCATGAATTCACAGATAAGGGTTGCAGAGTTTAACATGCATGTGGCACGATGCAAGGGATGAACAGAGGAGGAGGCAGAGAGGCAGCAGAGATGCTCAAAGGGTGAGACGCTGTGTCTCAGAATCACTGATGAGCTGAATTTGTAATCTGAAGTGGAGCTCTGCAGAGGAGCAGGAGGGAGGAAATCAGGGCAGTGGATCATCATGATGGGCTGATATACGCATGCTCATAATACACACGTGTTGTTAATGCACGCCCGCTCGCACAGAACCAAACAACGCAAAACATAAGCACAATGATGCAAATATATACTGTATGTGTGCCCTGCAGGCATGCAGATCTGCTAGATGCACTATCCTCATGATGTTCACACACACACACACACACACACACAAATAATCCATCCCTTCACTGCCAAACTCTTGTTACACACCAGGCTACCTCACTTGGCCCAGCCAAACCAACCCCTGGTGCCAGCGCCAATGCAGCTGCTGTAATCTAGGCCAAGCTATTTATAAAGCAGGCAGCCAAGTACAGGCGCAGGCAGCAAGGGGGAGACAGAGGGATGGGAGGATAAAAGGGTGTCTACAGGGCAGAGAGACAGATCTACAGAGTGTAGGTGAGAAAGAGCAGGGGAGAACAGAGCCACGCAGAGAGGCAGGAGGGCGTAGAGGGAATAAAAGTAGTGAGAGGGTGAGTGAAAGCAGAAAGAGATACAGAGAGAGAGAGAGAGAGAGAGAGAGAGAGATAGAGGTCCAGTCAGGTGCAAAGGACAGCACGAATACCTGAGGATGAGCAGACACCAGCCATCAACTGTAAAAGACAAACACAAGTAGGCTCGATCAACACTCCTTCAAAGGCCGAAGTTTGTTTTATCTGCTGGTTTGAATTCTGCAGACAGGCTGACAGGATGAAATGTGAGGGAGGGATTGTCGCTGCTGCAGCGTTTAGTGAATTAGATGTGAAAAATGTTGACAGATAAGTTTTACATGACTTCTGGCAATCAAGCTTTAATTAATAGTGACAGACAAGTCCCAGAGGCCAACTCTGACTGTAACTCTGTTCTCCTAATTAACTAATATGAGCCTATTCTCATTGGCAACGTGTACATGCAACTGTACAAGTAGAATGTCTCATATTCCTATTTAAAAACTTGCAGACTGTTATTATGACGTCACAACATTTTTTATCAAAGTTAGAACAGATTTTAGTTATTTCGATTAAGAAATTGTATCTGTTGTCTGTGCTCTTCGAACTGGTTTAAAGTGGGTGGGGCTCGTGTGGAAAAAGCACTTCTGAGCACCAATCAGGATTTAGCAACATTTGAATCAAAATCTGATGACAGTTGTAGGTTGTTTGCTTATGTTGCCAGTCCACTGTCAGTCAAATCTGATCAAACTACACACTCACAGTCCTAAGCTTAGCTGACAAAGCTTAATAAATAATACCTAATGATGTTCTCCTCCAAAGTTTGAATATTAATGAATGAATATTTTGGGTTATATAGAAATACTTAAGATATGAAAGTTTTCAGGGGCTTCAACTATGGGTTTTACATACCGCAATTCTGATTATTTTTATGCACATTCATACAAATTATATTATTCGATAAAGTTTGTATAAGTTTGTTGTTGACAGTCACTAAGAAACTGTATGCAGATCATTCAGTCTGCTCCCAAATCAGTTTAATAGGGTCAGTATCAAACTGATACTGATCAACTGTTAGGGCTAAAACTATTAATAAATTAATCAACTAGTTAATCGGCAGAAAAATAATTGTCAACAGTTTTGATAATCGATTAAATGTTTAAGTCATTTTCTATCTTCATGTCATTGTATATTAAATATTGTCAACTCAGCTCTGTGAAAATAGCGGTGGGCATTTTTCACTATTTTCTGGCATTTTATAGACTAAATCACTATTTGATTAATCATAAAAATATTTCACAGATCGGTGCATCCCACGTTTGGAAATCAGGGGACCCCATATGGAGTCCAGACCCGACTCCAAACATCACGTTAAAGAAAATAATCAAACCTAGTGTTATTGCCAAAAAGCCCTAACAACATAGAGAAAGTATGACGGCCATTTCATAGTTATTTGTTGAATATAATGTTTTGGTAGGGTATGGTGGGGGAAAAAAATCACTTTTTGTACAATCTTGTGAGAATACCTTTCAATAATATAGATATACTGTATGTACGCAAATTAGTAAACCAAACACTGCTTTATGTACAGAGTGCTTTTACAAACAGCATCACAAACACTGTCCAAACATGGGAGCTGACAGTATGCTTTTGGTTCACAGCCCACATCTGGTGGGCCACCAGCAGCTGTTCAGTGTTTTAACCCAGTCCAGCAGCTTAGGAGCTGGAGAGATGAGCTGCTGTACTGCTGTGTGAGCGGGACAGAGACAGAGGGAGAGGAGGGGGATGGACGAGGAAGCACAGAGCGACACGTGCCAATGGTTCCAGTGATTGCTTCTAAATCAGGTCACATCTTTGGCTGGGGAAGGACTCTCCGCATGCAGGAATCGCTGCTGCTTAAATACCAGACACAACAAAAAAAGGGAGGGGGGGGGATGGGGGGCAAGGACCCAAGGCGATGTCAGAGCTTCGAAGACAACACAGTGCTCTGAGAAGTGGGTGCCATTTTCTGTGGCAGGCAAACAAAGAGGGAGAAAGAAATGATACACTCCTCACCAGAGGATAGGAGGAGCTCTCTTTTCTTTCACTTCAAACAGATCTAATTTAAAGCCCTGGGATCCTCATGGCAACTGTGATAAGAACAAGTGGTGAAATGGTGCGATGAGATTGCCAACTTTAATGGACTTTAATGGAGGCTGGCCCATAAGAAAACTAAATGAAAAAGGGAAAAAAGGGGAATGCTATAGCTTCCAGGTCTGTTTCAGACAACCCACCTGCCACCAGACTGCCATTAACTTAGCTATAGACCGTCAATAAGCATCATGATAGAGACAGTGAGAGGCAGAGAGAGACAGACTTACAGCAAATGACAGGGGAGCACTCAAAGCACTCATGGGCGAAATGAACAAAATGAAAGATCTAAAGAAAAACAGGAACAAACACGAACCAAAGTAAACCAAATTGAATCGGGGACGGCCACACACATGATTGTATTTCCATTTTCCAGCAAAGTAACAACAGTCAAAAACAAGTGCAAAGAGAAAATTCAGCAACAACAGCAGACTGTCAATAGTCCTTTTCTCTAAATGACAACAGGCAGAAATGGATTTGGATGCCGGTCTCCCAACCTCATAAATAACTCAAAGAAGCAACCTCACAGTGGAACGGGCTTTATAGACTCAAAACATTAAGACGTCAACAAAGTTCTATAAGTAAACAGAAAGGTAGGAGAAAAGAAATAAGGGCAGGAGTCGAGCCAAAGGGGAGCAAGTACTATACAGTGAAGTACAATGTCTCTATTCACAAGTAACTACTTTTAGTTGAACACAGACCAACTGACTCTCCAAAGAAATAAACTTTCCATTTTTAAAATACCTAAAGTACGAATGGAATATGGACGGACAGACAGACTGACTCCAAAACTGGTTCTCATCTTCTAAACTTCCTGTTTCCTGTGGGTTCATTTTAGCTGCTTCATTTTACACATTCATACCTAAAAGAAATCATCTGCAGAGCATTTTTCGATTTCACAGACTGTATGATTGCAGTAACGCCTAAATTCATGGGAGTCAATTTATACTTGGCATCAGTCAAATAAGAGATCATATTCTGTTGTTGTACGGTGAACTGCTATTCTTAAAAGCGCCCAGAGAACATTTATTTTTTTGGACTGATTGAACCAGAAAATAATCTTGATTTAAATAGAATCACAGGAGCACGACTAATAACAAATAACACAGTGGCTTACAGTACATAGCATCCTAAATCTTATAGTTTCATAATCAGCCCCTGTGTAGTAGGCGAGGGAGGGGAAAGATGAGTCTGTGGGCAAGATGAGCCGTCTCTTTTATCAAAGCAACCGTACACAAAGCCAATGATAAGAACACATCAAAGAAGAACATTTTTTTTCCCTGAATCTCTAGCGCTGAAGTGGTACTGCGTTAGTATCAGTATAAGAAAAAACACAATTTTGTCACGATGAGGATATAAGGATGCTTGTCTTTAAATAGATGTTTGAGGTTGAACTACAATTACCGCCCCGCAGTTGTATGCCTCCGCCACCCAGTGTCAAGTTGCAGTTTACAGCCATGTCTGCCCACAGCCATAATATATGTCGTGAATACTTGGCAGGAATTGATCAAAAAGTATCAAGTGTATTTTTTTTTGGCTGAATGGAGGTTATTACTATATTGATGATACATATGTATGATTCCAGTGAATTTACATTGTTGAAAATGTCTTGTGTGAAAAAGACCTCCATTTGGCCATATCGCCACATTGTTACATTGCGGCAAGAGTGGGGAAACCCGTTTGAATGGAGTGCAGGCTGCATATGAGGCAGCAGGTATGACGTTGAATCGCAGTTATCTGATCATCAACAGCAGCTAGTAGCGGAGACGCTGTGGCAAACTTTAATTCAATCTTTTCACAGCTGCTAAGTTCTGGAAAAGACAATACAGTACCTTTTCCATTTGGATTCAGCCACAACAAGCCATGTCTAATATGTGTTTATTAGTCTCGATTGTTTACAACGTTGTTGGTGCACGTGATGTTTTGTATTTGTGACACACAAGATGGCAAAATTGGCGTGTTGCCAGGCTGTTTTGCATATGGAATTGAAATGAAGTGGAAACAGGTTCTGACTGGCCCTATCCGGCACTTCGCCGGTTGGGTTTTGTGCACACCCAATTATTAGGGTGTAATTTCTTCTGTTCTAACAGGTAAAACAGGAGAATAAGGGCGATGTCAATCTGTACAAACCCATACCGCCCTGAGAGGAGCCCTAATCAGCCAAAATAATAAAAATCACCCGGGGGGGGGTTACCATGGCTGTGCAGGGCCTTTAACATTTACCTTACATACCGTATACCCTTAAATAGAGGCAAAACAAGCATGCCAGTCGATGAGACAACACCGACCTGGTGTTAGTGTACCAAAATAATATCCAGGCTGCGGCAGGAGCAGGGGCCTGCAGCACTCACTCACTTTGCACTGCATCAGGTCTGACCTTCAGCCTGCCAAGCACCCGCTCCCTCACGTTCACCCCCCGGGACCGACAGCCAAAAATAGACTGTAGTCTGACACATGCAAACATATCACTACCGCACGCATGCATGCACACTGTATGCACATGCATCGTGTGCCCACATAAAACACACACACACACACACACTAACACTCACTTTACATCTCACTTTTCACGTCATCTATCACGCTATCTTTAGTCCCTGATGTGTTTCATTGCTCCACTCTGCCCTGGGGTTGTCTTACTTTATCGTCCGATATATGTATGAGTCACGCTATCAAACACATTACACTGAAGTGGGACAGCTGTGTCAACCAAAGCAGTTCAACTTTTCACTGCTTAACAGCACTCTATCGCTGCTACGCTGCTAATGCATGGCTAAAAGGGACAGTTGTGCAGTAGTAATGGCTAGCATGGTTAGCAGTAAACTTATCACAGATAAAACTAAGCAATAATCACAAAACCACTTCAATAAAAACAGCACGTACAGATAAAGCTCCAACAAGAGGAGTACATTAAAAAATGCCTTTCAATATTTGCTTGGTCACAGATCTCCCAAAACGGTGGATGTAAAAATGTAATTTAGCTAAACAGAAACTGCTATGGAACTCTGTCAGTAGTGGTTGCTATTAGCAACATAATGTTCAGCTGAAACGAACTGCAAGCTGGCATCAAATGTTTTTAATTACTGTTGGATCAGACCGTTGCTGATTTAAACAAATGTTTCCAGTTTTATACACTATTGTTGTAGACAAAGTTCTTGTGCATCTGCTTGTGTTAAATAAAAAAATATTTAGATATACCTCAAAATCAGGTACAGTATCAGACAACGTTTTATTTTTGGTATTGGCCATGGAACTCAGGTACAGTAATGGCACTAGAACTAAAGGTTTTCAAACAACACCCAGCCCTATTGCTGAACTTTCAGATTGTCAGTTTCAATGCTGTTAGCATCACAAATGAATTTCATTTACATCCATTTTATTGGGTTACAAGCATATATTATCCCTTTACTTAGGTTCATATATGGTAAAGTTGTTGTGGTGAACATGTGAACAAACAGTGACCTATTTCCCCTTTCAAAAGACAGAGCAACATTAACTATCATCTAGAGTCATGTTTATGGCCGCCGTACAAATCCAAATCCAATATTCACTGTCTTTCAGCTCAGTTTCATCTCAATGCTCTACTGTGCTCATCAGATAGTCAAAAACTTGTCCGTCAGCCATTTGGTGGTAGGCAGGTACTCTGTAGTGGGTTTATTGTATATCAGGGTTGTTTTTTTTTGCAGAAAACAGTTGCATGCTGTGGTTGGAAATGAGGTTTATGAGAGAGGTGAGAGTGAACCAAAACATTTACCTGAAAGATGCTGAAATGCTTTGTAGAGCTGAGAAGAACTGCAGCGTCGACTCATAATTCACATATTGTTAATATACAAATATTGATTTAGTGCAGCTTTAAGATGACATAATCCATTTAGTATCACCCTATAACAACACAGGGCAGCAACAAACGTTTTGTTTGGTTTTCTATTGCCTGTAAGATAAAAAACCTTTTGCCTGGCATTGTATTAAGTTTTCAGCCGGTGCTGGCTAGATTGCACTGGTTATGGATTGAGGAGAGCTCATTCTGACAGCAGCAGGGGCAGCGATGAAGCTTTGCTATGTGCTGATTAGGCCTGATATACACTGGGCACTATGAGGAACGACTTATAATGGCCTCTCTGCCCTTACTCCTGACAACCACTTTGCCTCTTTACTTTGCCCACTCACACCTCCCTCACTCCTTGTATCCACTTGTTTTCTGTGGGGGCAGTAGATAATGAATCATGTCAGCCACACTGGCTGCAGGTGGGTTCACTCTATGCAATGCTGTTAACTGCATTAATATACTGAATGTAGGTGATCATGCCTCAGGCCACAATGAGAACCACTCTAAGGAAGCTAATCAGAGGTACAGGCGAGTCAGCATTTTCCAAGTCAAATCTGAACGACTCAGACAGTATAATTTGTTTTGGGTGGGTGAAGATAATTTTTTTGGTTTGGTTTGGTTAATGTCGACATCCTAACAATTCATGAATGACAACATATTTCAGACTTGGTCGGCAATAATATGATTTAGTAATATATACAAGATGGAGACAGGCATTCTATATCTGACATTAAAAAATATTAGCATATAGAAACCGGAAAACTAGAAAATAATAACACATGGCGAATGAAAAACAATGCACATTTGATATTACAATTTGAGAGACCGATGATTTGAACTCAAATCATTAAGTGTAGTGGAACAGCCCTGTTTTAATAATGATAACTCATTTTGATTAGTAAACGAATAACAAACCCAATCATTTGAGAGGAGAGGTAGGCTGAACTTCCTAAAGAAACAGGAAGCACTTTTAAGGCATCTCTCCATTTGACCTAAAAGCTGGTCAGGAGAAAAGTGTGCCACTAGGTTTTACTTTCTTTTCACTAACGCAGAAGAAAGGAAAAGGCTTTTACAGCTTGCTAAGAGCTTCTTATAAATATGAGGGCACATCTCTCTCTCTCTCTCTCTGTCCCTCCCTCCCCCTCTAAAAGAGCAGAAACAGCCCATCCTCCTGCATGCAGGCCTCTGAGAACAGAAACAGAAGGTGATGTCGGGGTTGGGAGGGAGCCAAGAGCCCAAAGTCACAAAAATGTAGGTTGCCATGCCCCTGTTTCTTCACTGAGGATGTAGACACAGAGTTTAGAGATGTCAAGTATTTTAGGATTCAGGAAAAAAGCTTAAATCTTGCAATTTTAGAATAAGTTACCGACTGTGTGGGTGTATGTGTGTGCCAAAATCAAACCGCACTGTTACAAGCCAAAAACAACCTCATAAAGTCTCCCTTCGTGCTTTGAAAATATCACAAGCAACCTGTTTCTTTTTATTTCATACCTCATTTTTGAAAGTTTGAATGTCAAAAGTTCTATTTTTAGTGAAGCTCATTTAATTGAGTCATACAGAGAACAATCTATTGACATGCTCTGACTGAAGGGTGCGTGGGTGGCATTTCCACTTAAAAGCCGTGAATTGTAATGAAGTGAGGAGGCAAAACGAAAAGGAGGGAAGGGGGCACACTCCACCGCTGGGCGCAACGGGTGTACAAACAGCAACTTCACAAAGCAGGAGTGATTCATTTAAAGGGATTTTGTGTATGCGCCAGATTTAGCCTGCTCTCTGCTTTGCATTTATATACATAGAGAGGATAAATAAAGAACGATTAGGAGGGAGACAGACGCTGCGTGCTTAAAGAATGGAGGAAGGAGAAGGGCGTTAACAAGCAAGTGATCAGAAAGAGTAGAGAAAAATGTTACGAAGAAGATGTATGTAGATAGCGTTTAGAGACATACAGTAGAGAGAGATGGATGGATAGACCTGACAGAGAATGAAAGACTAGGAGACTTAAAAAGAGAGAGATGTGAAGCATGCCAGCTGGAAGGATAGACGGATGGTAGGATAGCATAATTGGATTAGAGGGGCAGAAAATGAAAAGTGTTTTCTTTGTATCCTCCTCCAGCAAACAGGATCCAGTGATCCCAAGTCTTCCTGCCTTGAGGAACTGTTACAGAGAGACTCTAAACATCCTAGAGAGGCCTTAACAGAATATGTACAGTATGTGTGTGCATGGGCACAATTGTAAATGTATTTGATGTCTGCAACATGTGTGTATGTGGGCTTTCATATGATGCCTGTTGAATGTTGCATGAATAACACACTGCATGAGGTGATGAAAGGCTAAGTATGGCTCACGATTCTGTGCAAGTCATATTGTTTGTCATATTTTCTGCGCTGCATTCATGTTCCCTGGCAAATAAATAACAGCATCAGGTGTGCGTATATGTGTGTGTGTGTGTGTGTGTGTGTGTGCGTGTGGGTGCGCCTTTGCGGTTAAGCAATCAGCAGTGCTGCTTGAGACAGTGACTGGACTTCGACAGACAGGAGCAGAAGCTGTGGATGACATCATGCACATGTTGCCGGGCTTTAAACCTTGGACTCGCTGACACATTCAGCGGGATGACTCAAACGTACACAGACTGATGCAGCAAACCACGCACACACACACGCACGCACGCACACACACACACACACACCACCACCACAATTTGACCCAGGATGTGAGTTTGCTCACCCTGTGTACGTCCTCTTCGAACACGGCTTCGTGGATGCTGCATGCAAAGAGCGCTGTGGGCAGGTTACTCAGATCCATCATCTCCTCCGCCATGCCTTCCTGATCAGTCTCCCCAAACACCATGTCCTCTTCCTCCTCCTCGTCCTCCTCAGGATCGCTGCTGTAGGCCTCTGAGCCATTGCTCCACGCCTTGGAGCTCTCTCGCAGCATGCCTAAGCCTTTAAGGAGGCGGCTGACAGGCAGGTGGGGACCACAGAGGCTGGGAACTGGGGAGAGAGGAGGTTAAGAGATTGGAAGTTGGGGAGATATGGTGAATATACTGGCTGGATGCTTGTTGAAAAGCGCAGAGAGGATGATGTGATAGTGAGACAGTGGAGTGTGAAGATTACAGGGTTGCACTAAAGTGTTAGTAATGATACTACACAGGCTGTGGATAGATAAAAGAGAGAAGTGGAGAGGGAGAAGAAGGAAGATGAAGGAAGGAGTGACAGTTAAAGATCCCGAGAAGAGAGAAAGATGAACAGGAGCAAAAATGAGGCAAAAGAAAAGGAAATATAAAACAGAGAGGAAAAAGGCGAGATCTACTTGTAGGTCCGTATTGCTGATTACAACATTCTGTCTTTTTTCATGGTTCTAGTTATATCTCGGCATTTGCTGGTGACAATGAGAAAATCAACCACCTGCTCCGAGTCCAAAGTGTTTAGAGAACCATCTTTTTATGATGCCTTGAGGTTCTGTATTTAACGTTTACTGGCTCAAACAACACTCTCTATAAGCATTAGCCTCACTTTGAATAATATTTGTGCAACAAACCTATAGATTAAGTCATAAAAATATGATTTTTCTTTCATTTAGGATGAATACGTGCATTTTCTTGGTTCATTATTTCACTGTTTAATCCATAGAATGTCAGAAAATAGTGAAAAATGTCCACCACAAGGGTTACGATGAAGCCAAGTCTGACATGTGAAACAGCCAACATTTTACTGGGGATAGAGTGCCATCTAGAGGGACATTTAACCGAACGACACTTGTCATTCATATTTTAATCACAATACCGCCTTAAAAAAATCAATTATCTCAAATATTTTCGAGAAAATCGATATTGATTATATGCCAAAGACTGTATCCTGTTGTGATTTGATCTCTGTTGAACGACGTGGCAATTAAACACGCGAAGGCAAAGACATCAATAACATCACATGTCCACAATAAAGGCTCGTGACCTCAAGATGCGCATCGCGTGTGCACCCAGGGAAACCCCCGGATACGACGCGAAGGGCTCGTGCAAGACTGCTGCACGACCGTCTATCACAAAAGTGACATTTTGTCTCGTGAAACCACTTTGGTTCCAAAGCTCAAACACTGTTTTTAAAGCTACGATAAAGAGAGAATTCATAGGAAAGTTAGCACTGAGTCATGGCCGCACGCGCACAGACGTGCACAGCTACTGTTGTAATCTTCCTTTCTAATAGGCAACATTGGTGTCCGTGTTACTCACCTCACTACTGTCAGTGACAGCGGCCGAAGCGACACATTGCAAGTGGACTAAAGAGGAGAGTTTTCTGGTGACTTTGTTTGATCACACAGATAGAAGCTATCTGATATTTTGAAGACTGCTGTCAGATGCGTCGGTGTTTGTTATTACAGGATTATTGGACACTATTTGATGCAGCCTACTCCGGCGTCAGGACCCGCAGGTGAGACCAATGAAATGCCGGCGGAGGCTCGCAGCGACCAATGAGGCTGCGGCAAGGGGAGGACGCTCAGCTTCAAGATTGGTGGCGACTATGCAGCGAAGTGGCACAGAGGGCTCTGCTGTAAAAAAAAACCCCCAAAAACGGCGCTTTAATTTGTCAAGGACGTCCCAGAGAGCCACATCACCCTGTCAGTGTACCCGTCAAATGTGTACCGATAATGAGGCGGTCACATTTCTACAGACATTTAATGTTTCAGTAGATAGATTACAGTTCAGGTCTCTTGGTCCCCCTTTTGCACACACAAAATAACTTAGGCTACTTCAATTTTGATCAACAGTTTAAAGTTGCATTTTAGTTCCTCATTTTAAAAGCTTTTTGCAATATTTTATATATATTTTGAGGCAACAGGAAAATGGAAATACAAGTACCTAAAAATTGTACTTATGTACAGTGCTTGAGTAAATGTACTTAGTCACTTTCCGAAACTGGCTGTGTGCAGTTTCTAAAGTAGATATCACCCAACATCTCTCAGAGAGCTGGAGGTTTCCCTTCTGGTAGAACGATCCAATATCTTATGACACAGTTCATGACTTTGATAGTGCAGTATGCTAGTGAACATTTATTGTTTGCACGTTTCACAAACGAAATAAGCTGTTAGGACACAAAAGCCAGGTCCTGTCTGGCGAGTGATATCAGTTAACTTTAGTTTATCATTTACGTTAATAAACATGGGGGAAAAAAACAGAAACTCAACACCAAACTTGTGCCTTTGGCTCATCTTACACAGCGAGCACTAGACCCAAGTCGTATCCAATACTAGAGATCAAGCATCACTGCAAATGTTCATGCAAGTTTCTGCAAATTTTGACCAACAAAAACAGGAGGCATGACTCCTAATAAACTAAAACTAGGTTACATTAAATTTATAAGACACAAGATTGCATATAATTTACAACAGACAAAGTTGGACTTTTACAGCCTCAGTGAACTGTTCTAAAAGCTGTTCTGGTTTCATTAGAAGGCAGTTTTAATAACAAGACAAGCTTCAGTTGGTTTACACAGTGATACTAATGTTGAGCTTGTACACACGCAACAAACCACAGGCCATATAACTAAAATAACTATGTACTAAATGCAGTAGAAAGGCTCTCTGCCTTATTAACACTGTAAAAATGCACTGCCACAGATGACAAGGTGGAGTGTATCCAATTTATGCAGCCATACATTCATTATGTAGTATTTAATCATAGATCGCTTAATAGACACTTCGCTTACTGCTGCATTATCTTTTAGCTTGTAAAAATCTGACAGGAAGGTTACTTTTGAAAAACACTGTACTACAAAAACATGGTAATTTAGCAAGATTAACTGCATACTTGCAGTTTTATTTCTTGTTGTTTGTCATCAGAAACTTCCACGGCATCAAATTAAAGTAAAATTAATAGTATTACATTCTTTTGGCCAAAACAAAATGTATACTTTCTACAGTAGATTACCTTATACTTACAGAACACAATACGCACTGACGGATTACAGATGCCTTTTTATATCTGAACTTCTACAGTGATGCTGTACTTAATTTATACAGTGTTCAGCTACTTTCTAAGGCACAGTAGAAGCAAACGTGGAAATTAATAAATACATTACAATAAATTAGGACAATTGAAAACATTGTTTTGGTCACATCAGGAAAAGCAATAATACAATGAAATTCCAAAAACAAGAGGCAGAAAATTGTGGAGTGAAACCTGCGCATATAAGACCGATACTCAAAGTCAAAATGTTCATTGGCAAGTCCTCTGAAAAAGTCTGCAGCTACATTATATAGCATTGGTGCTAACAACCTGGATTTGATAACTCGATGGAAGAACAGATCACTGTGTGGTTCCAACAGTCATGGAAGTGAGTCCTTACATCTTAAAGCTAACACAGAGTACAGGAAGTAAGCTTCAAGGCACAACGCCATCTCGGCTGTCACATTTCTGAAGCCGTGTTTGTGAATCCACCACAACATCCAGCAGCTTCAGGTTTCTTGTGTTCATTTTTGGAATGAATACGGCTGACATCTTCTCAAAAAAAGGAATGCTTCTCAAGGTCACATTTTGGTTTAGAGATTTCAGAAAAAAAAGCATGTTGGGAGGAGTGTAAGGCAGAGTGCGAGAACATATAAAAACACCCAGCGGACACCCCCTACTGGGCTGGAGGTTGGTTTTGTGTATATGTGAAAAGAACTCAACGTACCCATCTTGGCCTTTCAAGGTCTTTGAATGTTGTTTATAGTTGAATGGAATAAAGATAATAAAAAAAAAAAAAACCTTTAAAAAAAAAAACTAAAACAATAGAAATACTTGTTTTTAATCTTTCTTTAGGTCAGACAGGCCGTGAGATGCATCAGTGGATCTGGAGCTGACTGGTGGTTGTTCCAGGTTTGCTGGTAGAGTAGCAGGAGCCACTCCATCGTTGTTGACCAGAGCTCCATAGGAGAAAGAACCACTGATGTCTGGCTGAACAACCAGGCCTTTGTCATGAATAGTTGGGACACCTGATGATGGAAGGAACCGGCAGGACATGGTTCAAGTAAGAAACTGCGAGTAAAAATTACATGGCAAAATGGTGTATGTGTATTGGCCCTTATATTTAGTGTTTAAAGGTAGACCAGGCAGGTTTAACTATTATGAAACTGTAACAAGAGTCAGAAACATGTCAGCTGACATTGTTTCAGAGTCTTGTCTGTTGTAGCCACACTTGTTTTACATAAGACATATCTCAAAATCTTGCCCTGTGTAGCTTTAAATCTCATCACATACAATTTTCAGTATTTATGTAAAGTCTATACAAACCATTAGCCATATCCATAGTGACATATGGCTCAAATGTCTTGGTCCTTTTCCTGTTTTTGGTGATGAGAAAGACCCCCAGGAAACAGAATGCAGATCTGCACAAAGCACAAAATAATCAGTTAACACTTAAAAGACCATCGCAAAGATCAACTGCTTTTTACAGTATTTCAATGCAAGCCATCACATATTCCCATCAAATTCCTGTTTTCTTTTTCTGGCATTCTTGCTTTATTTGGATAGTGATAGTGACAGGAAGGGAACACACGCAGCAAAGGGCCCGGGGCCACATTTGAACCCAGATCGCTGCGTTAAGGCCTCAGCCTTCATATGTACATATCCAAATGTCTGTTTTCTATGTTTATTAGTGTTTGGCTACAGCATTACAAATCATGTAATAGGCCTGTTTCACAGCAGACATTTTGACTTGTAGTAGGAAAAACGCAGGCTTTAGTAATAACATAAATGATGGCTTTGCTCTAAGTGTCCCAGTGAGCCAGCATGCACAATACCAGCACCCTGACACTGAAGCAGCTAAATGGAATTCAGCCATCATTCATTTTATTATTTACACCTGAGCTTTTCCTACTGTGACCTGTCAAAATGTCTTCGGCAGAAAAGCCTATGATGGATGATAACTCACCCCAACAAAAACATGCAGATGTGAAGGACATCTTCATTCTTAAACTCCAAGTAAAACACAGCTCCTGCAAACCAGAAAAGAAGAAATCTTTGATGATTAAAGCTGCTAATAATGCTCCAGAGCGCTACTCTTTTTCTATTGTGCCAGGCAGTGATTTGCATAGACTGGTCAATCCAGGTCCGATTGCAAACTACATGTCAAAACAGAAAACCAGCAGCAAAGATTCCAATAACTCACCAGCTACCACTGCAAAGAAGGTGGAGAGGATGTAGTTGACACTGGCAATCAGAGAGGCCTCATACAGCTTACAAGCTTGGGAGAGAAATCTAAGAAGACAATAACACACAAAAAAATGGTAAACAATGAACATTTAAGAAAACTTATTGAAAGATCCATGACTTCATTTTGTTCACCTGTGAAAAATAAGAGCTTAACATCACTCTAGCCGACTGCAGCCACCATGCAAACCACACTCTCCCTCGTTTTCAGTAAATGGTCTTTCATGATCCTGTAACTCACCTGGCCTGGAAGACCACTGAAGCCACCATGCACACGAACATGACGCTGAATATCGGGTACTGAAGCTGCATGGTGCCCTCGATGGTGAGAACCAACATGCCTGACACCGCCTTCACTGTAATGACTGTGACGGAGCCTGTGCACCAAAGTCAAAAGCACAGTTAAATACAGAGCAAACAGCTTAGGTGCCTTCTGAACATTAAAAACGTGGCAACATATTCTAATAAAGCATAATAGCTTGACTTTATAGATGGCATGAAATTGACTGGCTTTAATGCCGGAGACTCACCCAGTAGAGCAACCAGCAGCAGAATAATAACGAGGTAGTTAGCACGCCGCTGTTTGTAGAAGTATAAAAGCAGGCAGAACGTGATGATCTCCAGGAGCTGTCAATCAGCAACAATAAATTAATATTAAATACATGCTACGGGAAGCACTGGAGCGTTGCCAGATTCAATAGCAGCACGATTAATTTTACACCCTGAGACGAACATTTACGCTGAATAACAGCACAAGTCAATGAGGAAATTTCATGCCTTCAATGCAAGTTTGTGCAACACAATTTGTACTTAAAGAGGAAGACCAAATAATTAATGCCTATAGTATTTATTTATTACTGTAACATATTATGTTGTGTTTGCCAAACATGAAGGATGAGAACATTTCTAACAAAACTGTAACTTTGTCAAGGAGTTTTGCAGTGAGACCTTTTGTTTTTGTTCAGGATATACAATATGTCTATATTTAAGATGCTATTTAGCAATGTCACACAATCACATTTGGCTGCTACACCTGAGTCAATTGTTTTATGTCCGTTTAGTGAGTGTGGGGTGGAAATTAAGCACAGTAGGTGTGAAAGCGGGGATGAACTGAGTCAACCGCGTATTGAGCCTTGTGCTTCTGAACTTCTTGAGCAAATGAAAATACCTTACCAGATACAAGAGAACAGGCCACCCTACAATGTGCTTCACAATGTTCTCTGCTTTGAGATTTTCATGAGAGTTTGGTCCAAATGCTACAAAGAGGTATGTTCCTCCTATGGTTATGATACAGCCCAGGAAGGACACCCCGTAGCGCTCTGAAATAACAAACAGTGTACAAATGACATGCATTCAGTTCCAGGATGTAGGAAACATGTTTGGACATTTAATATAACATGCTATAGTAGAAAGACCATTGGATATCACAGTGAAACTCAACAATTTTACTTTTATATGGTTTTACAAAATTACATTTTCAACAAAATATGGCCTGTGCATGGACAAACTTTTGGACTGTGTTATTTCAGTCATTCTACTGTAGCAGCGGAGCAGGCAGCATGTAGTTTGCCAAGGTTCTTGAGGCTGATTAAAGATTTGCATACAATGGCACACGTTCCATGTTATTTGCATGTGAGCGTCAGTGCCACTGCAACCACATCTTCAGTTTCACGCGTATGCCGAACTTACTTGCAAAGTCCTTTGGCTTAGATTTATCACGCAGAAAAATAAGGCCCAAAATTGAGCTTGCTGAAAACAAAAAGAAAAGCACAGTGCAAGATGTTAATACAAATTTTCCTCTTAATCTGCATACATTTGAGACTACCAATACCCATTTCTATGGCCATTTCAGTGAGCTTGTTTTCACAAGAATCCTATCAATGATTACCCCGAATATCTGCTACTAAATATTAGGGAAATGTGGAACAAATACTCACTAAGGACAGACACAGCATTTAGAGGTGCTATGAGAGTGAGGGGGGCGAAGGCATAAGAAACAAAGTTGGCTCCCTCCCCAAGACAGGTCAGTACAAAACCACACCACCAGGTTTTAGTGCGGTAGAAGGCACGCGGGTCCTTGGTTCCTGCTAATGCCACATGGCTGTATTTCTGCGAGAGAAAAGCATGCAGGTAAAACACAGTGATTTGGGTAAACAAAGAACAAATATAAAGTAGGCCTAAACCAAACAAACAAGGCAAAATGGTTTTGCAGTAGAGATATTGTGAATTAGAAGTACTGACAGGAAGGGCAATAGGGACAAAAACAATGACAGTGATGTACCATCACGAGATGATAACTGGTTTTTTTTTTCATCCATATCAGATTCCACTGAAGTCTGATAACAAAACAGCATAGCTGTAAAGTGTTATTCTAACAAGGTGATGCTGGTGCTACGCTGACACAGAGCACGGACACAATGTAAGGACATGATACACAGACAATAGAGAAACAAACCTACGCCATACAGTCATCTATAATAACACATGCTTGGATTATATTAGCAGACACCAAAACAAAGTGCAATGAAAGAAGTTTTTGTGGTCTTTACCTGAATACTTAAGGAGATACTGACAAGCACATTTCCAAAAATAGCAAGTAAAGTCCCAATGAGATTATCCTAAAGAAGAAAGACAGAAACATTTATTAAATTCAGTTATATTCAATAAAATTATTGAAACTAGTCTATATGTAGTACTTAGTATACAACTTTAACAAGATGTCTCTTCTGTATGTCCATTCGCACTTGTGTGTCTGTGGTAACTCGAGGATGAGTGCACGGGGACAAACATCGGACATTTTGGTATTTCCTGTTGACGTTACTGTTATGGGAGCGTCAACGTGTTGCTCTAATATCAAATATTTGACGTGAAAAGTGTTTTAACACGGTCTACGAGAAGGAAAAATAAACGTTAACAGAAGATTAAAAGGTAAAATACTTAACGTTATAACAAGTGTCTCACCGTGTACGAGCCCCCGTCGGCTCTGCTCTCATCCATCCTGTTCGCCTTCAGAGGCAATTTATTAATTATCAGCAGTAGCCAGACATTCAAATACCAGATATTTCATCTTGCCGCTGTGATATTATGTGTTTATCGCTCATTCTTTTGCTTTGATCTGGCACTACGCTGACAAAGACACCATGTTTGGTACGAGGAGCATCTCACTTCCGGACTATTTCCACCACCAGTTTCAGGCAGCGCCGTGACGCATGACCATTGCGCTTGAATCACGTGCCGAGTTTTTACGACACAATTGATAATTACGTTAACATGACGGATAGCACGTGTTCGTGTTGTTCCTTTTATCTGACAAAATCCGTGAATTGATTTCCCAACTTATTCCGCGATTTTAATGCGTTTCCTATAGTTTGCTGTAGGCTAGTCTGGCCTCTAGTCTGCACTACCAATTGAGGACAGTGGGCCGCGCCATTGAGCTGGGATCGATAAAAGAGCATTCATTGTGCATTTTGAAGAGGAAATTGATCAATTTAATTAGTTCTCAAATGCCAGTAAATTCTATGTCTCATTTAGAGCGCTGCCCTGGTGTCATTAGCCAGACAACTAGGACATATCCAAGTCTAATTCATTTTTAACTCTTACATCACAATCACACTACATGTTCATGAATTAGGTGACACATTGGCTTTTTTTGTCACATAAACCCATCTCTAAAATAATTGTATCTGAATGAAGGCAGCTACTCCTCACCCCAAACAAATAATATAATCATGATAATTACTATCTCACCATAACATCACATTATAATCCTGACTAACACTGATGGTATGTGTTCTTTTCTCTTTGTGTTATTGCAGCCGTGAAGGAGGAACACTGTACAGCACGTCAGCAACAGGGTTTCAATACCAGGAGCTGTGGAACAAAACAAATGGCAGGTCAATGAAGGGTGTTAGCTGCTGTTTTTATATATATTTAAAAAAGCAGATGAAATCATGTGAGCAACTGATGAGTCATTGGTTCCACATGCAATAGGCTCTTGGCAAAAATATATGACAAAGTGCAGTAGCTGTGCGTGACAGAAGCGAGCAGTGATATAACAAGGTTTCCCATGTATCACTGCTTTTTAATAGGCAAGATTGAGCTTAAACTGAAGTTGACAACTAAAAGAAAGTTGTTTATAACTGAAGTCCAGTCTCAGATGTTGACTTGATAAGGAAAATTGACAAAATTAGCCCTTTAATTTTTGACACAAACTCTGAAAAAACTTTCGCTCTTCACAAGTCATTTGCTAACCAGCAGAGGGAGTGAAACACTACAGCTGGGAGAATACCATCAGCTTGTCTCACTGTGTTCTAATCAGAGCCAAGACATTCAAATCTCCTGTGTCATTTGATGTTTGGCTGATCTGACACTGTGAATACCTGAATGCATGTTTATAATGAATGTATTATGAGAAATAAAGTATATATTTTTGGCCAACTGTCGCTGTTTTTTCTGACTGGCATGTTGCAAGAGCTTGTCTTGAGCAGTTGTTTGCTAAAATTATCTGCTGAAGATGGTCAAATTGCAGTTTTATTAAAAGATACATCTAACTTCTTTTTGATTGTACATTGATGTATTCTCCCTCTTTTTCCGGAGTCCAGAAAACCCATAAGATTGTCATGACATCCAGTGACAACGGTTGCGCCTGTTATTTCCTTTCATCAAAAGAGTCATCAGGACAACTTGTGCATGTTCTTCAAGACGATTGCAGGTAGGTGTGGCATGCATACAGTATGGTATACTAATCATTCACAAATGCATAATAGACGCTGGTTTAATTCTATAGCAGCTTACTTCTGTAGATTAATGAGCAAGCCAGTTTATTTGTGTAGGACATTTCAACAACAAGGCAATAAAAAGTGCTTTAAATAAGACGTGAAAGGCATTACGACAGGATATAAAAGAAACACAACCCAATATAGAAAGACAATATAAAAAGACACAGCTACAGTGCAGTGCAAGATATGACCAAATAGCCACAAATTGATTTAATAAAAGGCAGTGGCAAAGTGCAAAGTCTTAAGCCCTGATTTAAAATAACTAACTGTTGGAGCAGACATCAAGTTTTATGGGAGTTTGTTCCAGGTATGTGGTGCATAAAAACTGAATGCTCCTTCTCTTTGTTTAGTTGTGGCTCTGGGGACAGAAAGCCGGCCATGTCTCAGACGATCCGGGTGTCATTAAAACATCGGCTCCTTCCAAACTACAAACCCTTTCTTGCCCTGCCCAGCCTGTTACAGTCTGCTGTCCTTCACTACTTGTTGGAATGAGACGTGGCGTTATGGCCCATAGATATTTATCACACAGACACTGATTACTGAAATAGAGACAGTGAACAGGTGCTTCTTCCTCAGGGTGTTAACAGGTGTGCGGAGGTATGCAGGTGAATGTCTTTTTCCACTGCATTACCTTATATGAAGTGAATATGAATCATGTTATTCAAGGTGAAAACACCTTTCACTTAACTGGAGTATCAAAGTGTCAAGAATATAACAATAGCAAGCAAAATATTATGGCATTAACACCTTGCAGAAGGTTATAAATGTATAGTTTGATGGATTTAATACAATGCAATGATTCATTGCTTTACATTACAATCAGAAACAGCCCATTTAATACAATTGACAAGCAAACACCATCACAGAAACATCAAGAAATGACATATAATGTGCTTTTATGTCAATAAATATGCAAATGCTCCACAGAGCATCTCTTTAGTGTAATTATCACACCCTCACACTGTTACTATAAAACATTTATGACTATTTATCATCCCTCATTATATTAACAGTTCAACGTTATAGGAATTTTGGCATCATCTTGAGAGCTTTCTGCTTTAGAAGTCCTGGCAGGTAAAGGTGTGTCCTTTCCTCAGGACATCTGGTCATCCTGCATAGTGGACGGACCTGTTCACTGCCACTTGTGTGTGTGTGTGTGTGTGTGTGTGTGTGTGTCCTTAAAGAGGCTTATGTGTGGGTGGATGTGTGGATAAATCAGTGGAAGAAGCAGAGTTGACAATAAGATCTGAGAAAATTTTAGCATCAGTAGGGATGCAACTAACAATTATTCTGATTATTGATTAATCTGCTAATCATTTTCTTAAGTAATGTTTTTCTTGAGTACTCGATTAATAGTGAAAAATGTCCTTTATAATTTCTCAGAGCCCAAGGTGATATCTTCACATGCCTTGTTTTGTCTGACCAACAGTCCAAAACCCAATCATGTATAATCTTACAATTATATAAGACAAAGAAAAGCAGAAAATCCTCAGATTTGAAAAGCTGGAACCAGAAAATGTTTGGCATTTTTCCTGGAAAAAATACAATTAATTGGCTTTCAGTCTTGTAGCTGATTAGTTTTTTGTCATCATCGACTAATTGTTTCAGCCCTGCTACCGATTCACCAGTTGTTTTCTTGATTTTCTTGACTAATTATTATTCGATATTATTAGACATTTAGTCTAGGTTAGCAAACACCAAATCACAGTTTCCCAGAGCCCATGACGACTTGTTCACGTTTTGTTTTTATCCAATGTTCAGTTCACTATCATAGACGACTAAAACAACCAGAAACGATTCACATTTGAGAAGCTGCAACCTGATATTTTTTGCTTTAAAAAATGATGTAAACGATTTATCAATTATCAAAGATGTAGCGGCAAAATTTTCTTTTGATCAACTAATTTAACTGACCAATCATTTTCAGTTCTAAGCAGCCAACAGAACTTACCTTCCCGCTGCATCTGTTACAGGACAGAGGTCAAAGAAGAGTCACACGCTTTTTTCTTTCTTTTCTTGCTTCAGGTTACAAAGAAGTTTCATTTGACATTGTTTGATTCTGTTGAACTTTTACGCCTCTGGTGGCTGCGTTTAAATGTGAAATGCTTTTATATCCTCTAATTTACAAGAGACAAGCGGCTTTCTCAGCTAATGCATCCTATAATTTACATTTCTCACCTTCAACTCCTTTTGTCGACCCACAAAAAGGAATGTTATTCTCGGCACCCTAAAAGATGATATAATTTATAATTAACTTCTGTTTAGCAGCCCTGCGATGAGTTGGCCACTGTCCAGGGTGTACCCCGCCTAAGGCCCGAAGCCACTGGGATAGGCTCCAGTCACCCGCGACCCCGAACGGGAACAAGCGGTAGAAAATGACTGACTGACTGACTGACTGACTGACTTCTGTTTAGCAACAAAATATCTGTGGTCTCTGTCTCTTCTACCAGTTAGCTGTGATGCGTGGGCACCGTCCACCATCTCTAGAAGAATGCACAAACGTTATCGACAAGCATGGCGTTGTGTATTTAATAACTGCCAGGCCTGTTTTAAAAAACCAAACAGACCAGCATCCATTTGTAATGACTGAAGAATGCGCGTACGTTAGAGAGGAACAGGGAATGAAGGGGATGTATTCATCACTAAATGGCACCATGCAACAGGAAGTCATTTCTCCATGAGGTGATACTCTCTGGATGGAATGTTAACACGTTATAAAGTGTTGGTGGAAGAGCAGGCTTTTCCTAAATCCTCTGCAAGTCCAGGCTTGTCTGGAACATTTCTAGCAATGAGTCCTTAGTGACAATGACAACATCATAAATACATGCAGGAGTGAATATTTAAGTACACAGCTTGTGACTTTGAGTTTAATGCCGGCTGTGTTAACAAATCAAGTTACTATTGTGATTTTTGGGCATCCCTCCAGAATGCTGGTTTCGATGACATTGTGTGCACTTTTAGCTATTAGCCAAACAAGATGCAGAAACGTGTGTGACAAAGACACACTCAGAATCACAATAATAAAGCGGATAACATGGATAGGTGAAAATATATATCCAACAATGAGAAAAGGTTGTTCTTTCATTTATTTTCATTCATTCTCATTCCTATGTGCTGTCATGAGTATCTGGAGTCTCTCCTGGGCGTAACGCTGGGAAGCAAATTGATTAATTTTACAATTTCACTCACACTTGTTTTGCGTGACAAATTGTTCATGTTAGTGAAACAGTAATTCCTTGATGAGGAGCATATCAAGCATGATTTCTAATGTCAAATTTAGAAAGAAAAGAGATTCTTTTAACTAATCCTCTTTCATACCAGCCCTCGGCCTATTACTAGAAAACAATCCATTTCCAGCTTGGTTTGAAGTCACAGTGATTATCCCCTTCAGCCAGATGGATTACCCCAAACTCTTTTGAATGTAGAGACATGAAGGAAGAACGCACTCAAACATTCCCACTATTGAGATATAATCAAAACAACAAAACTTCATCCGTCTTACCTCCTAGTGGCCCTGTGCATGCCCAGCTCAGTCAGACCTTTGTTGTTCTGTTATTCTATTATATGTGAGAGGAGAATTACAGTGCGTTAATCTCTGTAATTAGGCATTTCTTATGTGTGAGCACAGATGAAAGGTTACAAAGCCTGTAAAGGATGTTTCTGCCTCGATTCCATTAAAGACTTTAGACACGGGGCATGTCAGTTGGAGGGGAATTCAAGAATAATCAGGATGGAAATTTAGATCATATATGGTTCTTTAAATTGTGGTCATGGGGCATTCCCCCACAATGAATTTATCAGCATTTTAGACATTAATTCTTCCCATTGATACAACTTATGTTGTTACCAGCTATATCTTATTGGCTATATCTGTAAGTTTTCAAACTATTTTCCAAATGTTGTCATTCTTTTTCTACATAGTATGCTTTTACTATTGTTATTTATGTCTACTGTAGTCCTTAGCCCTCTGTAAAGCCCTCTGAGGGAAATTTGTGATGTGTGATTTTGGTATATATAAATAAAACTGACTGTCACGGTACAAAATTATAAATTGATAATTTGTGTTAAAAAAAACTACCTATGTAAGTATTTCTGACAACATATTTGTGTCATGACACATTATTATGAGTCAGGGCTATAGTAGCAGATACTTGACTTTAAACAATCTCTTGACAGTTCCATACCAGAGTCATAATGCTTCTTAATGCTTTATGATGGTCTTACTCTAGATGTTTTGTATTCAGCATCTTCCATGACACATAATGATGCAACATGTAAAATGACAGTACTATGATTATACATTTGGTTTCAGTAGTTATTGTACAGTATAGGCTACTTAAACAGTGTGCATTTTCATGTGTTTGACCCAAAGCCTGGATACCAAACTTGGAGACATTAAGACAGTGTTGTGAGAACCCACATTCAACACTGCTCATGGTTTGTGGCCTTTCTCGTCTCTCACCCGCAGTTATGAGTATGAGTTCAGAGTAAGATAACACTTTGTCTCAACTGTTGACCCTGATGTTCTGTATACGTGACACATCCCAGAGTGTTGCAGTGTATTATATGATGATTTCCTTGATGATTATTCCCTCTTTGATTCTCAACTGTACACTTTTCATTTTGATTATTAGGAGAGATTAGGTTAATTCTGTTGTGCTCATTGATTTAGTTAACTGTGTCAGGGTGCAATTATGCTTTTCGTTTGACGCTGTATTTGTGGCATGTTTAGCATTATTAAATAGTTGACAGTAGAGAAACAACATTAAAATGCTGCTTGTACATTAATGCATCAATCATAATAACCTGATAATCTGATAAAATAACACAAGGGGTCATTCTTTACTTTTGCTAATAATACTTTTTCCATAAGTAAGATTTTGCATGCAGGATTTTCACGTTGTCATTGCTACTTTTACTTAAGTAATGGATCTGAATGCCTCTTCCAGCAGGACGCCCCAGTGGTGCACTGTGTGTAGCACATGTTTCTAAACTGTGTATGTATTTATTAATCAGCGAGTACAAATGCGTGCAAGTTATCTGACTCTGACTGAGGATGTGCAGTGTGCAGGATTTTATTTGTGTGTGTGCGTGTGTGTGTGTAAGATTATTCATGAAAGTTGCCCTTGCAGATGTTTCCCGCATACCTGACTGGCTGGCATTGCAGTGTGAACTGAGACACGAGCAACTGTGCACAACTTCGTCCTGTCTGCCACATCTCTTACCAGGGCTAATTGTTTGTTTTCTTTTTTGGTCTTTTTTGGGACTGAGGGTTTGTCTGTTTGTGTCAAAGAGGGAGAGAGAGGGGAGAGAGAGCCCTCGTTTGTCTGAAACCTGAGGAGAGAGAGGAGAGCAGAGCGAACAAAAGCCTGTGTTTAATTTTCTTTTTTTTGTCTGTTGTCTTTGGTAGTTCCTTCATATTTTCAGCACCCTGCAATCACGGCATCTTGTTAGCTTTGGATTCAGGTTAAACTTGTTGTAGGAGACGACAATTCCCCCTCCCTTTCTGTCTCCTGCACTCTCCTCATCTCCTCCTCACATCTTCCCCAGTCTTCCATTCACACTTCTTCCTTGATTTGCGTTTTCTTTTTTAAACGAGTGACAAGCCGCATTTGTCTTGAAGGCATGATTGTCTCTCCCTGGAACCCCCCCTTCACTGACAAGTGAATTCTCTTTCAGGAGACTAAAGTCATACAAAAGCAGGTGCATGTCTGCCGGATATGACTCAATAACACTGTTAAGACGGACTGAAATAATCCCAACTATTGGCCCTAGTCTAATTAAAACAGTAATTCATTTAAGATGTTTATTCTTGCATACAATGTTCCATTTACATGCTGTTGATGACTGAACTTGACATTGAAGTGCCCAAAACTTTCAGAAGTAAAGCAAAACGTTTTAATTCAGTTATTGAAAAAGTAATTCTTTTATTGAATCTGTTGTGTACACAACTTCCTTTCTGTATGTAAACACACTCAGGAGATGTTTCCTGCTGCCGGTTGCTGCTGCAAATAACTTCAGTTTACTTGTGCCCTGAAATTGTTCTGGTCACACATCATAATTCCTGAGTAGTATTTCACATTTTGCTCCTGTTGCTGTTGGCAGAGTTCCTGCACTATCTGACGCTTCACCAGTAATAATGATTGTTTCCATCTTTGAGAACATGACACTTTTCAGGAAGTAATTTATGCGGTTTGCAGCAATAATTGTTCAACAATTTGAGGGGATAAATAAAATGTAAATTTTCCATCATTGTGAAATGCTGCTTTATATTACATTAAATTGCATTAGATTGTTTCTACTCCTCTGAGGCCGAAATACCGAGGAACACCCAGCTCAGTAATGAGACATCAATGAGATGGAAGGCAGTTAAAGAGACAGCATCCTCAGACTGTTGTATTTCATTATAATTCATGTAAATTTCAACTTTAATTCAATTCAATCAATGGAGAAAATTACTCTCTAAAAATCCCTGGACCCAAGACAATGACTTGTTTTAACCCTAGAATTTTTTATTTTACTGTTGGGTTATTTGCCCAAAGTAAATTATGGTGTGGTTGGTTGTTTTAAAATTCACATGTCACTATTTGTTAATGATTCTTAATAATGTATCCTTTACAGTTTTAAATGTCATATCCACATTACTTTGTAAAACTAACAATACATTTG
Source organism: Coreoperca whiteheadi (assembly GCA_011952105.1). Lineage (NCBI taxonomy): Eukaryota > Metazoa > Chordata > Actinopteri > Centrarchiformes > Sinipercidae > Coreoperca > Coreoperca whiteheadi. The sequence goes on along the minus strand of CM022480.1, from coordinate 13,143,697 downwards.
TAACAGTTTTAATACAAAACTTAACACTGTGTCAAAATAACCATATTTTATTTTGCATAAATAACCCACCAGTAATATAGAAAAATAACACTGAGTCATAACAACCCCTTCGTTCTGGCTAACATTAACCCAGCATCGGTGCTATTTTGACCCAAACTAGTTTGATGTTGAGTATGCAAGCTTACACAAACGTTCTAAGTCTTAACTCCTCTTAAATCTTCTGCAGCCATAGCTATTTGAGTTTGGGCTTTTTATAGAAATTTAGAAGAAGAAGATGAAAAAAGTTTTAAAAACAATTTTAGACTCAAAAGGTGTGAACTTTTGACCTAATAAGGAAGTTTCTTTATTAAACCTCTATGGATTTCAAGCAGTTTTTTACATAAATGTATCTCTATGGTAACAGACTTGTGGACCAAGTCTAGAGGTCACAGGAATTGTGTACCAATAGCCTACGTCAATCTTCCTTGTTCCTCGGCCAGCGATGGGACGCACCCTGCTGCGGCCCTTCAGCAGGGTACGCTGTTATTGTTCTGGAGGATTGAGGAGAAAAGAAGTGCATGTTTCCTCTAAATCTCAGACGAGCAGAGACATGTAGACTGAAACTGGGCGCGAGACGAAGAAAGGAAAAGGGAGGGCGAGAGAAAGAAATACATTATGGGGAAGTATCACAGGTGAACATGGAAAAAAATGTCTTCCCTCTAATCAGAGTTCGCTGGGTGAAAGTCAAAGTAACATAAACTTTATTCAGACAATGGTAAATTTTAATCTTTTAATTTAGATATGTTTGGTTTTTGCTTCTTTTTTTGAAATTATAAAATATATAGAAGAAAAATTATAGAAGTGATGTAGTTGACATTTACACCTGTATATTTAGTTTGGGTTGTAAATTAAAGCATTAATAGGTTGGACAAGAAGCAGAAGGACAGAAAAATAATCAATTAAAGTGACATAAAAATAAGATGGGAATTAAGCCAGGAGAGGGACAATGAACAAGTGTAAAACAGCATTATATAAAAAAAAGAGGCAATGTGTGTACAAGGAGGGCATGCCTGCAAAAAATGAGTTTCTGTCTGAGGGTTTCATCACTGAACCCAGGGTGAGGTGGTCTGAACATGTTCCCTGCTTTATTTGGGATGATGAAACAACAGGCCCTGGAAAGCTCTCCTTCTCCACTATCCCACGGGAATATCACCACTCATCCATAGAGGAAGAGGGACAGAGAGGGATGATTTGTGGATGAGGAAAAGAAGGAGGAGGAGGGAAGGAGAGGGGTGACGGGAGGGTTGAAGAGAGCGAGAGATGTTTATCGTTAGGGAAAGGAAAAGATGTGTAGTGAAGTGTTTCTTGCTTCAGAATACTAAATGAGCGAACCTGCACACTCGCCTGATTGGATATCATTTCCAAAGAGCATTTTCTCACAGCTGCCATCTTGTTCTTCAGTTTCCACTTGACTTTGACCCGCAAGTGAACATCCATGCCTGCATACACACTGATACTACATGCTGACACGAAAAACAGATTGTATAGACACACACAACTACAGGCACACACCCAAAAAAATCATGCACCCACATTTGACTCATACAAACAATTGAAACACTAAGAAACAGTCTGTCCTTTAATTGCAACAGTATCCCATTTTGTTGGACATAAAGTCTCTTTGTGGAGAATATGAGCTGTACTGTAACTGCTGTGAACCCACACTGCCTGCGTGTAGTATTACTGCCTGCAGGAAATTTTCACCAAAATATCAGGCTCAGCTTTTCTCCAGGGTGTCGAGGGCCTGAGGCTACGGGGGACAGAGTGAGCTCACCTGGCAGATATTCATTTTGCATTAATATGACTAATAATGTGATGTTCGATGCTTCACTTACTCTCGTTGGCCAAATTGCCTTTTCACTCATAATGTTGCTGAAGAATACTTGAGCAGGGTTGACATTTTTTGAGAGATTTTTGAGTTACTGTGAGATGGAGGTGTTGTTATGGAATGCCTTTCTATATAAACCAGTCCTTTTAAATGTTTGATGAACATTCTCCAATGCATAGGTCTTAAACATAGATTGTATAAAATATGGACATAGTCTCCGTCATGTCACCAAAGAGCCAGTGGGAAGCTCAGCGTAGTGGCTCTGGCCGACACCATCTTGGCAGTGCCTGACTCTGCCAGATCCCAGCTAATCCAAAAATGGGTGAAGCCATGGAGCGTGGGTGGAGATGAGGCAGGCCGAATGAAGCCAGCCACCTTTGACGGCACCCACCTGTCATTCAAAGCAGCCACATTCTTAATTATGCATAACTTTAGGCCTTAACATAAAACGGGCAAGTTATATAAAAATTCATATCCAGAATGGGGAAATTAGCTATAGAGACCAAAACATGTTTTGTAGCAGAAATAAACAAACATTTTGATTTCAGCAGAAATAAGTTGGCCATTTTAACATGGGGGTTATGGAGATATGAGAGATATGACTTCCTTTTGAGCCAGCCTCAAGTGGCCAATCACGAAACGTACCAGGTTACGTGGGTAACCATGGTTCCCTGATAGGGAACGAGACGCTGCGTCAGCTGACGCTATGGGGAACGCCTCCAGCGTGACGGCCTCTGAATCTCTGTAACAACTTAGACCAATCTTGATTGGGTTCGGCGTCAACATGTGACGCACGCCGGCGGAACCGGAGGTATAAAGGGAGCCGGCTTCACTGTTGTCGTCAGCCTTCTGATCGACTGAAGCAAGCTGCTCACAGGCATGCCGGAAGTATGGCAGCGAGATGCAGCGTCTCGTTCCCTATCAGGGAACCATGGTTACCCACGTAACCTGGTACGTTCCCTTTCAAGGGAACTTCAACACTGCGTCAGCTGACGCTATGGGGAACGCAGTACCAACTCCGCCATGCTGAAGGGATGCCT